>CM068318.1:33635955-33705955 GCA_034766995.1 Acanthacorydalis orientalis | reverse complement strand
ATATATATATATATATATATATATATATATATATATATATATATATATATATATCTACATATATACATACATATAAATATATATATATATATATATATATATATATATATATATATATATATACATACATATATATGGACGTATTGTCTAAAAATTGTGTCTAGTAATATTTTTAATTATTTTTATTTATATACCTTAATTGCATAGTAGATATATACGAGGAATGATCAAAAAGTACGGTTAATGTTCAAATAAACAATTTTTTTTAGGTAAAATACAAATTACAATTAGTTTCTCTCAAAACACTCCATCTCGCTTGCTATGTACTTATTCCAACTTTCTTGCCACTTTTCAAAATATTATTGGAAGTCTTTCTTCATAAGTGGCTTTAATTACACTGTCATAGCACCATCGATCTCCGGAATTATCTGAAAACGCTTCCCCTTCATTAGCATTTTCACTTTGGAGAAGAGCCAGAAGTAACACAGTGTCAAATCTGATGAAAACGTTGGATGGGGACACATCTTAATTTTTTTATTCGACGAAAATTACCGCATTAGAAGCGATGTATACCCGGGGACGTTGTCATGACGGATGATGAAACCGTTTACCCATCTCTCTGGTATTTTTCTGTGTGCATTGCTTCGTAAATGCTGTAATACGCCCTTGTAGTGTTCAGAGTTTACTGTTGTTCTTTCAGGTACAAACTCCGGTCACACAACTCCTTTCAGATTGAAAAAAAAACAACAAACATCACCTTGATTTTGTATCTCGATTAGCGAGCTTTTTTCGCACGGGACGAGCCGGGTGAGTTTCAATCATAATTCTGAACTATGGTCTTACGATCATAACCGTACCTCTATTACTCATCTCCAGTGATGATAATTCTCAAAAAGTCTGAATCTAAAATGGCACGATCGCGTACTCCATCCCTATTCCATTTGTCCGGGCATCAAAACGCATGGAAAGAATTTTGCGCTCATTCGTCTCATGTTTATATTTGTCGTTAAAATGCTTTGAACCAAAGTGTAAGCGATATGTTCAGATCCTCAGACATTTCCCAAATGTCAATTGCCTATTTGATCGAAACATTTCACTGAGTTTTTCAACATTTTCTTCGGTGTTTGATAATGAAGGGCGTCCCGATCGTTCCTTATCTTCAACTGACTCACAACCATTACGAAATCGTCCGAAGCATTTTAAAATCGGCTTTAGAGTTACTGCAGTATCTCCGTAAACTAATACTAACATTTCGCGGGTTTCTTTGTCGCTTTTCTAACGTTTAAAATAAAATTTAATGTTTACGCGTTATTCATGAAAATTATAGTATCTGTTTTCGCAAATATGTACTTTCATACTAACTGACTCAGTTGAACAAATTGAAACTTGTTACGTATTGTAAGGAGGGTTCAACGATTAAGGGTCGTCTGATAAGTTTGGTAAATTTCTATGAGATGGGGTACCCATTCATTTGCTAACGTCACGGCTATCAAGTGTTACTTTTCAAACCAGCATAGGCGAAATTCCAGTCACAAGCGACGCGTTGTTCACGTTCTACAGATGTTTGAAGCGAGCATTGTAGCAGTTGCCGCAAAAATGGAAAAAAACAGCATAACTTTTGCGTCGATTCGTTACCGTGGATGAAACATGGTTCCACCACTATACACTTGAGTCAAAGCAGGGGACAACGACTGGTGAAAGTGCACCGAAGAAGGAGGAGATCGTTTTGTTTGCTGGATATGTGATGGCTACTGTTTTTTGGGATTCCCAAGCAATCATCCTAATCGATTACTTAACGAAGGGAAAAACGATAACAGAAGTCTATTATGCGACATTATTGAACCGTTTGAAAGAAAAGGTGAAACAAAAATGGTCAAGATTGGTGCACAAAAAAGTACTTTTTCATCAGGACAACGCGGGATCCCACAAATCGACCGCCAGCGAAATTGCACAAATTGGGTTTGAATTGGATTCTTCATCCACCCTATTCTACGAACTTGACCCCGTGCGACTTCTTCTTCATCCTAAACTTGAAAATTTAACTCGATGGGAAGAAATTATCTTCGAATGAGGATATTATTGCCGCCATCAAAGCGTATTTGCATTAATGTGTATAGCCTTCAATGGAAACTATGTTGTAAAATAAATAGATTATTTCCAAAAAAAGGTGTTAACATTGATTTTTTACCATACTTCTCAAACGACCCTCATATAGTATGTAAGTCCTTGGTTCTTTTCACTTTGTGGCGCTCTATGGTGACATTACCGTACTTTTTGATCACTCTTCGTATGTTAAATGATATATTTTTATGGATATTAAAATAGTAATGTTGAATATATGTTACTACAAAAAAATATTGGTATTTCGAAGAAAATTTATAATATTGTCAATTTTTAATATTTAGTTAATATTTGTTTCGAAAAACCAATTTTAATATAAGAGCTCATTTTAAATGTAAGAAAATAGTTTCTTAATGTTTATGTATGATATCTGAGATTTTAAATATTACTAAAACTAATTTTAAACAAACACACACATACACACACACACACATATATATATATATATATATATATATATATATATATATATATAATATACAATTTTATTGTACTATACTTCTTTAGACCCAATATTCCCAATCGTGACAAAACGCTATTTGCTACTGATATTCTGCACAAAGAAGCAGAAACAAAATCGCCAGAAATTCCAGTTATTATAAAAAAACAAAAAAAGACATGTGGTACGCAAACGATATTTAGGGAATCATCTGCACAAACTTTTCCTTGGGAGCCACCATATACAGTTATTGATGACACTGAGCCAGAAATATTAACACTTGAATACTTATCGTGGAGTTAAGTACATGCTTTTATATTTTATTCTTTATTTACTTATTACGATTTTTCATATTATAGAATGCATTATAAGATCTATTTTTAATTCTCAGAAATTAAGAAACATATTTTTACTAAAAATTATATATATATATACACACGTATGTATTAAAATACTTTCAAAAGTTTTTATTCATTTCAAACAGGATGTCAATTTCAAAAACTGACATAGAATAATTTTTTACCAATATATTATTCATTAACAAAAATTTCATTATTTTCCGCAAACGTGTTGTGAATTAACAATTAATGAACATTAATAAAAATTTTGTTTTGAGTTAAAAACGAATCAAATGATTTTTTTTAAATATTCAAGTTGATATACTAATTTTAATTTAGCCTTAACATTTTTGAAATAAATTAGTCTCATATGAGATAATAATTTAAAGTAAGAAGTTTGTCGTATCGCGTTATAATTGTGTGTATATACTAGGATGAATCAAATGAAAGCCTCGATTAATCTTTTTTTCATCGTGTATTGCAAACAGCTATCATATAATTGTATTATCTTTCAAGATAGTCTATATTGCGTTCAATGTGAGTCTTCCAGCTCTTAATTAGTGTTTGGATTCGTCTAAAAAAACGTCTTATGGTCACTCAGGCACCACATGTCACATTTCTGAAATATTTTCCGTCCATCGCTTTTTTGAATGGTCCAAAGAGGTAGAAATCTCTAGGACCGACGTCTATCGAATACGATAAATGAGGAAAACACTCGAAGTGTAGTTATTCTATGGTCGTACGGGCCCACACGTAAGGAAAATGATGCTGACTCTCTTCTAGGACGAATGAGGCCCAATTTTGGAGCGTTATATATTCAGAAGAACACCATTAACAATTCCATATATTCAGGTCTCTTCAGAAATTATCTTCGACCAGTAATCAAATCCAAACAACGATGACTTCTGAGTACTGGCTTCTTGGCGACCATCGAGGAACTGCACTTTGAATGTCTTTCATATCCACTGTACTCACCAGATCTCTTTCCAAGTGATTACTACGTTGAAGATTAAACCAATTAGACCATTTAAAGAGACAGTGGGTGGAAAATGTTTCAGGTTGGATGAAGAAGTGCAACAGGAGGTTCATGAACAGCTACGCACGTGATCAAAAGATGTTTTATCTAGAGGAATTCAAGCACTATTGAAGCGCTAATGGACTTGCGTTAAAAGTAATGGAGATTATGTTGAAAAATAGTACAATTGTATGATTTTCTTTCAATATAGAATGAAAAAAAATAAAGGTTTTATTTGCCCCACCCACGTATTTGTATACATCGTGTTAAATGTATCAATTGTTATATGAGTATTATTATTACCAAAATTTAAAATAGATATTTTAAAATTAATGCGTTTTTAAATATTAAAATCTATCATTTTTTTATGAAGACAAACTTAATATTTAAATCGATCAACCTTTTTAATGTTTTAAAAACTATGAACACTAATTAATTCATTTTACAATTTACAAACAATATTTTCATTTTGTAAAATATAATATGTTTTCATAACTTTTCATCCATTTTTCGTTATTTTTTTATCTATATCTTACTAAATATCAAATAAGAAAATTATAAAATAGCCATTAGAACAACATTTTTATTTCGATATTAATACATATATATACATATATATATATATATATATATATATATATATATATATATATATAAATATGATTTTTCTCATTGCTTTCATTTAAAAAAATACATTAAAATATTAAAAAAGTTTAATTGTACTACAATGTTTTAATATCTTTATACAAATTTATAACCAAATAATACTTAATTTCATATTATACACTGTAGAACATGGTTTACCAGCTGGTATGCATGAAGTGGAGATAATTGAAAGAGCCCGTATTAAAAGAGCATGGGATAAATTATTATCAGCTATTGTTGATGAAGAAACTTTAAGACAAGCAAGAATAAATGTTGCAAAAATAGAAGCAAACGAATGGGAGTTTCGAGAAAAGGTATATTATAAATCAAACTAAAAAAAAGCCTAAAAAATACAAGACAATTCTCTTTTCGATTCATTTATAGTATGTTCATTTTATGATAATAAATGGAAATATACATAATAAATGGAAAATATGAATCAAACAATTAAACACGAACTGTTTTGATATTAAATTAGGACATTATCTTTGAAATTTATTCAAGTAAAATATATTCCATTAATATATTAGTTTTTTATATTTTAATTAAAAATATTTTCTTATAAGGTATGAATTATTTTTTATAGTTACGAAATATATTAAATGTGTATAGTTAAAATACTAACATAAAATCTAATATATATATATATATATATATATATATATATATATATATATATATATATATACATACAGATTTAAAGAAAATAATAAATTTAGATTTATATAATAGATGATAAGTAACCCGAAAACAAAACTTGTCTATTTTATTGCTTTAATACTAATGTTTTCTAATATCTATCTATATATAAAAAATATTCCGTAAAATTTCAAAGAATGGACAAGAAAATTTTAAAAAAACGTGTAGAGATTTTGTATTAAATTATTATTGACGATGACACCCGAAGGTACAAGAAATTTTCAGGAAAATTTATGATATTGGTGTCATAACCAAAATGAAATGTGCGACTTTATAAAACAACTACGTTGCAATATAACTGCTAGAGTGATTATATAGTCATACTAACATATACATACATACATATATATATATATATATATTATATAAAACAACTACGTTGTAATATATCTGCGAGAACTATTTATATATATATATATATATACGTGTGTGTGTATGTATATTAACAATTTGAGCGAATATATGAAAAACAAGCGAAGTGAGTCGGAAGTGCGAACGAAACAAGCGGGAGCGGAGCCCACTAGGGGTTGTTTAGCGTAGCGAGTAGGGGGTAGAGCCTCCTGGTTGTTTAAATAAAAAATTTAAATATTGAATATATTTAATAATCTCAAATCTTTCTTTCAACCCTTTTTAATAAATTTGATTATTTTAAATCTTTTTTAACTTAACTATTAGATTTGTAGGAAAATAACTGCGGTCTTCGTTTTCTGAATTCTAACCTTATTTTTTTCAATGAAAGTGTTATTTCATCGTGTTCATATTAGTATAATTTTAAAGTGCATTTTTCGGTCTGTATTTTGGTAATATCAACTTTTGTTTTATTATTAATTTTGCTTCAAATTGGGGTATTGAATTAAATATGGAAAAGAAGCAAATAAGAGCATTTTTTTGTAAGTTCAAAACGGGTAATAAAGCAGCAGAAACTGCTCGTAAACTAAACGATGCTTTTGGTGTGGGTACTGTTAAGGAAAATACGGTGCAATGGCGGTTCCAAAAATTCCATGCTAGGGACAAGAGCCTTAAAGATGAAGAAGGTCGCAGGCGTCCTTCTTTAGTCCGCAATAGCTAACTGAAGGCGTTAGTTGAATCAAAATCACGCACAAAATTTCTAGAACTTGCACAAAACTTAGGTGTTAGTCATCCAACAGTTCTGAACAACTTAAAACAGCTAGAAAAATAAAAAAAATGTATATGAATTTAAAGGTTATAAACCGCAATTATTCTTCTACCAACCTTATAATATCTAATTAGCTGACAAACATTTTCTAAAAAATTTAAAATAAATAAAAATGTATTTATACATTTCGCAATTTTGTCTAAATCATTTTTGAAAATTAGAATCATTGATGCGGATATTGTGTTATAGCAAGTTTATGCCATAAGTTGTGTAAATTGAATTTAGAAATTTTTACCACCAATGAATACAAACTTCAATCTGTTTATTATGAAGTAAATCCTTAGTATATTTGCTTTAATATTTAAAACATTAAAAGTTTTAAATCATCCATATTGGATTCAATATAATAAATACTTTAGGAAATAGAAACAATACACGATTTACGGCAGCAATTAGCTTTCCAATTGTTAAACAATGTTAATGATGATTTGAATGATCGAGGGAAAAGAAAAATTATGCGAGCGTGGATCAATAAAAAAAAAGAAAAGCAAACGAAACTTACACGAATTAAACAAAACACGAATAGAGGTATAATATTTAATATTTTTATAATTTCTCTATAGGACTGGCTGAAACTAATATTTATTTATTAATCAGCTTTAAGAAAACTCATCATGAAAAAAGATGGAATTGTTAGTAAATATCATCCGGTTAATATTATTGATGAACATATTGATTTATCATCAGAACTATATGGTCCACTGATGCGACATGGAGAACATCCAAAGAGAAGACATGAGAAAATACCAAAATTAAAAAAATACGAGATAACTGTTTTCAAAAATGCTGAAAAAATGAACACATTACCTCCATGGTTATATAAATTTGACAAACAAAAAGACTGTAAAGAACCTACTGAGAAAACTTTATGTTCACATCATACAAAATGGACTAATGATACACTAGAACAGTTACATTCTAATTTGAAACGTACGTTTACATACGAATTTAAAATGCAGACCATTAAATTTCCTTTTCTTACATACATGTTCTAATTTATTTTATTTTTCGTACATTTCAACATGTTTTTTTTTATTTTATGGCTAAAAATCATATTTCACATTCCGATATTATAGAAAAGAATAGTTTAAAATCATAACTACATTTGAACTGATTGCGAATTGTTTGCATTTCATCATTTTTAACAGATTATAACAAATGTAAAAAATTATTTAAAATTTACACCATTTAAACAACATAACATCAAATTATTAGTTTTTTTTTAATATTAAAGCATTTTAAGTTTATTTACCTTTTAACATATAGTGTGTAAATAAGTACCGTAAATAATTTCAATACTTAATATCTAATTAATTATAATGCTTAAAAAATACGTTTAAATACTAAAACTAATAATAATTTTTAATTATATTTATTAATTTATCTTATTACTTCCACATATATAAATATATTAATGTATACATTTTCTATTAATGTAAACATTACTGAGAATTTATTTTTATAGAAAAACATTTTGTAGTCAAATAGTTATGAAAATATACTAAATTTTTATAAAAATTGTAATTACTAAAAAAGTTCTTTTTTTTGAATAATAATTTATTGACTATTATAAAATTCTCTATTATATATATATATATATATATATATATATATATATATATATATATATGACATATATATCTGAGTGATACTAAAACAGCGAATAATTCTTAAAAGAAAGTATTGAAAACATATTTTATATTTAAATTTTATAATTATTTCAATAAAATAATTCTATACAAAAATACATTCACACTAAAATCAATAAAAAATATACACATAACTCGAATAAAATAAAAAGTTTGCCTAATAGTTCAATTAAAAAATGAAAATTAAATCCTTAAACTAGCTTCTCAAGCTACAAAAAAAAAATTAATTAGCATATTTTTCAATTCCTTTGGATTAAAATGATTTTGTATTACTTATAGATCTAAGAATATATGGATATAATGTACGTACTCCAATTACGCTGAGAATAAAGAAAATAAAATCTATAACACCTCCAGCAACACCACAAGTAACTGGTATTTCAGATAAAGATGAAAAAATGCATCAAGCGTCGATATTTTTACAGAAAATTATTAAAGGGAGAGCAGCACAGTCACTGGTATGAAAATTTATATAAATAGGTAGATTCAATTTAGGCTTCCACATGAAAGTATTAAAAAAATCGCAAAAATTAAAAAAAAACATGTTTTTTATTTAGTATTTTAGTTTAATTGTAATTTAGTATTGAATTGAACTAATGTACTAAATAAAAAATTACATGATTTTTTAAATTTTCCAATTTTTTGTAATACTTGCATGTAGAAGCCTAAATTGAATCAATCTCTCTCTATATATATATATATATATATATATATATATATATATATAAATATATATATATATATATATATATATATATATATATATATACGTGGGTCATTTGATAAGTACAGTAAAAAAGCAAGTTAAGCACAGTTTTTTTTGTAAAAAAACGATTTTACACGTAGTCTTTTCAACATAGTCTCCATTGAAGGCTATGCACTTGGTCCCGTGAGTCTGTAAAATACTCATTGACGGCGGCGATGACATCTTCATTCGACGAGAATTTCTGCCCACCGAGCCAAATTTTCAAGTTTGGGAAGAGGAAGAAGTTGCACGGGGCCAAGTCCAGAGAATAGGGTGGATAAGAAATCAAAAAAGGCATCGAAGGAATCAAAGCCTAATTCGTGAAATTTTTCCATTGCGACTGTCGATTTGTAGGACGGCGCGTTATTCTAATGAAAGAAAACTTTTCTGTGGTCCAGTCTTGGCCGTTTTTGTTTCATCTCTTCTTTCAAACGGTTCAATAATGTTGCATAATAGGCTCCTGATATAATTTTTTCTTTCGTTAAGAAATCGATCAGAATGATTCATTGGGAATCCCAAAAAAACAATGGCCATCACTTTCCCAGTCGACAAAACGGTCTTTACCTTCTTCAGTCAGCACTTTTATCTGTCGTTGTCCACTACTTTGACTGCTATTTCAACTCAGGTGTGTAGTGGTGGGTCCATATTTCATCCATGGCGACGAATCGACGCAAAAAAGCTTGCTTGTTTTTTCAATTTTTGCGGCAACTGCTGCAATGCTCGCTTCAAACATCTATAGAATGTGAACAACGCGTCGCTTCTGGCTAAAATTTCGCCTCTGGTAGTTTGAAAAGTGACACTTAGCCGTGACGTTACCAAAATAACAGTCACGTCATATTATAGTAATTTACCAAACTTATCAAACAACGCACATGTATGTATGTATGTATGTATGTATGTATGTATGTATGTATGTATGTATGTATGTATGTATGTATATATATATATATATATATATATATATATATATATATATGGTATTTTCATAGATTAATTTTTCATTCACACAAACATTTTTTTCTAACTAAAAATTCTTCATAATCACTTATTATTTTTGATTGTTATTAGATGCAAAAATTAATTCGGTGCTTTTACATTAAATCAATTGTAACTCTATTTCAAATTGAAATATTTTCTCCTCGTCTTAAGATTTTGAATTACCAACCTTAATATTTAAAAACATTATATATCTTTATCATGCAAGTAATATAACCTCACAAAACAGTGAACACAATAGCGTTTGAAAAGTAGTATATTACGCACTGCATATTTTTCGCATATCAATTGAAAAAAACGCTACTGAAGCCACGGAAATGATTTGTTTAGCTTTGGAAAATGGTGTCGTAATGCACAAAACATGCAAAAAAATCTAAAACAATGGAAGAGGTTAAAAAATGCGTTACGACTTCATCGACTAAAGCCGCCAAATTTTTTTTCGTCAAGGGTTTCGTCAGTTACCCGACAGATGGAGCAAAATTATATAAAATAATGAGGAGTGTTTTGAGTATTGAAATATATTCAATTTTCCATAAATATTTATTTTCGTTAAAAAAAGCACCGAATTAATTTGTACACCTAATGCGCTTATGTACATTTTAAACTTAAACAAAAAGTATCAATAATCAATTAGACCACATTTTTAATCAGAAATAGTTCAAAATTAAAAAAAAAATCATTACAAATATTTATTCAAATAAAGGTACCTTTTAATACAGATTTATGAAGGACGAGATAAATGTAGAGAATTAATTGAAGAAATAAAAAGTACTCATGCTTTACAAGAAGGGGATTGGGAATTGAGAAACAACGAACGAATCAAAATAAGATTTCAACAACGAGAACATCAGCTCGCACTGAAAAATGTACAGTTGGATATCTTTCATAGTTTGTTTATTTTTTTCTTTAGCAAAATAACTAATATTTAGATAACTGTTATAAAAGTGTGTGTTTTTTTATTAATTTGCAACTATAGGAAGAAAATACAACTGCTGTTTTAACAGAATTACACGGCGCTTCTCTGAGCACAATTTTAGATTTTCTTAATAAAGAATTGGTACGTTTACGTGAAGAACGAAAAGCACATGCGTTTGCTATGTATGTTACTCGAGAAAGGTATCGACGTGAGGCTGCAGAAGCGGGAAGACGCCAACTTGAAGAACGAAGGCGCAAAGAACTCGATGAAATATTTAAACAGGTGAAAATAAAATATCGTCTATCTTTAAAATTCTGTTATAAAAATGAAATTATTTCGTTTAAACGTTATAAACAACAGAATTCTACATAAAAAATATAATATTTCTAAATAATTATTTTAAAAAAATCATCCAAAGACCAAATTAATTAAAATTCACTAATTTCATTCTATTAGTCGCATAAAAAAATAAGATTTTTTTTCATCATTGTTAATTAACGTATTTCAAGACATTAAATTTTAAATCTCAATCAGAAAAAATGAATAGGCCTTTAAGTATGTATATTTTTTTCAAAAAATAACATTTATGAATGTAAGTTAATTTAAATAAAGTATAAAAGTAGTCAATTCATATACCTTTCTTAGAAGTGTATAGACTATACACAATTTAGATAGAGTATTAGTAATTTAACAAAGATTGTGTTATTAGTCATAAAATAAAATGTTACTTTACTAATTTAGAAATAATAACTATAACTCTAAAAATAAATTGACAAATAATCACCGACAACAATAAACAAAACTGAAAACTATATAAATTAATTTTGATAAGTTAGCACAAAGGTAATAAATTTCATTAAGCAATATTTTTTACTTACTTGTTAACCAAATAAAAATA
The DNA here is from genome assembly GCA_034766995.1 of Acanthacorydalis orientalis. Taxonomy (NCBI): domain Eukaryota; kingdom Metazoa; phylum Arthropoda; class Insecta; order Megaloptera; family Corydalidae; genus Acanthacorydalis; species Acanthacorydalis orientalis. The sequence goes on along the minus strand of CM068318.1, from coordinate 33,694,317 downwards.
AAATATTTTTGAACAAAATTAATATATAAAATAAAAAAAAACTTTAACAATCAATGTTTACATGTTTAATGATTGGCATGAAAAATGACAAAAGCACACAAAAATTAAATCTCTTTATCTTAGAAAACTATGGTCAAAATATTTAATAGGAATCAAAATATTGATAATTATTCTAATTATAATATAATTTTTTTTAATCAGACGAATTATTGAAATGTAAAATTGATGTAACTAAATTGACAACATTATACAAAAAAAGGGTTTTCATAAGTTAGCAGAAAATCAATAAAATCAGCATCTAAATATTTACTGTTTATTTATTAATGGAGATAAAAAAATAGTTGGACCATAAAATTATGACAATGTATCAAAATAACATAAAACTTTTAGATTACAATGATCAACTACACGTTTGAAAAATCACTATAAAAAATAAAATATTAACTACTAAGTAAAATTTACACTATTCTCATGTCTTTCACAATCATTAAATTTGCTATCAAACAATTATCACTTTTTTAAACATCTGTTTAAAGTTTTTAGGCATAAAAATTACAAAACACAGTAACACAATATTTTAAAACCTTTTCCGATTTAGAAGATTTTTCACTCTTTGAAGAATGGATAAACAAATTAATTTATTATTATTTTTATATATATATATATATATATACAAAAAATATGTTTGTAGGTGACTAAAGTACATCAAGACACTGTAGATTTGTATTTAGAAAATATAATCACACAAAGTATGGAGGAAGTAACAGAAGAAGAGGCAAAGGAATATATCAAAAATATTGCAGATAAAGTTGATCAAGCTGCAAATGAAGCAATAAATAAGTATGTGTTCTTATTTTAAGTTACATTTTAATTATTTAACAAATGCAACCGACTACCAATAAACCAATACAGTAAAAAGTTACATACATTTTTGAATACAAATCATAGTAATAAACAAAGAACATTATAATAGTTTGCAGATCATAAGTTAATATTTTTTATTATAAATTCGCTCTAACTGTATAAACATCTTTTCAAATCTTCATATTTCTGTAACTTTTCATTTAAATTATTATGAACGCCTCTTTAAATTTCTTCACTCCTTAATCGATCAATTTTTATACAGCCTTTATTTTTATGATTTGGATTTTATTTTATTTTTTTCTAACAATATCCAAAATTAATTTCCGTGGATAAAATATGAGATAGTTATGGGTTTATAAAATTTTATTAGGATGTTTCAACAAATTTTCTTTAGTAGGTTTTTGATAATGCACCACATTTTGTACTTTAAATTTAGCAAGCATTAAATCAATTAAAATATAATGTTCAGAATATAAACAAATATCTGACAAGTTTATTATTATTAGCCATATTATATTATACATGAAATTAAGTTAAATACTAAAAATAACTACAAACATACTCTAAAGACATTCATTAAATACATTTTTATATTTTTACCAAAAAGTCTATTTTTTACTTTTATATTGCAGCACTGATTATCTTCAGTTAGAGGAAATTACTGCAGATTTAGTCCAAAATTTTGTATTGCCAGAAGTTGAAAAAGAATTAATTCGAAAAAAAATTCGGACACGTCAACAAAAATACATGAAAACTGCCCATGACCTTATATATAATATAGAAGGTCAATTGTATCCAAAAGAGCATAAAGGTAATATGCCAGAATTTACGTACATATTTATAATTCCAGAAAAATATATAAATGCTTTGATGACTGATAACCAACACATTACTTCTTCAATTTCAAAGAAATTAAAAAAATTACAAAAGATAATTTTAAAATTTTATAAAATCTTATACCATGGCGGACAGATTGAATTTATATCTTAATCAACAATAATTAGTTTTAATAATATTAAAAAATTATATGAAGTTTAAAAACAATTTAGACCTTAAATTTTACAAACAGTAAATTTACTTATGAAGTTAACTACATAAAATAACTCATAATAATTATGAAGTAGAAGGCACTATGTACAAAATCAACAATAGACATGAAAGCGCTAGGACTTAGAAGAATTCTTTCAGATTGACTACGATATTGTAACATTTTAAACTTCTATTTCAAATTCATATAAATGCATTCAATTGTCAATTTCGTCAGTAGATCTGGATTGAATTCACATATTTATTACTGTTCGACTTGTAAACAAGTTTCAAATTTCCAATAACACATTAAACAAAACAATGAGCAGTGTTAGTGAAGCATCATGCAAGTCTGTTATGGAAATTAAGTACGGTTTATTTTATTCTTTACTTTTTCAAAATTTCTTCGAAATTAAAGAGACAATGTATTAACTTGTTGCACTTCAAATATGACTCCCACACACATGTAATGTTTAGTGTTTTGTTCCAAGTATGCTACGGTACATCGATATGTAAACCAAACTACCTGCTGATTTTCATATACTTTGCAATAAATTAATGGTTTCATAATGCACAGAAAGACGTCAAGAATAAATATAGTTAAATACAGTTTTTATAATGCGATATGCGAACTCTAATCCACATTACATCCCAATCCACATCGCCAAAATAAAAATTATTTTAGAATAATAATACTATCACGTGTGCATTATTCGCATATTTTAAAATCCTTTTTAAAATACGACAATTTTTTAACAGTTGTAACATAAAGCAAAAATAAATGAGTTGCTGGTTGACTCCCAGCCAGAAAAATCAGAACACAAAGAATTAAATATCAATTACTCAGATATATATTTTTTTCCTAGAAACCTTATATATTATATATATATATATATATATATATATATATATATATATATATATATATATATATATATATATATCACAGTAACATCTCACTAATCAGAATTGATTACATACTTCCAATTCGGTTTACCGATAAATTTGAGTTACTAAAATATGATTTCAAAGTTAATTCAAGATATAGTTATAAAAATGTTAAACACGTATTTAATTGGAATAAACGTTTGAATAATAAATTACATTTTATATATTTCATATGATTTCAATTTCTATAAGTATTACATTAGTATTTAATTTAAAAAAATATTAACAATTATTTCTTATTATATTCGAAAAAAATATTATTTCAAACACTATATTATTCTCTTTTTCACATTGTTAAGAATCTTTCTGCTGAGTCGGTAGAGTAAATGGTAAATTGTTTTCCAGGATCCAATACTATGAATGTTATTTTTGGCATTTACAAACTACACTAATTTAATACTGTGGCAAGCTCATAAAAAAATAAATCAAATATCTTTTAAATCCAAATTTATATATATATATATATATATATATATATATATATATATATACATATATATATATATATATATATATATATATATATATATATATATATATATATATACATATATATATATATATATATATATATATATATATATATATATATACATTTTTAAGTAATATGGATTTTTAAACTCAAATTAATGGAAAATAGTATATTATATATATATATATATATATATATATATATATATTATACGTTTTGTTATTATTGGAACTATTTCATTTATTTAATCTGAATTTTTTATTTATATTAATTTAGATCAACACGATTCTCAAAGCGATTCTGATAGTTGTGATAGTTGTGATAGCTGCGACTGCAAGGATAAAATAGTAAAATGCAGCTCTTTTTAATATATACAATTTGTAAACATTTATTTTATGAAGTTAAATAAAATATGATCATTATTTTGGTATTTTTATTATTTACTTTCATACATACATACATTCATATATATATATATATATATATATATAGTATTAGGGGGGGGGCACATCAGCTATAACATAATAAATTGACTAAAGATTAACATTTACCGTACATATTTTTTATTTATACAGAACCAACGTTCTTTGTTTTTCTCAGTTGAAAGTGATCATTGTTGTTATGAATTTTCTTGATCTCAGAATTATTTCTAAATTCATTTTCCAAATACTGTAGATATTTTACAGAAACCCCCATAAAATTCATATTTCACTTTTTACTCAACAGTTACACAGTGGCGCACTCTGGATTTAATCTTGGGGGGAGTCGAATTGAACGAATAAAAAAGTTTTAATGAAAATTCAATAAAATTCGTTAGGTGATTATAAAAATTTACTTAAATAAAATTCAGTTTTCTTTTCTTTTTACAAAGCTCTTGAATTACTTCAGTCGTGGTTACATTAATCTCTCTGTGTATATATAACAAAGCCTATCAGTTTAATCGTAATTCTGTTATCGTAGATCTTAAATAGATTTTTAAAAGGTGTAAGGTAGAAAATGACCTTTCACTGGCGCATGTTATTACCGGAAGTGTTGCAAATATTTTTAATAAGTTATAGACGTTAGGATATATCATTTTGTCACTCTTCAAAACTGCATCAATAGGATTTTTGAATGGAGCATTGCAAATGTTTTTTTTAGTGTTTTTTCCCTTTTCCTTTGAGGGGGTGCTCCTTGACCACCCCTGTGTGCGCCACTGGTTATATAAATATCAAGAGCTTTTTTCTATTGTTTTTGAAATCCTAGTCTAATTTATGTTTGGTTCATTAGTTGAAAAAAAATGTTCAATCCTTTAATCAAATTTAATCCTTTATCATATTGGTTGTAATATTATATCTGGGTTATCACAATCATCTTCAAATTAATAGGATGTGAAATTAATAAATGATTACACAAGCATTCAAATCGTGAAATTAATAAATAATTTCACAAGCATTGAAATCATCAAATCTCTCACCGTCCAGTAGATGTGCGTGTGTATGTATATAAAAACAGAATTACAATAAAAAATAATTAAAAACTAACTTTCGGAAAACTGAAAGCACGATAAGAACATAAATATTTGAAAAAAATTAATTAACAAAAATTTTCTCGTAAAATTTTATAAAAATAGGAAAAAGTACTAAGTTTATTTTTTGAAATTCATACAAATAAATCAATATTTATTTTAAGCCTTATAAAAAAAATATTTTCCATGGCTATTACTTGGTGGTTAGTACTTGATTGGTAAGTGCTGCCCTCATGTGAGTCTTTTGGTGAGGAGGGAAGACAACCGGGCCGTGTAAGCGGGTGTGTCGTTGAATGACTATCTACTGTATCACTCCACTATATTTAATGAATTGAATACTTATTTCTAAATAATAAAGTTACAAACAGTATACAGTTGTACTTTTATTACAGCTATATAATCAATAACAATTATACAATATTTATATATAAAAGAATTAATTTCGTATTGCGAATACGAGCCGCGGATATAAGTAAATTCCATTTATGTTTATTTAAATTTGATAAGATTAAAACTACGATTTTGGATATTAAAATTACCTTACCTTTACTGACGTTTCGTTCTAAAAGACTGGATATCACTATACTTCCCATTTCAAACTATTATATCTTTAAATGAAAACTACCAGAAAAATAAAAGTCCACGTAAAAACACAACCTTAAATTACAAGAAAACACTTGCATTAAAAACAATAAAATTAATGTAATTTTGTTTGTTGTTCCAAATGACGCACAACTTAAAAATGTTTCTAATAACAATTATTATTATAAACATTGATAAAATAGCATTAAATTTACACAAATGCTCTCACTTAATAATTTAAACTTTATGACAGATAAAATGTTGTTTCAACAATATATCAGTTATATAAATTCATAAAGTAACAGTTGTACAATTTTAATACATACATTTGAATTTTATAATCACATTATATAACTTAAAGTAACATAGATTTATCCACTTTTTGACATGCATTGTATTTCAATTGAAAACTAAATTTAGTATATATATTACATGTCAATAATAAAAAGATTATATATATATATATATATGTATGTATGTATTAAATAGAAAAAATATTACTTTGTTGAACTCCCTTTTTATTGAAAAAAACTTGATTTTATATTTAAAGATCATTTCATTTTCAAATATATTAATTTCACAATAGTTGTTTATTTAAATGCATGGTATTAGAAATAAAAATAAATTTTTTTTACAGTACGCTTATTTTATTATAAAATAAGATATATTTAGTTAGAAAATGGATCTGCACAGAAAATAATTATGTATAAATTTATAATTTCAACCCTATGAAAAATTTACAAGTAGTAGCATTGATTTTGTCTTTCTGTTTTCTAATAAATTTAATATCATACCTTATTTTCTATTTTTTTTATTTTGCAATGAATTATTATTTAATTCATATTCTGTTTCAAATATATGTTTTGCATAATTAGAATCATTTTTACTATATTTTATGTAATTTATTCTTTAAATCAATTTTTAAACATCTATCCTGTTTACTTCATATATTCTTTTTTTATGCTTGTCATATTAATTTGTACACTCCATTTATATTACATTTATCAACTTCTTCAGTTCTACTTTTAAGATGACTTTTAACATGGTTATTTATTTTAAATATTAGTATTTTTGAAAAAATTGTATATTAAAAAGGTGTTCTTTTATGTTTTACATGTATAAATAAAACTTGTTTATCGACTGGATTTATTTTGTTATTTACTAATTTCATTTTTATCTATTTTTGAATTTTATTGTACTTGAATTACAATCATTATTTATAATTTAATTATTAACAGTACTAATTACTTTTTATGTTTTATTTTATTGATATGCTAAGCATACTACATTTATAAAAACACCAACGGGCACTAATGATCTTAGTTGTCGACATGGCCTTAAACCCCAAAAATAACTAAACAACAAAAAACATCAAGTGTTTCAAAATTAAATGTCAAGCTACCTAAAGACGGTATAAGTGCTCAAATCAGTCACAATAGAATATAGTGAATGTGACCAAACACAACACTAAAACAGAACTAATAATAATGATTTAACAATAGTCAAATTCATATACAAAGATAAATAAGAAAGGTACTATCTAATATTAAATACAGAACAAGTAGTAACCTTATAGACATATTTTTTGAAACAGATTTTTTAAATGTATTTATTTTTATATATATATATATCTAAATACATAAAAATACTCAAACTGGTATTTAACATAGAACTACATTTTTAACATGAATGTATTACAAATAAGTAACTTTGGAGATAACCAGGCACAAGGAATTAATTTTAATTCGTAACATACAGGATTACAATACATCTATATAATGAATTAATATCACACTATTAATTCGTTTGTATGACATTTGTTTAAAATATAAAAGTTAAAGAAATGAATTAGTCAGTTTTCAAATCTGTATAAAATGTCATCCTTATTATAACATGTACATACATTATATTTTTATGAGATATTAAAACATTTAATATATTCTGTTATAGAATTAATATATTTCTTATATCTACATATTCAACAGTAATAAAGTTACATCTATGGAATTGTTATTTATTAAAATAGACTAGAACACTAAATATGACAACTGTTGTTCGTAAATTTTAAAACAAAAAGTGTCCATTTATTTTGTTTAATATATGCTATATAGAAAATTATTCAATATTTGATTACAATGATTGAGTACATTTGTATTCTATAAAGAACTTGAAATTACACTTGTAACTAACACTCAAATGTATGTAATAATAAGTATTATATAATCAACAAATGAAAATATACAAGAAAATAAATTTAAGTAAAAATTGACTAGTTATTTTCCATTAAGATAAAATGCACAAAAATTATTTCAGGAAAAAAATATTGAATTTAAAATATATAAATTGTTTTTAATTATTAATGAATCCAAAATCTAATATAAAAATATCAACAGATGTTTTTGGTACCATAGTTGTTTCTTGTAGATAATTATAATATTCAAGAAAACAACATTTTCTGATTATGAAGTCAATGATAATACTAAATTGTCTAAAAATATATTAATACATGTTTTAAAGTATATGCCACTCACTGATTTATTACAATAGTCATGATAATTTGACCACTCAATATATGAAGTTCACAATACTTTAACATACATTTGATTTTTTTATTTCTGTATTACACTTAAATTTAGTTTTAATCATTAAATTATGCCATACATCACATTAAAAATATCATATACTCCATATTTATAGGTATATAGAAATGATATTTAATTAAGAAAATACAAAAAAAAACAAGAATACTTACTACAAAATTTTCTTTGTACATATACATTTTTTTAGCTGCATTTCCATACATTGAAAATGGAAGAACAATTTTTATTGGAGTATTAATTAGTTTTTAAATAAAACTATATGATTTTTTCCTTTTTAATTTCAAAAATCTTTAATTTGACAATAATGGTACAATTAAAATATTAAATTATTGTGACCTTCCTAAATGTTTTATATCAGTAAATCACTAATAAATCATTTTTTTAAAGATATTTATTTATAATTTATACCAATTTTACTTTCAAATTGTTATGTACATAAAATTATTTTTTTTTTAGTCAACAGATGCACATACATGCTCAATTTTTTGAAAATAATTGTTTTTAATATTATTAATTAAATATAATAAGTGGAAGAATGATTGAGTAAAAGGTATAAATATAAAATACAATACAGTTCTTTTCTGAAAAGATTAAACATTACATTTCATCAGTTTCCTTTTTATAAATTTCATTTAGTTATTAATTATAAATGTGTATAATTTTAAGTATGGCCTTTACTGAGTAAATAAATAAATATAACTATGTATATATTTATAAGCAAAATATATATTCATATATAATAAAATATAATAATTACACTTACATAATATATAAAATTGGACTGTAATTTTGTATATAATTCATGGACAGTTATTTTCATCATTGTACCAATTCGGTCTTACGGTATTTTTTTTAAAAATATAAATCAGTCTTTTGTAATAACAATAAATATTTAAAACATAAATTAATCATTAAAAAATAACACTTGATATATTAACATTTAATTTTTTAAAAATAATTGAATAAACTTATACATACAAAATGTAAAAGTAGATATAAAATATTAATTTTTAAACTATAAAAATATATTTACCTAATGTAAATTTTATAAAATAAAATTTAGTCTTATATTAAAAGTCAATGTTTACAAAAGAAATTAAAAAACATGCCAAATATAAACTTAAAGAAAATTATTCAATTTATAAAATAAAATTCTGCTGTTTATTAAACTAAATCTGTCTTCAACAGAAAATATTTTTTTATATACTATATATATATATATATATATATATATATATATATATATATATATATGTTGAGACACACAAGCATCAATATATGTGGATGTATTACAAGAAGTTATTTTTTTATTAAAAAAAAAAACACATTTGTAAATTTGTATTTAACAATCACTTGCTTCACTCGGTGACAACTGTTCAACAAATTTTCTTGAGTCTGATCTTTGTAAAACTTGTTCAAATGATTTTGCCTCAGAACTTTCAAGCGGACTGTCATCTAAAAGTGATGCATCTTCCATTGATGAAGAAGAATCTATAAATAAGACTTTTATAATTTTTATTACAGAAGTGTAAATTTTTGCTTGAAATGCAATTTTATAAAAAAAATCAGTACATTAAAAATTATATAAAAATGTTACATTATAAGTTTTAAATAGGTATTTTTCTTCCAATCAATTAATACTTGAAAAAAATATAGATAATACCTTCACCTTCTGTTTGCAAATCTAATTGACTTTGAATTTCCTTATTTTTTAATTCTTTATTCCTTCCATATTCAATAAAATCATCTGAATTTATTAGCTGATACCAACTAACAAGACAAACCAATGCAATAAAGAATAAATTTGAACTAATACCTGAAAATAAAAAATATCCTTCAGATTTTTACATATATTTATTTTTAAATTTCATTACAAAATAAATACAATACACACACATACATACATACATATATACATATATACATATATACATATATACATATATACACATATATATATATATATATATATATATATATATATATATATATAAGCCTATTTCTTGTAATTTTTATTTTTTTAAAAAAATACTACCAAGATAAGATTTCATTAAGCATTCAACATAATTAGTGAGAAAATATTTTTCTACAAACTTAAATTTAAATTTGTAAGACAATGTATAATAAAATAATAAAATTTTGTGTTATAATACATTTTTGATATCAAGCTTATTATTCTTTGACCACCAAATATTTAATGAAATATCTATATCTTTACTCTGTACATGGGGTTCTTGTCACCAAAATGGACCTAAGCAAGATATTATAGATTATTATCAAATATTAATTTACAAACTTTTTTCTAAATAAAAGTAAATTGTTCAAATAAACTTTGTCATTGTATCTATTATTCATTTTAATAGTTATCAGAAAATATATTACACACTTAGCTACCTCCATATACTACAAATGTTCAATTCTTTTTGTCATTGTTTATAATTATTGTAAAAATTTTAAATTTATAATACACATCAAGTTAAATATTGATTGAAAAGAATTAATTGTTAAAACTCTCAAAGAACAAAATTTTAACAAACTAAGATTGTTTATTAGATTGTTATGTTTATGTAAAATTATCAACATTTTATAAAAAAAAACAAATTTATATGCATTTTTCAAATATGGATATCTTAATATGAAACTTATTGATAATATTCTGAGCTACTGAAAGGTGCTCTTCAAATTACTCTGTATTATTTTGTAATTATTTGGTGTTTGTTTTTCATTTCGTTTTATAACTTTTTACACATTTGGATTATTGGAAGGACATTAAATATTTTTTTTTTAATTTGCCAATCATTCAAATGAAAAATATGCTTGTTTACAATAAATTTCTCAATCTCATTTAGCAAATTGTACCTCAATGACTCAAATATAAACAGACACAAATTTACAGCTCTCACTATTCTTTTTGTCATTAAATTCAACACCAAACAATCAACGCCCTCACAAAACATTATCTTATTCTTCAATGTCTATTTTTTAAACATTTCTTCTTTCTTAAGAAAATTAGAAATCAATTTTCATTGTCACAAATTCATGCTATAATTATAGTGTTACTATCAGTGATTAATTTTATTAATAACTTTGTTAAAAACTATTTCTTCTGAAATCTTAATACGGAAATAATTTTATTCTTTTTAAATAAAAGATAATGGATTGTGCAATGTTAAAATGTTTGCATCATGAATTATATACATACATGCATGCATACATGCATGCACGTATACAGACATACCTATTATATATATATATATATATATATATATATATATATATATATATATATATATATATATATATATATAATAAATCTTTCAATTACAAACATCAATGTTCTACAATTAAATAGAAATTCTATCATCTAAAGAAAATAGGCATTAAATAACTAAAACAAGATTAACATGCATTTATACAAACCATAATTTAAATTTATATATCATTAGCATTCAGACAGTAATCACTAAATCCAAAATTTTCAGTTTGGGCATTGGACTTCTATCATGATAAAAGAAAAGGATACTTTATAGTTTAATAGAGCTTACAGTATTATCTACATCTATATAGATGTTTTAGAAATCAATTTCTACTAAGTCCTTTGTGTACATATCTTAATCACACAGAAATTATATTTTCTATAAAATCAAGTTTTTGAAAAATGTGACTGTGTTTGAGTTTCAATAATATTTCTCTTTATTTCCAGCTGCTTGATCTATGTTTATGCTATCTATTCATGTTAATATTATTACACATTTCTTTTAAACACTATAAGTGAAAAACAAACAAGCTAATAGTAAAGTTCTAGAATCATGGTACATTTCTGAAATAATATTAATAATTTATTTTTATGTATGCAAAAGAAAAAAATCATTCAAAAATCTGTTGCAAAACACTGTTTACACTTCTCAATGAGCATTTTTTTTTTATAAAATAATAACAAATTTTAATGTTTTCATTTAAAACTTAAAGTGTTAACATAAAATACATACACAATAAGTAATCCTTAAAATTTAGAGATGACAAATAACACCAATTTATAAAATTAACCATAATATAATTCTTCTTTCAGTACTTGTTACCATGTCCTTTAATTAGTGAGTGACCACAAATTCATCATCCTAAACTATGTTGCTCATTAATGACTGTTAATGCATTTATAGCACTGGACCATACCAATTAACGTAAATGATAATAAATTTATCCATATAAGCCATGTCACATATTTTTGTAATATAAAAATAAATTTTATATGATAATTTAACAACTTTACAAAGGTAAATTTGTAAATAGCAAAGATTAAATAGATTTTAACATAATTACAAATTTACACATTTTTTATTATTTTAAAAAAGTTATTAATATGTATTATAGCCATATAAATAAAAATAAAATAATTACAAACATGGATGTATCTATATGTTTCATATATACATACATATACATATATATATATATGTATATATAAATAAAAAAAATAATTATATATATATATATATATATATATATATATATATATAGGTAGATAAATATACTTCCTTTATGAATTTTTTATACTAATTACATACAGGTAAACTAATTAAGAAACAAAAAACATCAATTCATAAAGACAATGAAACCACATGGTACTTTATTTTTAAAATTCTTTATAAAACAATTTATGTTTTTTTATGTTATATACTTACTCCATATGTTATTATTAAATGAAAATAAGTTAGCTAATAAAATAATGATTAAATTTTATTAATAAATTTTCATTTTATAAACAATTTTAAAATTTGTTATAAACTTTATTAAGCAATATATACTGAATTAATGATTGTGTATACAATATTAATACATAAATATATATATATATATATATATCGGTGTGTGTGTATTAATATTGTTATTGCTTACAATAATGTCACATTTATTACAAAAAATTTTAAAAAAATATAATTTTATATTTAACTGAGAGTCCAATGATACCTACTATATAAGACATTAAAATCAACCATGAACACATAATATTGCTTAGCCTATATTAAACAATATTTTAGAATAATCATTATGATAACTTAAGTGTTTTACTTTACTATAATAACATTCATTTTATTTATATTTTCATGAAGTCTTATTACTTTATAAATTACTACAATAGAGAATTTAAAGTATTTAAAATGAGCCTTCATTATGTTTTCCCAAGCATATAAATTCAATTAATAATAATTACTTTTAAAAATAAAACATTACTTTTTAGTTCTATTTCAATTCGATCAATAATAAAAACTAAACTTATGATAACAAAATAGTATATAAAAAAATATTATTTTATTGTAAGAAACTTAACATACCAATAGAAGCAGATAATATCGGCCAATGAAACATCATATAACGTAAACCAGAAAAATGAGCATTTATTAATAGGGAAGCAGAATATAGCTCAATATATTTGGTTTGTATTTCTATATTAACATCAGTTATAGGTCGGTCCTGAAAATTATTACAAAGTATAAAAGCATGTTACTGATAATAATATATTCATTATTAAATAATTTTACCTCATCTTCTTCGAAATCTGAGAATAATTCGACAATTACATCTTGTTTTTGAACTGCTGCACCAAATATAAGCATAGGGCTATAAAAAATAGTACGCATCGACTCTAATAATGGACTTCTATATGTCAACATTGTAGAACGACATGAATTTGCTACTAAAATCCCAGATTCTCGACGTGCATAAAACTGAGCACAAACCATAAACATGCCTAAATCTTGATTTGCCTTTGATTCAGGCATTTCAAGATGTAACTGAATACGATATGGTTGTCCAAACATAAGTAATTGATTCCGTTTCGTTAACTGAATATGCGCTGATGGGAAACTACATATGCCTTTATCATCTTCACAAGGTCTGAAAAATTTCAAACAGTGTATTTTATGTAAATGTTTTTTTATGGAGAAAAACACAGATTAAAAAAAGTCTTACTTAAACTGTAAATGAACTGGCTTAACATGTTCAATATGTGGTACATAGGCATAATAAAATGCAACATACATAAAAACAGACAACCACACTAACAATGCAGTGACAAGCGCTATAATGCTTGCCCTGAAAACAATATCTTTTGCATTATTCGCATGATGAATTGTTCTTCTTTTGTACAATTCTAACGTGTCGCTCACAAAACGTATAATTGGCATTTTAATTTTTTGCCGGTAAATTTTTCCAGGTAATCCATAAATACTTAATATTTTTTTAAAAAACGACATTTTTACACACGTTCAATAATCATATAAAATATTCTGCTCTATTATCCAAAGTTCACGATAATCATTATCAGTTGTCATTTTGATAAAATTCAAGGTTTACAGGTCGTCTTCAAGATCGTTTCGACCTGTCAAAATAAAATGTCACAAGTCAAGATACTAAGCATATATACGTTATGTACACGAAAGTGTATTTGAATGCATATCACAAATCAGCGCTCCGCAATCAGTGTCCCACGGTACGTTATATTCCGCAGTCTTTTGGTACGCCGTGTTCTTTTCTTGAACTTATTATTAATATTTTAAATTACACATTTTTATTTTAATCATTTATTTGTTAAGTATGAGGTATTTCATTTCACGAAGACATAAATCATAACATGTTTTTCGGTATTAACACTGATAAAAAATGATATCTTATTTTGTTGAAACACTGGTACAAGAACGTAGTTATGACCACTTTTTATAATTTTATTTAATAATTAACAGTACATACTTTCCATTTCGTATAAATATGTCCCATTTTTCTACAAGTTTATTTTACTCACTTAGAGAAGAATTACATTTTTGTGCTAATGAATTCATCAAAAGTTTGATCTGTTCATCGTTTATGAAACTATATTCTTTGAAAAAATTTGGAAAAACTTGGAGAAAAAATTCTTACTGAAAAAGTTATCTTCTACATACGGTTTTGCATTGTCTTTGGTGGAAGACATTAATTTTTTGTTGACTAATGCTGAACATTTATTTTTTAAATCAGCAACAAGTCTTACTAGCTGGTAATCCACCATCTCTAAACAATCATATTAAATACAGAGTAAATTATACTTAGGATATAAATCTGATATTGAAATTGTATTTGACAGTTACCCTTTTTACACAGAACTTACTTTTTGTCACTACCTAAAAAAAAACAATCCAAAGATACCGTATACATTTTCTTATCTTCAGCAGAATGCAAGTTAAACTCCCATATATTTTTTCTTTGGGAATCCATATTGTGCATTGGTATGAATTAAACACTTGCATATTCATGAGTATGATCTAAGATTAAATACAATTTTAGTCGTATGGATCTATCTTCGTACATGTTTTTCTGTTATGTCAGTCTCACTGAATTATATTTATCTTTTCATTCTCCGAAGATCGTCCAGATAATAGGTCATCTTTGAGCGATCCAGTATCAAAATCAAACAGCCTAAAATAGCTTTAATATGTATTTTCTTTTGTAATGTCTGAATACTTTGTCCATGGTCTTTACCATATAAACTCTAATATTTCTGCACGGTTCCAGGACAAGATCTTGTTTAACTCGTATAATAAACAATGATGAATATGTACTTTATCTACTGACATTCAATCATTGTAAATATTAAACACTTGATAAATACCAAATCTGAATTTTATGCTGTTCGATGGGCAGTAGGTTATCTACATATTTTATATGCACAAATTGTACATTATTAATTGGGATTTTATAACAGATAAATAAGTGACTTAAAAATAAACAGAACTTTGCATTTTTGGTATACATTGTTATGATTAATGATTCGTCTTGTTTTGTACACATATTAAAATAAGTTAGTGACAAATTTAAATGTTATACTATTAAGTGATGTATTACCTCAAGCCTTTAAATACTACCAATTGAATTTTAGTCTTTCATATTCAATTTCAATATTATATCGGTAGAATAAAATATTCAAAATTTAAATCAGTCTCGAATTAATTTTCCACATTTTTAACTAAAACTACTTTTCTTCTTTATCAAATATATATATATATATATATATATATATATATATATATATATATATATATATATATATATATATATAGATGTTTTCTTATAGAATACTCGAATAGTAATATTAATTAATATTTTTTGGTTCATTAAGTGTTAATTTTCATTATGTACTAACTACTGAATACGTAAAATAAAAAGCATCATTATAAAAAATATTTTTATAAAGCAATAATATACTTTACCACACATAAGCATTATAATTCCATTCTACATTGTGGATATATCATTGTATTATAAAAAAAATTGAAAATGATAAATAACTGAAATTAGTTTTATTATAAAAATACGGATCATTAATTACCAATAATTAAAGAATGACATCACTATTGAAATGCTTACTATTCAAAATATTTGAATTACGAATTTTTAATCACATTATTCAAATTTTCATTACAGGTCTAATTTCAACAAATGTTATTTAGCTGGGTATACTATACTTTTAAAAATTAAATATAGGTTTATGTAAAATCTCCAATCATAATACTACTGTTTGTATATAATTCTTGATCATTTAAAAACGGTGTTGTTTCTCAAAAGAAATTATTAAGTTTTGACATAAAAAAAAACATTTTTTTAAGTGTTTGACACAACATATTTTTCATTTAAATATTTCAAGTTATAAAACTTTTCATGTGAATTATATTGTTTCTTCTTTTATTTTCATACTGAAATACAATAACTGGTTTTAATTTTGATGTTAATTTTTCTAAAATATACAAATAAAAATGATATTTTTTATTTATTATACACAATATTTATTATCTTTCCCAAATTAATGTATATCAAAAGCATAAAATAAAAATTCTGAATATAAAAGGAGCTAATAAAAGTATAATAGATAAACATATATGTGCCATAATATATATTCATATAATTAAAAATTTACATAATATATTTATCATTAATACTAGATATAGAGCATTATCTTGTAAATAGTTAATAAAATATATTAATTTGATATATGTTTGATTTAGTTATATAAAAAATATTCGACTATTTGAAACATCTTTGGAAATTTTACTAATAAAATTACAAACATAAAAAGTAAATAAACCTCATTTTAATAGATTATTAACAAAATATCTGATTATCAAATGTTTTATGTAATAATAAGTAATCATCAGTCTCTATTACATTAATACTATTTTATTATACTTTTACATATTAAAATAAAAATGAGGAAAATATCAATTTTGTATAGCTTTCAAATATGTAAATAGGTTTTAACATATAATTTGAACTTTAAACTTAAAAATCAATACATCATGACATAATATTCATAACACTTTAAAACAGTTCTTTCCTTTATAACATGAAACATTACATTAGCATGTAATATTTATTTTCCTTTTGAACACAAAAAAATAATAACAAAAACAAATACTGTAGTAAAAGTTTATTATTCTTTTATTATGTTAAAATTTATTTCAGATCAGTTTAAAGATTATCTTTTTGTTTCTTTGCCTAAGAAAAAAGAATCTGCATTTTATTAAACATTATGTCAAACTTTTATGAATACATACATATACACATACACACACACACACATATATATATATATACACATACATATATATAAATATATATATACATACATATATATAAATATATATATATATACATATATATATATATATATATATATATATATATCTATATATATACATATATATACACACACATACACGCATATACATACATACATATGTATATTTATGCATATAGTGTCTAAATGTCAAACTCTGTGTAGTAAAAATAAGTATCTTAACAATACATAGAAACGTTTTGATATGAAAGTATACAAAATATATACATTTCTATACCAAATAACAGGAATTCAATTTCATAACAAAAATAACATTTATTTCATACTTTTATCAGAAAAATTAATAGTTGTTAACAGAAGTTTAAATACATAATGTCGAACTTGATCAGTGTACTAGAATTAAACAATTATAGGCATTCTTTTAGTACATTTACTAAGATTCAATTTTAAACATTATTTAAATACATATTACATGTTCATGGTACTATTGATATGAGTTGTATATCTAAGCAACTAATCAATGTTACCAGTAAGTGACATAATAAATTAATATTTATTAAATAAGGATAAAACATTACTTTTTGAGTTTAATGTTATGGTGTATTTCACTTTCACATTACAATAATTAGTCTTTTTAACATAGTTATGAAATGATTTGATTTGTTTTGTAAATTTGAATTACCATTTAATTTAGAAATGTATATATATATATATATATATATATATATATATATATATATATATATATATATATATATATAGTGATTTTAGCTGACTTTTAAAATGTAAATAACTTTTTGATTAAATAAATTACACCAGTACTGTAAAATTCAGTAGAGTGTGATTGATTGCAGATTGTTATATTTTATATAAAAAATAGAAAGTTTTTTTATTTAAATGTATATAAATTCTTTGCATATAATTTATTACTTGTAACAAACTTTTTTTGTAAATAGTAATTAAAATATTTTTTTTATTTAATCTTTAAAATAGAAATATATAAAAGAATTTGATTTGAAAAATTAATCATATTAATTTTGTATACAGTATATATACAATATATACACATGCTTCTGCATATATATTATATACATCATAAATATATACAAACTTGGTTATAGCAAGCACTGTGGAACAAATTATATTTTTTATAAATATTAATCATTATTAGTGAAAGATAAATTCCATATAGCCATATATATATATATATATATATATATATATATATATATATATATATATATATATATATAAACGTTTCCTATACAAATCCCAATAATATGATTACAATTTATGTTAAAAAGGAATGTAAATTTTAAATAATATATAGTACATACCTACAAACAATATAAATATACGAATCACATTATTTAATACTCATACACGTTTTACAAGACTTTAAATAAAATAATAATGATATGGACACATTTGAAAACGTTTATTTTTGGAGCATGCAGGATAATTATTTTCTAAATGTTCTAAAAAATGAGGATAATCACCAATTAAGCAAAGAATAATAAAATAATAAGCAAAGAATAAGTAATTCTTTCTAAAATTAAAACAGGGCCAAATTTGCTCAGTACACCAGTGTAACAAGCTTTTTAAAAAATGCATGTTTATATAAAGATAAGTGAATCAAAATCTATGCAAAAAATTCTTTATTGTCACTGTGAAATAGTTATATCATGCTCGTTATAACAGAGTACAAATGTATGTATGTGTGTATATATATATATATATATATATATATATGTGTGTGTGTATGTATGTGTGTATAAATGTATATACACAATAATTAAAAATAAAGTTTAGTGAAAGTGCACTGATAAATCTAGTTATAAAAAGTGTAAGTTAAATAATACATTTTAAATATATATATGTATAATAAAATGTCAATAAATAGTATTATTTTATAAAACAATAAATATGTATATTAATAAACATAATACTTAATTCATTCTGTTGTATATTATTGTAATAAATGATTTACTTAAAGATGAGACAAGTAATTCATTTTTAGTCACTATATTTTAATAACTTTTGTTGTATAAAAAGGCACAAAATATTTTCATTGCAAATATCACTAAGTTAAAAGAAATATATTTAAATAAAAAAATGATGTATAAACATGCAAAACTTGATCTTAGAAGAAAATTATATAAAATATCCATTATTTAATTATGATTCAAATGCACAGATTGTAAGATTTTAAACAACTAATTACATACTTTAATGTGATTTTAAATACTTTTTTAAATAATTAATATGATCAATTGATTAGTAATATACATTTTATAAAAATACAAATTATACTTCTAAGTGCATATATATATATATATATATATATATATATATATATATATTCCTATTTTACAGTAATAAATGAATTTTCTAATAAACCAATACACAATTAAATAAATACAAACACCATTAATAATTCATAATACTAAAAATAAGTTAATGCTACACATAATTCCTTTATATAAATTAATGCTGCATATAATCCTTTACACCAAGATATCATTAATATTGACAATCATCGTACTTAAAAATCTATACATTTTGTAGTTTCTTTTTGATAACAAGAAGACTAGTAATAGATTTATTTTTAAAAAAAATAAGATTGTTGATCTAAGATAATAAAAATGAAGTTTTTTGAAATTTTATCTTTGAAGCTTTTCAGCGTGTAGAAATTATATTAGAAGTAAATAAGTGTTAAATAGAAATATTATTATATAGAAATAAGTAATATTTATCTGCATATGCATTAATAATAAAGAAATAGTAATTATTTGTTGTCAAAAATAATCATTAATATTAACTATTCACAGAAAATTTATAAAGTTAATGTTGATCATTTTACAATATGGAAAAGGTTAATGTAATTTATTTAAAAGCTTAGCTGCAACAGTATACTAGTACTCTTTAATACAAAATAAATTATTCATATATAATTATAATTAAACAAGAATAGCTTAAGGATAGCTTAAGGAGAAATGTAAATTGTACTCACAATTTAATTGATAATGAAATTCAAAAATATATATGTTTTGGAAAATGAAGTCTATGTTTGACATCAAATAATATCTTAAAGATCATTAGAGTCTGATTTGATCCACAGACATAATGGACATTAATAGATGAAGACAAATGAAATACCAACAAATACAAAAATAAAATAATATTTTCAATAGTACAATTTGCTTTGACAATACTAAAAAGTACTGTATGTATGTGTATATATATATATATATATATATACATATATTTTAAATGCTTTTACATTATTATTTAAAATATTCTAAGTCATTTTGACTTTATATAGAGTAATTAAGCATGTCATTATTAACTATAGTTAATATTCATTTACTATTTCATTAAACAGAAAAACACAATCGAATTCAGTTTTTTGAATTATTTCCTTTAAATTACCTTAATAAACCATGAAAATAAATATTTAAATTCTATTAATTTCTAATAAACTTTAATGAATATTTTTTAATTTGAAACACTAACAAAATGTATATATTTTATTAGTTAGTTATTTTTTATTTATTATAATACTTCTTTTAAATTGCTCTTTGTATATGATAAAATAAATGTAGATATTATACTGTATTAATTTTGATCAACTTAATTCGAAACACTAACAAAATTTGTGTATTTTATTATGATCAACAAATTTATCCAAATTGTGCAAGTTGTCCCACCATAGATTCAATCTATGTTTGACTATTAAGTTGAACCAAGGTGTTAATGGTGAATCTAATGTAGGTAAAAAGGCACCTAGCTCTCCATGAGGTACATAGCAAATTGCCCTGACTTCATTAGGGTTAGGACGTAAAGTAACATCTTTTTGTACAATTAAAATATAATCAATTTCATTTTCCCCCCAGATACCATTACCTGTGTCTTTGTATTGAATACGAGTCAAATATTTCATATCTTCTGGTTTTATTTGATTTAAAGGAATGCCCAATTCATAATGTAATCGACGTTGTGCAGCACGTTTGATGCCTAACGCATCTTCTTCCTCTTCCTCGCCTACAATATCTGCTATTGGATGACTGCAACATGTATTTGTATAACAATCTGGATATGTAATCTGTGTACAAAATCATTAATCAATATTGTTTAATAATCCATTAATATACATGCACATCAAAAAAAAATGATCAATACAAAATTCAGAAACAATAAAATATATGATTATAATTATACAATATAAATTTCTAGTAAATTGGACAATTTCATTAAATATGTCATTTATTTTAAATTTTATTATAATAGATGTACATGAAATGTGAATTTGTAAAGTTTCTTTCTTCTAATTGAAAATAATTATATTTAACTTACTTTCAAAGATGAACGTTGTTGCAATAATAAATGTCCACATGTGTTAAAAAGAAAAACACTGAAAGCTCGATGAAGTGGAATCAAACCATCGGTTGATACACTATGACAGGCACGTTTAGTGGCATGGCCAATAACTTTATCTTCTTCATTTAGAAGAAAACATTTTTCTTCTAACGCACTTTCTTGTAAAGGATCAAATGGCTGGTTTGTTGCAGCTACAGTTGAAGAAAACAATTTAACTGATTTCTTGATTGCGTTCAATATAGGTTGAGTTGTAATCATAATTCTGAAAGTGTTTAAATTCAGAAATGGATTCATTTTTAAAGGTTATAATAATACAATTATGCATCATTTATAAAAAAAGTTCTTCTGTTCTCATCATATAAAAGATATTGTATATAAACAGATATTTTTATAACAAAAATATCTGTTTATATACAAAACTTCAATTTAATAAATATAATCTACGTAATATAATTAATTATAATATATACTTTTTTATAAATAATACGATAAATACGCCATATGCATTCATTACTTACCTTGGATACATCATAACTAAAAATAAGTACTTGTATTACTTTATCTATGTGTATTACTAAGTTTTCTTTCCAAATGTCAAAATGACTTCTTTAAAAAATTAAATAACTTGTTGCAAAACATTACTAAATTTATATAACTATTTGGATTTTAGTTACAAAGCGAACAAAAAAATTTAAATTGGAAATTATGGAGTTACATCATTTAAACTGGTTATTTTAGTTTCACATGTGAATTTAAAGTTCATGTTTTTATAATAAACTGTTACTTCTACGTTATGTAAAATACATTTTACATGGATTTAAATACCATAGACCATAGATAAATGCCATAGACTTTTAGCTAAGAGAATGCAATTAAATTAGCATTATATATATATATATAATATGTACGCCTACAGAGTATATAAAAATTTATGATGTATAAATAAGTATATAATAGGGATGTCCATTTAACCTACTCAATAATAAAAAAAGTATTTATTCCAGTTGCTTTAAAATTACCTATATAACATTATTCCAAAATAATATTAAAGAAAAATCGTTATTTTTTTTAAATTTTAAACATATTTTTTAATTATTTACTTATTTTAATTTCTTTACTTATTATTTATTTAAATTTAAGTGTTTTTCATACTGTCGGTTAAATATTTAGAGGTACATAAATTAATAAAACAAAAACGTACATTTTTTTATTTTTTTCTTCTGTACTGTTGGTTAAGAAAACATTCAAAGTGGTCTTATTTTATTTCGAAAAATATCAGTTCATTTTACTCAACAACACACAAATATGCAAATAAATTAAATAGTATTAAAATACAAATATTCTTATACACATATGTATTACATGCAAAGATATTAAAAAAGTATCATATACCAAACCTAGTTTAATGTGCGAAAAAATAAAGATGATTAATTAAAAAAACAGAATTAAATTTTTGATTAAATTGTTAATATACGGTTGATAATTTTAAAATATAGTTTAAGGATGAATGAAACAAATTAAAATAAAATTAATTATTTATATAACTGAATATATATATATATATATATATATATATATATATAAATTTAAAATTATCCGCAAAAACTTCACTGCGAGAATGTTCTAATAAATATACTAACGTGTTATATATATATATATATATATATATATATATATATATATATATATAAATCCATGATGTCCACTATTTATTTGATATGTTTATTGTTTTATTCGGTTACATGTACTTACTTATAATTAATAAGGGGTCAAGCGCAGCGAGCAGGGAGCGAAATCTCGATTATATGAGTATGTGTATGTATATATATATATATATATATATATATATATATATATATATATATATATATATATATATATCCCCATATTATATCAGAATTATTATCTGTATTAACTACAATTGGAAAAGAATATGTTATGAATTAAATTGAGAAAAAAAGAACATATTATATACATAACACTTGTGTATTAAAAATAATATAGAGAAAATATTAATTTTTGAATAAAATAAACATTTGAAATTATAGGAAAGAAAAAACGAACAAATTAAAACTACATACTAATGATTAACTGAAATATTCTGAAAAAATCGTTTTATTAGGTGCGGATGTTGTGTTATTATCTTATTCTTTACTAGTCCAAAGTAATCCAGTTTATTTTGATCGCATATTTCCTCCCATTTTATTTTTATTCTATATGCGATGTTTTTTGCGAAGATTTCATTGTTATAGATTCGGTTCTTTATACTGTTCAACATACATAATCTATGCCAATATAAAAGTACATTAGTATTTACACCGATTTTTTTCATTTTTGATAAAATATTTCTAAACTAGACAGCAATTTCGTATTTTTGTCAACATTTAAAATTTGAGCTTTTACTTTTTGCTTAGAAATTTAAACTTCTATTTATAATGTCCATTACATAGATAAATTTTATATTTTTTTCACCTATATTCAAAAATTATTTTAAGTAAAACATTAAAAGTTAAAAGCTGTACAACCCTGGTAGATCCAAACATGCTAGTAAAATCGTCTATTTAAAAAAATAATGTATTGTATTTCAAATTGTTTCAGGGTTATTCTTTGTTTTAAAAAAATACGATAACAAAAAGGCACAATTTTCTTAGCGATAATTAGAGACCGTATATTTGCGGTTGACAATAAACTCGAACGTAGTAAGTTATTGTATACAAGAAACATAATTTTTAATTATCGCAAGATGTTATGTACACGCAACACAATTTTGATTATAAAAGAAAACAATAATAATTTTGATACATGCATAGGATTTAAAAGTTTTTGAAACATTTTTTTAATGTTGAAGAAATAGTGATTGAAAAAATTCAAAACTAAAACTTTATTTCGTATACAAAAATTTGAAATAAAAGTTAGAATTTTTTCATATATTAAATCAACATTCATAAGTCGCTATATACATTTCCGCTTTTCTTAAAAAAAAAACTACTTTGCATTTAATTGTATCTTTATTAATACAGACAATATAGTTTGAGATTTTTAGACATGGATGTTAGCGGTGTTCCTGTTACTTAATTACATTTTTTTAAAAAGTGTGATTATATCTTGTTTTATATTTTCAAAGTGGACTCACACATTTTCTGAAATTGTTTTTAATCATCACTTAGCTTATTAACTATTACACATTTTTATGGGATTCCCTTTTTTAACACAATGATTTTTTCTGTACTTTGCGATATTTTGTATAAAAAATTCATCTATCACCTACAAACAGTTCTTATTAAAGCCCAAAATTATATTTACTGTTACAAATGACTGATTTTCAAATTTACTTAGTGATAATACCTATAGGCTTCTTTTTAATTTAGAAACCTGAAAGTTCAGTCATTAAATATCAAAGGATAATTAAAAAATAATTTTAATAACATCGCAATGCAATATATTTAAAACTTTTATAAATTATAATAATAATGTTTACAATGTGTGAACAATGACAAATCTTACTGAAGCTTTTTTTAAAAACGAACTAAACATAATTATAATCCATAATATAATAATAATATAATTAATAATAATAACACCTACGAATTAAGAGTCGTGGATCTGGAATAAAAGCATCTCATTTTTTTAATCTAAAATGTAACATTACCTACCGAATGCTTATTGTCTACTGCATATTTTTTATACGTCAGCAATCGATCATCAACAATTAACGCAAAACAAAATATTTTGAAACTGAAAACCAATTTAAAAACGAGGTTAACTAACAACCGATCATCAAACATAACCTACTGACTGAATGTGGGGGGTTTTGTTTCTTCGTGTTGTACTCTCATGGCTACATTCGAATCACCTTGTACAATTTTTGCCTTTTCTTCATCGACAACTTCGCAAATAGATATCATTTTTTTTTGTTAGTCACATCACTATCATATACTTTATTAATATTATAAGAATCAATTAATAATTACTTTATTTATTTTAATTAAAACTGAAGTTTATACAGCTTATTTGCTACTACTCGTACAAGAAAATTTTCATTATTTTCAAATAGGGGCGGGGACAGGGGTGGAAAATCTTAATAATCGGAACACAAGTGGAGCACGACATACTAAAAACAATGTTGTCTTGATATATTTACAATATTTTTTTTAATCGTTTTTTTTTTAAACGACGGCCGTCTATGCCGGCAAGGTGTTTTTTTTTTCTTATAGAACCACCTCGCACCGTGCCCTAAGCTATAGATACATCGACAACACAGTCACTACGCTAAGATATTAATTTTTTAACATTATGTCGTCTACCTACAAAGCATGAGATTCTTTTTTACTAGCTAAGTAACCGACGTACAGCCCGTCAAAGTGCCGGGTGCTTTCTCTACGAGCTATTTCGTAGTAATTTTAGTTTTTGTATTTATTTTGTTGTTATATGCAGGGTCGGCAAGCCGGCCGATCGACGGCCGAACGTCGTCCAAATATTCGAATCGCGGCCGAC
This sequence comes from Acanthacorydalis orientalis, assembly GCA_034766995.1. Lineage (NCBI taxonomy): Eukaryota > Metazoa > Arthropoda > Insecta > Megaloptera > Corydalidae > Acanthacorydalis > Acanthacorydalis orientalis. The sequence continues at coordinate 33,667,840 of CM068318.1, read as the reverse complement.
ACGAGTGCCCGAACGATTCGCTGTTATTCTTTAGTTATTCTTTTTCATTCACATCAGTTCACTGATGATATTTATATTAAAAACGATCTTTTAACTATGAAACGTAGCTAACGTAGCGTGTGTTGTTAAAACATAACAATAACAATTAATTTAATTCGCTGCGTCAGCATTTTTGTTTATACCGAAAAGGAAAAGTTCCGTGCGAAGCGTCTATGGTTTTTACATTATTAAGAGTAACCATTTACGATAATTATTATGCTGTTGATATTTTGGCGCGTCGATTCTTTCTATTCTCGGTAGATTAACTGTCATTGTTTCATATATATACAAGTTTTGTTTTCCAACCGGTGAAAATTTTCCATTCAAACTTTCATTTCGAATCTATATAAACAGAAAATCTTCCGAGAAGTTTTTTTAATATTCGACGACGTTTGAAACACGTCATCAATTTAGATTTTTCGACCGGTCGATCGGCCAATAATCCTAAGTATAGTACTACGCACTCAAGTTAATATATCGGAAAAAACACAGAAAAATAATACTATATTCACAAAAAACAGTCTTCGGCGTTATGCGGATGACCGTCTATTCTCATTGAGCCATCATGTCATATTCACTGTACATTTTATAGATCTTGATTTTTGTTCACTGCCATGAACAACAATTTTAATATCATTTTTAGTTGAAATATTGCATGTCATTTCATTCGAATAACAAATAAACGCTTCGAATGAAATATATATTTCAAAATATTTATATTTCATAACGTTCTCATATTTATATCTATATCTTTTATAATATGAAAAAGTCATAGATGTGGGGTTATGATCTAATGAAATTTATTAAATATATTTCAAATATTTTCAGTGAAAAATTGGTCACTTCACAATATATGTGTATTTTAATATATTTCTAGTAACATAAATATTTTTACTCGAGATTAATCGAGTTAATAGGTATATTAAGAAGGACCAACTTTTTGTCTTCACATCTACAACTTTATCAGACAAAACTTTAGATGTTAATTTTCATTAATGTGTTTATTTCATTTAATCACCATTACCTTTAATTATGTACACGGTTACACATATACTTGAAATAAATTTTTCGTATATACTCTTTCTACCATGAACGTATGTATAACTTTGAAAACGGCAGTTTCACATACAACAAATAGGATATATTAATAAAGTAATGTTTATTATTATAAAAAATATTAAGTATAAATTACCTTTAAATCATATGCATTTTTTTGTTATTTTTATTTTGATATTGCACTACAAATAAAATTATGATATAGTATCATAAATATTGAAGCAGCCACTATAAAACTAATAGATATATTGCAACTTTATAAATATACCCATAATACTGTTATTCACTCTTATTTACAGTAACAATCAGAACAATAAGTTTTTATTTAATCAAAGTTTGTTCTGTATTATTTTAAACACGCTTTTGTTTAAGTATGATGAATAGAAGAGGACAATAGAAACTGAAATAATTTACTATGCTCATTCTACAACATCAGAGAAGTATTTAATTGTGCGTTTTCTAAAAATTTATTTATTTATTTAGTAGTATCTTAACGATGTTTTAAATAATATTTGAAATAAACGTATGACTGAATATAACAAGTGATTTCACAAGAAGTATTTAATTTTTGTAAATATATGTACGTTTTATTACTTTGTAAATGTTCAAGATATTTGGTGCCTTTACTGAATATCGCACATACAAAATTTTGATAACTTGTAGACTTGTGCATACTGTAATATTTGTGAAGTTTCCAAATACCTCTTACTATATAAATGTTAGTTGTATGAAATAGTGTTCGGCAGTGAATAAATTTATCAATGAAGCGCATTTTGAGGAGAGACGGTCATCCGGAGCTCTTTCTTATGAATCGCGTCAGCGTTCCGATGAATCACGAAGAACGATTTAATTTGGCGGCGTCGCCTATTTTCGATGTTTAGGCCACGCCGCCAGTCCGAGATCGCAGAGGCTCGGAACGTAGTAAGTAAAGTGACGAACGTACGAACACTGTCCGTTTGCACACAGGATTGCTGCGAGTTGATAGTCAATTTTTTCTGTCCGCCGATATATCGTTCACCGATGTCCATCCGAAAGCACTGTTCCCTCTGAAAGCCGTGTCTGTATGCTGTTTCTGAGGAGACGCACGCGAATATAGTTATTGACGCACGTAAAAACAGTTAATATATTATATTTCATTTATAACGCAAGACGTATCACCGCGTAACTTTACAAAAAGATGAACGCATCTGAAGCGCTGATAAAAAATATCTTCTTAGGCAGATATCGAACGATATCCGTACATTTTGTCCAGGATATATGAAATAGCATACGACGCGGCGAGGTCTGCTTTGGGTGAGTGAGCAGCCTTTAATAATACGTTTCTTGTTCAAGCCAGCCACCAGGGTTCCGCCGAAGGTAGAAACGACGTGTCTCATCATAAATGAAGATTGATAACATGAATGGGAGAGCAGGCAACCACCAAACAAATCTATACAATAAAATATAATTAAGTACAGATATTTAGAAAACACAATTCACAAATGATTGTGTAGATGCTGATTACATGATTTTTAAATTCAGATAAAGTATATGTTTAGATTGTAAGAAAAATTACTATCGTTTGGTATAGTAACTTTCTTATTACAATGATATATATTTTCACTTAAAGTTACTATAATGTAAGTGAATGTTAAAATAAAATATCGATTTTTCATATAAAAAAAAACTTAGTAGAGTATTTAAAGAAAGTCTTTTTGAATTTAATTATTATTTTAAGAGAAACATTATCACAGAAAAAGCACAAAAATACTTGAGAAACTATAAGATGTTCCGTGATGTTTCTAAATAGATTACTGAAAATCGACCATTAATTATATATTTAAGTATAATATTAAAATATTTTAAAATATGTAAATAAGTTTGTGAGTAAATGGTTGTATTTGTGTGTGTGCATTTAAATATATATATATATATATATAATGAATATGTTCCAATAAAATGTACAAATTTACTTAATTTTTCGTATTAGTGATTGACATTAGGATAATATAAAAAAAATAAACATTTTGTGACTTTAGAGCTGCTAAAAATATAAAATTTAATAATAACTTACTTGAGTGGGAACATTCTAAGACCTTTATCCATACCCGGTGTATATGATAAGAATGCTGCAAGAGCTGTCTCAAATATAAGACCAAAGTTAAGGGCCCAATTTCTATAATGAAAAATTTTAAATAGTAAGTGCCTTTTTAGTTTTTTTTCTTACAAATATAACGTAGTTATTTACCTCATTCCTTGATGAACAATCGAGTTTCTACGAGTTTTACAGATGATCAAATCGGCCCATTGTACAACGACAATCGAAACGAAGAAAGCAGTATGGCATGTGTATTCTAATGTTTTTCTATCTCTGTAAGTCTATGAGATTTTTTTAAGTAATGGATTATTTAACATGTTCTTAATTTGAAAATTAATATTACGTACATCTAGTAGTTACATTAACATGTAAGTTTAAGGCAATTAAATGTATTATTGAATTGTAGGTATAGATTTTTATTTTCTTGAGAAAAAAAAATATTTAATCATATGAAAATGTTATTTCTATTATTTTTGTTAAATATTAAGAATTATTTTCAATGGTTATTAGATTCTAATTAAATTAATTTTACACAATGTGAAAAAAATAAATTGATTGAATATTTAAAAACTGTACTTATTCAAAAATATATTAAATTCATTTCTTACCCATTCTTGTCCATATGAGTCAGTAAGATCATTGACAGCTTTTGAATCCCATTGTTTTCGGATACCAAAAAGTTTCAAAGGAAGGAATCCATTTTCTGCCATAATTACGAAGTACACAAAGAAACCAGCAGCTGCTTGGATCATACCAATTTGACCATAGGCCATTGAGATTAACCTGTGGTAGTTGAGTGATTTAGTATTTTGTCTTATAGGATAATTTGGATATTATTTAATATTAGTTGCTAATTTGATGATATTTTGTGTTTCATTAACATCCAATACATGTAAATATTAAATTGCATTTTTAAACTGATTAAGTAATTAAAATATAGATTAGAACACTTTTTCATTAGATTGTTTTCATATAAACTTAAAAATTTACTAATATCTAGAATGAATTTATAATGTTGAGTTATTATGAATAAAATATTAATAATAAAAATATATAATTGTAAATAATTTTTTTAATACATAACAACAAATACATAAATATGCTGTAAATAGATCCTGAACCAATGAAACCAAAATATTTTTTTTTTCAAAGATGTATTTATCTTTTTATTTTCGAAATTTTTTATTACTTAAAAATGCTCACTAACTTTCTTGCATTATATTGTAAATTTAACCTATTTATAATGTAATATATTTAATTGGTGATTAATTAATTCAGTTCATTAATTATATTAATACGAAATACTTATTACAAAAATTAAATATCTTGATGAATTTTTACAGTATATTAATTTCATACTGTATTATTAAAATAAAATTATTTAATAATCGAAAAACATTTTTTTTTACAGCAACAGGATACTACACTTTAATATGTTGAATATTTGTAATTTCACCCACTTTCTATTAAATACAACATATTTATATAGAAGGTGTAATATCAATTGTAAAATATTAATTAACAAAATATCATCAACGAATTATAATTAATGTTTAGTATTATTAAATAAACATTAATACTCACATAATTAACATCCATTAATCCAATATGCAGAAGACATGCCTTAAAATTACCCATTTACATTCCACGATCAACACTTAATAGCATTTATACTGTTTTAGGCCTTCTTTTAATATTTAAAAAGTCGATGAGAACTATCCTTATATTATTTTAGATAATTTATCAATTACTTACGTTTTAGTAACATGTAAAAGATTTTAACTAGTATAATATGCTGTGATAATGTATAATGATGTGTTTATTATACTAGTTACTTCTTCTCAAGCTTGTAATTATAACTCACGGAAAAAAAATTTAGGCAAAATAATGATTAATAAAAGAATTATCAATACTGGTAAATATCTAAATATGAATTTACATGTACATACATGTATATATATATATATATATATATATATATATATATATATTATGTACACACAAATAAATGTACATAAGCCTTTACATAAAGAAACAGTAATTGAAATTATAATTTTCATTAATATAAGAAAATAAGCAGAGACATCACATAAGACATTAAAATAAAAAATATAATTATTATGAGAGCTTTAAAAAAATACTTCCTACCTTAATTTATACTTAGAATTTCAATAAAATTAAAGCATGAAAGTATTATCAGAATGTTAGTTTTGTGCGTATGAGTGTTAGTATTAATTGCCTATATAAAATAAAATAAACTTTGAAAGCACAGGATTCATTACAGGATATAAAATATTTTTACAATATGCATGTAACAATTAACATTTATTTACACTTTAAAACCTGCTTAGTATTTAAATCTGGTACACATAATTTTTGTTAATGTTATTTGTCACTTTTGTATATAAAAATATTTTATTTTTTCATGAATCTGGTGTTAGTAGTTTATATTAATTTAAGAGTGAGTTTTTTCAGTAAGTGAGTTTGTTCTTACTTAACTTGTGTTATAAACTGACATTGATTAAACCACACGACATTTAAAATATAACTCAATAAGCTTTCAATGCGTTTAATTATATAGAATTGTTGTTTAGTAGTTCATAGTATTGTGATTACACATTTACAGCACAAGCTACTAAGCTGCCAGTACCCTCAAACAAAATCTTTAATGGTCATTTTTTTACACATGGTTTATTAAAAACATAAGAAATTAAAACTTTCTATAATAATGAATACTACAAATGAAGAAACAATTTTCTGATAAAACAGTATATTTAAATCTTACTTGTACCTAATAAAAAAATGTAAATTACATTTACAATTAAAATGCAAAGAATTTCACAAAAAAAGAAACAAATATTCAGACTGTTTTTTTATTCAATATTTTAATATTATTTAAATAAAATTGTTAGTTTTATATTTTTAATAACACATGTGCACATGAAATAACTTTAGATAATGTCATAATAAGAGTTCTGAAACACGACACATGGCTCAAAATTTTTAAGAAAGTAGAAAGCATTAAACAGCTTTCTGATACATCTTGTGTTTATTGTCTGCCTCATAGGGGATTCGCAAGATTTTATTTACGATGAACATCCATGCACATTCGAAGAGAGTTAAAGTAAAATTACTATAGGATAACTATTAAATAAATACAAAATATACACACAAAAGGCTGAACCACTACGTGCGCTGCATCTACATCTGTGTCATCCACTAAAAAAGAAAAACCCGACAAGGAGAGTAAAAATTATTTTTCAAACATTTGCTGAATTTTGAGAACAAATAAAAATTACATTTATTATTTAGTTTCATGTTTCATATATATATATATATATATATATATATATATATATATATATATATACATATATATATATATATATATATATATATACATATATATATATATATACATATATATATATATATATATACATATATATACATATATATATACATATATATATATATATATATATATATATATATATATACACATCACACAAACACTTTCATACATACATATGCACACTAATACACAAAAAATAAATGTAATTATTTAATTATAGTATTAAAACCTAATATATCGATTAAAATATATAAAAATCAGAAGATTTCTAATTATATTTAGTATTTCTTTTAATAAGTTATTTTTTTGATTTTTCAACCAATATAATTATGTAAATAATTTAAATTCATTTATATATATTTACTATAAGAAATGTAATTATAATTAAATAATATTTTAATGATTTTTGATGTTTCGTAATGAAGATAACTTTTGAAATATTTATTATTTATTTTTTGTTTGAAAATGTTAGCAAATGAATGAAAATACTTTAAACTCGTCCATGCACATCATAGAACGCCGGGTTTCTGGTAAACAGGGGACGAGGACTCGGCCTCACCGTAACCCTAGATGGTTCGGTTTTGTGAAGCTCGCAAGTCCTCGTGGCCAGCGACCATCACCCACCTGCGATTCACCAAGTTGTCCCTATATGGGTCTCGAGGCTGGCGTTTCATTATGTCAGATTCTGGAGCTTCGTAAGCCAGAGATATAGCAGGCACCTACGATGTACCAACAGTGCAAACAAACAATACAATAGAGAATTAGTATAGTATGTTCATGCACTGTTTCAACATTTTCCTGTTATTGTTTTTAGCTTTTATTTAGCCAGAAAGTAGTAATATAGTAAGAAATAGTAAAAGATAGCAATACAGATTTGTTATTTTTTATATACAGTCAGTATAAGTAGTGGTATTAGTAATATTAATGCTATAAAAATAGTTTGTAGTAGTTTTATAGAGAGCTAGCCAACCAGTGTCTTTGGTAGGTATATAGTAGATGGCAGCAAGACAAAAAAAAGTTATTTTATTTACGTAATGATAGGTTTATGGATGGTGAAATGGAGAATGAGTACTTATTTAAATTAAGTGAATTTTTAATTAATTTGTGCAAAGTAAAAAAAAGTGTTTCAATCATGCATTTAATTTGAAATTAACCAGATGTTTTATTTCATTTTGATAGTTATGAATTTAATTATTAAGAGCTATATATATATATATATATATATATATATATATATATATAAAATATATATATAAATATATATATAAATATATACATATATATCTATATAAATATATATATATATATATATATATATATATATATATATACACATACATATATACATATATACATATAAACATTTAATCTGTTAAGAATTTTTACAAATTATTATGCAAAGATTGACTGAAAATTGAATTATTTAATAAGATTTATAATAATAAACTTCATACAACAATCATTCTATAAAAAATATTATGCACTTTTGAAACACTCCGACAATAGATCAAAATTTCAGAAATAAGTAGGTGTATGTTGTATATATTTATTAACACACACTATTAAGTATTTCTTTAAAAGGGAAACAACAAATTAGGTTTAAAATTCACTTAATAATTCTTACATACATGGGACGTGAGGTCAATAAAAATAAGGAAATGGGTACATGCAACTATAAAAATACGATCGACACACGAATGAGATGAAACGTCAAGAGCCATATGACTTACCTGTCACAGAATCTCTATGAGGCAGGTGTTTTAAATATTAAGGTCACGGCGCAAGACAACAAAAATATACGGCATATAAATACAGGGAGCGCAAAAATAAAGGCAGCAAAGATGTTTGGCAAGAATAATACCATTTGTGTGATAGATAAATGGCATAATTCCTTTATACAGAAACAGAGATAACTGACACCATAATAATATATTACAAAACACCTCCGGCAACCACGATTAGATTATAAAGAGATACTATTACGGGTTAATTACCTTTCATTTACGAGTTTATCAGTAAAGGGATTTCTTGGTTGTCTCTTCATGATATCAGACTCTGCTTCTTCATAGGCCAAGGAAATGGCAGGGACCTAATGAAATGGTGCAACAAGATGATAAAAATAAAATGAATGCATGACACTAATCTATTAAGTCACTAATAATAATAATAACAATAACAATGATGGTGATAATGACCTAATTAAATGATATATAAAAAAAGTAATAAAAATGAATTATATGTTGATTAAAATTTAAATGCAGATGAAAATGAATATGTGTACATTGTAATTGAAAATTGATGCTGATCTTATAATTATTAAACAATTGGGTTTAAAAACATTTCTCTCAGAAATTTATATAAATTCATTTTTCAACTACTTATGTACACATCAGTATTTAATTTGTATACTTAATATAAATGCAATTGGTTAATTTAAATATTCCTACAAAAAAATATTCATTTTTTCAATAGACACTTTAAGTAAATAAAATATATATATATATATATATATATATATATATATATATATATATATATATATATATATATATATAATTTTTCACTATAGGAATAGTCTGGAGAGGAGTACATTTTACTTTAATGTATTTCAATTATATACTCTTAATCATTATTTATATTTTTAAATTCAAACTTTATATTAAAAAGAATGTTTATAACCAATTAACAGTTTCTTAAGTACACAAAATGAAGCAAATAATATGTATTTGTTTAAGTTTAACAGTTTTCTTATAATTTTTTCATTTTAGTATTGTGTATTTCGTCTGCTGTTCAAAAGTATATTTGGTCAGTTGTATGTTTTTATACATTCTCTTATGTAATTATTATTTAAAAAAGTATAATTACATATAAAAAGAATGGTTTTTAATTAAGAAAAAAAATCTTAACTTATTTAATCAAAGAGTCATATAATATAAAAATATCCATTACTTTAAATTGTTAAAAGTGTTAATATAAATTATAGTTTCAAATATAATAAATTAAAAATGTTTTGATTTTTTGTTCATTTGTGCCATTGTGTCTTTCTTTGAATGTATATATGTAATAAGCATTGGAAACTTCTCAGGATTTTGTTTGTTTGCAATTATTGTATACAAAATTTTAGCAATTTGCAATTTTGTAGCAGAATTGTAAATAACATTCCAGGGAAGGCTCGCTCTCAGTATTTCAAGTGCAGGCATGAGCGTGAAAAATTTGAAAGTGATATGAGAAAATTCCATGAAATACATTTCTGTATTATTTTGTTGTCCGCACAACACCTTTCTATAAACTAAGCCTAGAAGCTTCAATCCATCATCTACAAAATACAGCCCTTTTAGCAAACGCTAAGGTGTGTGCGGTTCATTCCATTTAGAGGACGTAGGAACAAAATTGTTTTTGAGGATTAAGGAAAAGGAGAGCCGCTAGCTCATAAAAAAACCAATGTTGAAAAACGACTTCAACAAAATAAAAAAATGATTCCGATATTTCTGCATGTTCGTAATATAACTTAATTGTTAGAATACCCATAATCGATAATAATTTACCATTAAATATTAATTTGAGTCACAAATTACTTTTTTTAACATGCACTGAGCAATTAAATATCATATTACATCTTAGAGGCAACAATTTAATAAATTATTTATATAAAACAAGTTTTTAAGTATTATATGTATTTGAGTATATATTTACACTTAAATACTCATATATGTTAAAATGATAGACTTAAGATATATATAGATTACGAGAACTAATAGATTAAATGAGTATTTTAACCAGTTGATTGTATAATAAATGTCGAAAAGCTAGATTAAAACAGAAAATATGTTGGTAATCCTAACATTTTTGTAAATTTCTATTTCAAATAAAAGAGTGACTCAAATTAAGATTTTCAGTAAACATACATAATTACAATAGACTCGTGAAATAATAACTCAATTGTTGCATAAGGGTTCATTTTTTCAAAAGTCCCAGTATTTCGAATGTTAACTTTCAAACTTATAATCATTAAATTTTCAAATTTAAAAGGAAAAAAATTTAATTTCATTCTACATTTTTTATTAAATGGGCAGTATTTCATTTTACTAATAATAACGACTTACTATTTAACAATTTCACACTTTTTATCTTGTGTACAAAAATACTTTTATTTTGAACGAGCAATGTTTTCAACATGTCTTATAATTTGAAAATGAATATAAACTGATTTTCACGTTTTCTTAAATGTCATGCAAGAGAATTTATTATTCGGAGAATCACAAAAAATTGTGTTACAAAATTATAACAGAATTTTACATCACTATTTTGAGGCAAACATTCATTTTAGGACACTATTTAGAGCAGTATGTTTTTGATTGGGTGGGTGTTTATTTTGAGTTAGTCACTATATCTAGAGGTCATTATTTCATGAGTTTACTGTACTTTTAAAAATTTTAATTGTTTAATAATAATCCCAGATGTTATCCCAAAAAAAATAATCCCAATGCATCATTCAAATTTTTTTAGGTTTATAAATTGTCACCTATAATTTACAAGTGATTCAGTGTGTGGATTTCTTGGACGACGCTGCATTATATCGTTCTCAGAATCTTCATATGCTAATGAAATAGCCGGCACCTATATAAAAACAAAACGCCGAAAAACAGCTACATTCCTCTAATCACATGTAGTACAGGTACTTGAGAAAATATATTCTATCTAATTTGAAATCTACTCTAAATCTACGACTGTAACATTTAACATATATATATATAATAATAATAATAACAACCATAAATATGTAAATAAAATTTTCACGATATGTGAATGGAGTTACAAAATACATAGTTGATTGTATAAGATAATAATAAATTAGTTGAAACAGGAGACCGTTTTGTTACTGTATACTTTTACTATTTCAATAAAAGGAATGAATAAGTTAAATGTGTGGTGACTTTTAAGAGAGGAGTTAGGTTTGAAATATAATTTGAAATATCTAAAACAAATAATTAAAATTTAAGAATTATATTTATGTGCATTTATCTGCAAGGTTTCCTGTTTTATTAAATCACTATTGTTTTTTAAAGCCCAATTAGGGTTTTTACTACTTTAATGTTTAAAGATATTTTTACACTATGTATCCTGTTATATAATTTTATATTTTTTTAATATATGATGAACTGATTTTAATATATTATGAAGCGATTTTTAAAGAGAATGAAAAATAAATAAAACATGTATAATAAATTATGAATAAGTAACATATGGAAAATGGTTTTAAGTATCAAAAAATAATGAAAAAATTATATTTTGAGATTATTAAAAAGTTTATATAAAATAATAATATAAATTAAAAAAAAGTGAAACAAAGCTAATATATGTAATTGAAAGAAATGAATCTAGTATAATTTTTATATTTGTTTTGATAGTTCATTCATTTGATCAATTTTTAAACAAATATCAGTACACATGTATATACAGATGCACATATATGAACTAGGAAACTTCATTTTATAAAATTTATTTATATTATTCATACTTTTTCTTTATAATTATTTCGAAACAATATGTTTAAAAAAATATTTTTGTAACATTTTTGACTATTCAAATTTGATAATTATCCCACTGTGATCAACAGATGAACATAATTTGATTCTTTCACACATTTTCTATTAAATATTAAAGAAGATTTATTTTTGTGCAATTTGCGAAATTTTAGATAGAAATTAAATCATATAAATATTAAGTTAATTCTTTTATTATTAAAATTATTTGGATCGAATTTTATACTCATAAAAAAATTATAATTTTTGGTCTTAGAGCTCTTGTGAGTTTAAATTGTATAAGAGTTAAGTATTTTTTGTTACCAATTTTTCTTTCTTCTTTTCTTTTCTTTTTTTTAATAAGTATTTAAATAAAGTGTATTAAACCTTGCAGAATATTGTGAATGATATTTTCAGAAGAAAAAAAATCACTTTAAATGACAAAAGACATTTTTTGAATATATTGTTAAAAAATTAACCTATATATTAAAGTAAAAAAAAAGATTTTTTTCTTAAATACATAATCAAAAATAAAATAAGAAATTTAAAATAACAAGATGCATAAAATAATAGTGAATAATTTCACAATCTGGAATATTGGGATGAAATTCGTGATAGGTGTATTCAGGCAAATTTAAGTGATATATTTTTTAGGTGAAGTGGTCGATTGAGCATGTGTGCTTTAAAAAGGATATAGTAAAAAAAGAATAAAGAATGAGCCGGTAGCTGCATAAACCGTTAAAAAAAGATATGCTTTTGTATATAAACATCAGGCTCAAAGACAACATACCTTTGTTTACATGGAAGCCACGAGTCATTTCGACTAATTCAAGATCGAGATAAATATAACTGTCATAAAAAATATTCGAAGAAAACGGTAGTGAATAGGTAATATATATATATATATACATATACATATATTAATAAAATACGTACAAACTGTTTTAATAATGCTCGAAGAGCAAGCTAAGGAAAATTGAAATATCGTAAACAGTTTAAGAAAGATAATATTAAAAACAAACAAATACTTGCCGATTATTCAGACTAAGAAAGCAGAGTAACGATAGTTCAAATACCAACAGTTTGAAATAATACTAGCTGTATAGTGCAATAATAATAATAATAAAATCGTAACTGGATAGAATAATAAATAACGAGTACTGAATTTGTAAGTCCTGCCGTTTACCTTTCATTTACTAATTTATCAGTATAGGGATTTCGCGGTCTCCGCTTCATAATATCAGATTCGGATTCTTCGTACGCCAATGATATGGCTGGCACCTAAGGTACATAAACCGGTTAGCTAAACAAACTCGTGGACGTATAAGGATTTCTCGGACAGGTTCCGTGAGGATTTTGAGGATGCAGGTAATTATAACCATCTTATTTTTGTTTAAGTACGTGAACGGTCAAGTCAGATTTTTTTACCGTGACTTAGATGTTAAAATGTATTTACATATGTATGTACATTTATGTGTTTGTGTATGTATGTGTGTGTATGTACATATATATATACTATATATATATATATATATATACAAATATATATATATATATAGTATATATATATATATATACTATATATATATATAGTATATATAGTATATATATACTATATATATATATATACTATATATATATATATACTATATATATATATATACACTATATATATATATATATACACTACATATATACTATATATATATATATACTATATATATATATATATATACTATATATATATATATATACTATATATATATATATACTATATATATATATATATACTATATATATATATATACTATATATATATATATATATATATATATATACTATATATATATATACTATATATATATATACTATATATATATATACTATATATATATATACTATATATATATATACTATATATATATATACTATCTATATATATACTATCTATATATATACTATATATATATATACTATATATATATATACTATATGTATATACTGTATATATATACTATATATATATATATACTATATGTATATATATATATATATATATAGTATATATATATATATATATATATATATATATATATATATATATATATATACTATACATATATATATATATATATATATACTATACATATATATATATATATATACACACATATATAAATATATCTATATACATATATATATATATATACATATATATATATATAGATATATATATATACATATATATATATATATACATATCGTACACACAGAGGACATACACACACTATATATACATCCATACGTATATATAAAGATTTCAATTTACATGTAATTTTAAGAATACATAGTTTTTTACTTTGCTTGATGAACATGCAACAACTGTTTGAATAACTGTCCAATATGATTACTTTGTCTTTTTAAAAGAATCTGATAATCGAATTAAGTAGTTGTAACTTTTTTTATGAACCTAATTCTTTTTTATACCTGTACTAAATTTTCTTCGAACAGTTTTATTTTTTTAGTGTATTTATATTTAAAATTTATTTCTTAGCTATTAGCAACATACTTGATAGGGTACCTGGATGATAATAGACCTTTATGAATTATAAGTGATATTTTAATATGTGTTAAATTAGGTAAATATGAGCATAATTACTTTCTCCTTTTCAAATTTAAAAGATTAATCTAAATCACGGCAAAAACTCCACAAATTTGTGGGATAGTTTTCTAATAATACATCAGACGTATTTACACATTTAATAGATAAGTCTGAAAAATAAGTCTGTAGAATAAAAATCCAATGATATTTTCCTAGAAATCACAGTTATATATGCAAACATTTTAAAAATAAAGTAATACAAGAGCAAAAATACACTTACCATGTCAGTTCCTAAATCGATGCAGAGAATAGTAACAGTTCCAAGTGGCAGAGGAACGTCGCACAAAATGAAAGCTAAGAATGGTGAAATTTCTGGGATGTTTGATGTTAAGGTGTAAGCGATAGATTTCTTCAAGTTATCAAAAATGAGACGACCTTCTTCAACTCCAGTTACAATTGATGCAAAGTTGTCATCGAGAAGAATCATGTCAGCAGCTTGTTTAGATACATCTGAACCGGCAATACCCATAGCAACACCAATATCAGCTTTCTTTAAAGCAGGAGAATCATTAACACCATCTCCTGTTACAGCTACAATTGCCCCCATTCGTTGGCAACCTTCTACGATGATCAATTTTTGTTGCGGTGAAGTTCTGGCAAATACAATTTCCGTGTGATATCGAAGAATATCATCGAGTTGGTCAGATGATAAGTCACGTAATTCTGTTCCGTGAACAACAGCAGCTTTAGCTTCACGTGGATTAACCTCTGATACAGGGATATTTAATCTTTGTGCGATATCTTCAACAGTTTCATTGCCTTCAGAAATAATTCCAACAGACTTTGCAATAGCTTTTGCTGTAATTGGATGATCTCCAGTAACCATAATTACTTTAATACCAGCAGACCGACATTTGGCTACAGCATCAGGTACAGCAGCTCGGGGTGGATCAATCATTGACATAAGGCCTACGAAACGAAGACCGTCAAGTGGGAAATTGGGTTCATCAGCATCAAATTTATAACCAAGTGGAAACTTGTCAGATGGTAGAAGAAAATCACAAAAACCTGTAAAAAAAAACAATGCAATATATTAATTTTTACTTACAATTTTGTTCTATAAAAGTTATAAAAGGCCATTCAGTTATTTTGATAAAAAAGAAAGACCGACATTTAATAAAAAATGATACTGAAATATTTTTTTTATATTGTAAATGAAGAGAAATTTACCTAAAACACGTTCTCCTAATCCACCAAGTTCAAGATATGCATTATTGAAAGCTTCTTTCATTTCTTCATCAAGAACTTTCTCTTTTCCGCCAATAAAGATGGTACTGCAACGCTCTAAAATTCTTTCAGGCGCACCCTTCATAACCATTATGTGTCTTGGATCATTCGGGTCTTCAGTTTCATGAATAGACACTTGATACTTATTTGTTGAATTAAATGGAATTTCACAAACTTTTCTGTTTCTTTTACGAATTGAAAGAACATCACCAAGAGCTAATTCCATACATTTAAGTAAAGCTGCTTCAGAAGCATCTCCACTAACTTCTTTTTTCAAAATTGGTACACCATCTTGTCCTCCTTTGAATTCGGCACGGTTGCAAAGAGTAGCAATTCGTGCAAGAGCTTTAAATCCTGGACTAGTTCTGTCATATTGAACACCAGATTGATCTTCTGTTGTATCTGCTTCAATGATCTGATTATCAAACCACATGTGGGCAACTGTCATCCTATTTTGTGTCAGTGTGCCAGTTTTATCAGAACAGATTGTGCTGGTAGAACCTAAGGTCTCGACAGCTTCTAAATTCTTTACGAGACAGTTCTTTGAAGCCATACGTTTAGCCGTTAATGTCAGACATACAGTTACAGTAGCGAGTAGACCTTCAGGTACATTAGCGACAATGATACCTTTAAAAAAGTATGTTTATAAGTGTTTATGTGAAAAAAATATTACTTTAATTACACATAAGAAATAACTACATTTGAAACTAAATCATACCAATTAAGAAAATTACTGCATCAAGCCAATGATAGCCGAGGATGAAGGCAATAACGAAGAAAGTGACACCGAGAAATACAGCAACGCCAGTGATCAAATGAATAAAATGGTGGATTTCTTTTGCAATTGGTGTTTCACCAGTGTCAAGACCTGATGCCAAGCCAGCAATACGACCCATTACAGTGTTATCTCCACAACTGATTACAACACCTTTTGCTGTACCTAAATTTTTTTTTAAATTGTTTTTTAAAATTGCATTGTTTTTATAATTGTTGAATACAAATTGTTAAAAAAAAAAATAACATACCTTCAACTGCATTTGTGGAGAAAAATGCCAAATTTTTAGTCTCAAGAGGGTTTTCATGTGTAAAATCTGGGCTACGACTCTGGGGTTCGGATTCACCAGTCAGTGATGAATTATCTACCTTAAATCCTCGTGTTTCGACAATTCGTATATCAGCTGGGATTCTGTCACCAAATTTAACCTCCACAACATCTCCAAGAACAAGATCTTCAGCACGTAACGTCAGTTTTTCACCTTCACGTAAAACAGTGGCAAACTGAGGAACCATGTTCTTGAAAGATTCCATAATTTTCGAGCTTTTGCTTTCTTGATAGTATGAAAATATACCTGTGACTATTACGACTGCGGCCAATACAATACCTGTAATTATAATATAATATAATATAAAATATTATGTAATAGTTTATCTTTTATTGAAAATACTTCTGAAAATACATACCTAGGTACAGATTATCATCAGCTGGTTCCTCTACAGTTGATGCCTGAATAGAATAAGCAATAAAACAAAGAATAGCACCTATCCACAGTAGAAGAGCAAATCCACCAAACAAGTTCTTGCAGAATTTTACCCATTCTGGAGTTTGTTTTGGAGGTGTTAATGCATTGGGACCATCACGTTCCAGGTTTTCTTTTGCTTTGGCATGACTAAGACCCTGAAAAAGAATAGAAAAAAATAAATTAAACATTCATTTCATCTTTTACAAACACAGACACACGCACACACATAACTATTAAGTTCAGTGAATTCGATTATATTAAAAGTAAATTTAAGTTTAAAATGTAAAAAAAAAATTACAGTTAAATTGTATTTAGTATGACAAAATTTCAATGCATGATATTTAATTGATCTAATGATGTTCTCTTCAAGTAAACTTTAATTATACTTGACTTTTTATAATAGTCATGAAAAATACATACTGGTGACTTTTCAAGAAATCATTTTTCTTTATACATTTTTAAATTATTTTGTATTTTTATTGCTAAATAATTTCATTACCATTCAAAACTTATGTACATTTTTGATTGAATCAATACTTACATTTTCAGGATGTGTCTGAAACCTTTGATATAGTTCTTCTGGACTAATTTTGTGATAATCGATATCCAATTCTTGTTTAAGATCATCAAGATCATCGGCTTTTCTTTGTTTTGATTTAGGAGCTTTTCTTCGTGACTATAAAAAAAGAAAACATTCATTTAAATAATTGTCTACGAGTATTTTTTATGAATAGATAAGAAGTAAAAATAGTTCCCAATAGTACAGTGTAGAAAAAGAAAAATACGTTTAACAAGAAGGAATAAAGTACATGCTAATTTAAATTAGCAATTAATTGCCGATTAAACTGTGAAAATAGAGTAGCTGAAAAGTATCCATAAATATGTTAGTAAAACTATTTTCATTCATGCAATAAATTTATTATAGAGAATATAACCAGATACATTACCATTTCCAGAAGACATTCCAAAGGTAAATAGAGTTTTTAAGTTAGTTATAATTTAAAAAATGTGTAATTTATTGGAATATGATTGTAATAAAAATGAAAATGGTATAATAAATGTAAATATGCAATAAAGTTTGTATTATGTATAAATGATATATATATATATATATATATATATATATATGAACCTATGTATGTGTATGGATGTGTATGTGTGTGTTCCTGTGTGTGTATGTATGTATATATATATATATAAATTTATTTTTTATATCTTAAAACGGCAGAAGGTTGTCTCTAAGTTGTTTACGTCATAATATTACGATCGACTAGTAGGCACGGTGCCAGATTTAATTTTGCCAAAATAATGACACGAAAATAGAAATTCTTGTCCATACGCACAGCAGCATCATACGTTTTGCCAAATTTAACACAACAAACACGCTCATTCAAAAACATAATTGGGTCGGGTTATGTGCTAAATAAAATACATCATGTACAATTTGTAAATAATAAACATACATTGCACTTAATGTTATGCATACATTTCAATGTTTTGTTTTGACTATTCACGAAAATAACATATAACTTTCAAATTGTTAAATAAGTTTTGAAAAAGTGTTCGAATATATTGTTGCCGACTACTTTCTTAATATCCATCTATTATTAGACTTTAACAATCCAATGAAAACAAAATATTTTAGGGCACATCAACGTGATGCTATAGGTTTTATGCTTTGAAATTATTCGTAGACATTCGTTATGTCATTATTTTATTACTGTATTTCAAAAGAGATATATAGATTACATTTTGTTTACCCAATTCGAATATACTAAATATAATACATAATTTGAGTTATTTTCATAAACGAATCACTATATTTTGACAAATAATTTTGATACAAAAAAGTTTAATTTTAACTTTAAAATGTATAACATACTGACATATACAAATGTGTGTGTGTATATATATATATATGTATGTATATAGGTAATTCAACTTTGTCTTCCACACAAAAATATTAAAAAAAACACAAAAATTAAAAAAAACCATGTTATTTACCATTTAGCATTTGTATTTCAGTTCAATTGTATTTTAGTATTGAACTAAAATATTAAATAAAAAATAATATTACTTTTTTAAACCCAGCTCCCTTTTAATATTTCCATGTGGAAGGTTAAATTGAATTTAAATTTATATATATATATAAATATAAATTTGTATTTATATATATATATTTTAAATACAGTTTAGCAAAACCTTCATTTTCTATATTATATTATAATGATTATTTTTATTGATTTTTGAGTCATCCATAAATATCTAAATATATTACATATACGCACACAAACACAACATATTCTTACATTCTGGTTTTAAAAATTTGTACAGATTCAGGGACAAGAATGAAGCAAAAAGATGATTTTTGATGGCATTTTTTACCTTTCTCTTATAGTGAAATTATTTGTTTTTCATGCGTAATTTTACGTTAAATAAATTTACAATCAATGATTAAAACATCAATTTCTTAAATTATACATTTCAACTTAACACTGATGATCTTTTACATATATTTCTAAATATATGGCTAGTTCCGACAGTGGCGCATTATCCTTTGGGTAAAAAGTGCAATTGCCTGGGGCCACTACAAACAGGGGAGGGGGCAAACCAATCTTTTATAAATTCATTACTGTAGTACAACATTGTACATGGGACCCCCTAATTCCTATTTGCCTGTGCCACTTGAAGCTATAACGCGCCAGCGAGTTCAGATTACCGATTACTATAAGCAAAGAGGATATTAGAAAAAAAATATAGAATAGGATATTAGAAAGATTTATTGTATACGGTAATTTTCGATAAAATTCCCTTTTTCCTTAAAAAATATTCAACAAGTATAAATAATTTACAGATATTACAAACAATCACAATTTCCTAATAGATGGCTCAAAAAAATTAATATACTATTAGTATTTATGATGCTTACTAAAACCTTTGAATTCATATGTAATATTTTAATGATTTACTGTAACTTCTGAGCTATTCATATATTTCAATTTTTATAAATTTACGGAATACTATCAGGCACATTTTGTAAAGAAAAGAGAAGACTGGACACATTTGAAAGAGACATTTCCAGTAGTGGATCGTCAAAGATTTAACTATATATATATATATATATATATATATACATACACAAGTGGGCTTCGCCACCTGCTCACTACAATCGCCAATTCCCGGGTTCGTGCGCTCGCATACTTATCAATTATAAGACTAAACATGAACCGAATGAAACAAACATATTTTTTAAAACTCATGTTTATATAATTATTATCACAGATATATCGCAACTTATAGTCGTTATATATATATATATATATATATATATATATAGATGTCAGAATGTCTATATAAATATCGCAGATAGATTATTTTTTGCAACATTTAGTTTTTATGAGTGTATATATATATATATATATATATATATATATATATATATATATATATATATATATATATATATATATATATACATACACTCATTCTCTCATACACACACACGTGTTTTTATATGTGTATATATTTATGTATACGCAAAAAATGTATTTCTATTCAAGGTCGACAAGTTAACTTTTCGATAAGATGCAATTGAATAATACGTTATATGATCGTATTTTCTTTTTTTTTTATAAACTATTTATCATGTTAAACTTGAATTTAAAAAATAAATACTTAGAACCCGTTGAATTTTGTTATCTTAAAAAAAGACCGCGTATTTAAATATTATTGGAACAAATAAACAGTTACATTAAAATATAGAATTAAAATGATATATTTTAAAGTATTACTATAGATTTTCGTCCCCCCCCCACATCTACATATATACATAGATAACATATCATTTTCTTCTTTACTCTGACGATTCATTAATGGAACAATGTCTAAAATTTATTTAATTATAATGAATGAGGCCCTATTTCGTTTACATATTTCCAATACATTTTCATATTCATCTCACTTACTCTTAGGCTTTATTTTGAGCTAGTTATGTTATATAAGACCTAAGAATATATTTTTTATACTTGAAAAAACACAAAAGATATAATTATTAAATTATTTAAAGAAGTAACTAAACGGGGACTGAATTATATATTTAATAATTCGCGATAAAAAAAATATACAAATTTTATCTTCGAATCAAAAATGTCTCCGAAGAACGAAATGTTGTTTTAAACTTGTTTTACTTTATTATAAACCAAGAGACTCTACCCCCTACTCATTACGCTCGTCGATCCTGAGGGGAATTCGTCCCCCGCTCACTGACGCTCACGTTCCCCCAACAAATAACGGAAATTAATAAATGGTACGCAAAAAAAGTCAGAGTAAAATGTAAGTTGTAAAATTTTTATCGTAACAAGAAAATACAAAATGTGTAACAATTTTTTTACTCTAAAGCGGGGTTTTTTAACTTGTGAGGTCTACCTTCCCTGTGAAGGTGCAAAGGGGTTAGTGGGGAGGTGTGATTATCCTCCATAATACAAAGGCAAGAAATCGGTTGGATTCGAAGCATGATATGTGGCTAGTTTTGTCTAACATTGTACCCCTAATTTATGGTCTCATTGACCAGAAAAAGCAACAAGTATCTCATTAAATGACACTGAGGACTAAGTGATTTCATAATCATACTGAAAGAAAAAAAAAATGTTACTGAAGAATAAAATTTTCTTTACTATTTCTGTGTATCTGGGGATGTTAAAGTAAAATTTCAACGCCAATTACGTAATTTATCAATTATTATTTGCTTTTGGAAAGAAGGGGAGGTGTGTGTTTTAAGTTTACTTACGGGAGAGGTGTGAGACTAAAAAGATTATGAACCTCTAAAGCTTCAATGAATATAATATTTTTGAATAAATGTCGCCAGTTTTACATTTAAATCGTATACACCTCTTTCGTTGTATACTGTGAAAGAGTAACATACATGTGACTGATGTTAACCAATCAGGACAGAGACTACGCGATATCCATCAACTAATCATTGATGATCGAGAATGGTTAACCTTCTATTTGTAGAGTGTAGGGGGAGGAAAAGATAGGGATGTTGCGAGGAGGTCTACACGAAAAATAAAAAAAAATATTTTTTTGAAATTTTATTATCGAATTATTTTTTACATATAGAAAGATAAATTGGTCTTGCAGTTTCATAAGGAGTTATATATTTAGAAATACTTTTTTTTAAAAAAAATAATAAAAATTCAATACAATATAATATTGTAATGTTGTCATATAAATGCAACTGTGTAATAAGCGTTTATAGTGTTTAGGAAGTACTTTTTTTGTAATTTAACGTATTTCATTTGAAATACTAATTCAAAATAGACGAAAGCTAATATTTTATTATTTATACATTAGTGAAATTAGATTCAGTGTTTATTTCTAACAACAGAACAATACTTTCTGCTATTTAAATATTAATACAGTGTAGAATGACATGTACACACTTTGTGTATGTGTGTGTATGAGTATTTTAAATGAAGAAGAAATATTCTACAACGTGTAGGCATAGAAAGTTATTTGACATGGTAACGAGTTAAAGAATGTGAAATAAGCAATAGTTTAAAAAAGTGTGTGGATGATAATATGTACAATATACAATTTGTTAACTAAGCAAGTGTATTTCTTATGTATGAATGTTTCCATGTATGAATACACACACACACACACACACATATATATATATATATATATATATATATATATATATATATATATATATTGTGTGTAGTGAATGTACAAACTGACATAATTAACAAAAAATGAAAAAAGATCTTAAAAACAATTTCTGAATTTTTGTCAATAATTTGAAATATATTATATTAGCTATAAATATTGGTTTATTTACTAAAAATATATAAAAATAAAAAAAAACATTCCTGTAATATGGTAGTGTTATTCACCAATTTCAACTTGTCACATTATCGATTACATTGTTACTTAATGTTTTCGAAATTTGTGAATGTAAATATATTTGAAATGATAATTTAGCCAATTGTGTATTTTATTATAACTAATACATATATATATATATATATATATATATATATATATATATATATATATATATATATATATATATTACTTCAATAAATTTCATGTAGTATAAGTAACGATTTTGAAAAATACATACACAAATTACACTTACAAAGAAGTATCTCTTTTCGGAAGAAGCATTGTAAGTACGAAGCTTATTAAGCATGTTTTTAATAGGTTTAGACGTTTTTTTTTTCAAATGAGAGATTGTAATCAATCAACACAACGTTCCACCCATTTACATATGTACACTATTGAAGAGTGTGCGGACGAAATATATTACATAAAAATGCAAAATGTAATCGTGTGTTTAAAGCATAGTATTCAAAATTAGAATATTTAGATAATGGAAGTGTTTTGTTAGTATGAATATAAATAATGATTCATGGTTTGTGAATTTTAATTAACCATTAACCCACAGAGATGAAATTAAGTTTCATTTATATGTCTGAAATATTAAACATATCTATTTAGATTGCAGTTTATGCTGATATTTAATATTGTACACTGACATATCTGTTCATATAAAATTGATATCCTAAAACACCTGTAATATTTTAGTTTAATGTTACTTCGATTTTGTTTTTAAAATATAATTAAAAAAAAACTATATAAGTAACGGTTATATGAAACACCGTTAGAAAAAAAATATACACATTTTACAACTGATTTGACAGGAAATGAGTATGAACATAGATAAAAGTAAAAATAGATATAAAAAGTTTATATATTATGTAAAATATGCGATGGCAAAATAAACGCAATTTATAATTATAAAAAAATTGAATACAATAATTATTTTACATATTTTTTGGTATTTTATTTTCGAAGAAATGTTAATTTTAAATCTTTTATTGCAATGAATACACATAGTCAAGGATTCAGATTTTTCTGTACTTTAAAGATAATGACATCATTCCGAAATGTGCATGAACAACAATAAAAAAGTACTAATAATAATTCATTAAAAAATTCTGATTAAAACATTTTTCAATAAGTCATATGCAGAATTATCGCAATGGTTTCATACAATGCTGATTATGATTGCTGACTTATATGTACTTAATCTGACTTATATAGTTTAATATCAACTTTTATTAAAATAAACTTATTTTTTATTGTTGATGGGATACAAACATATTTTTATCTTCTGAAATTGAATGTAAATGTTAATGGTGATTGATATTACATTTGTTACTTTCAGAACACAATAAAAAGAGAAGTACTATTTTGACTGAAAAATATACTTCTTCCCGATGAAAGTTAGTATTATATCGATGGAAATTAGCTACATCTGAAGATCGAAGTTATATTTTAGAAATTTCAGTTCGGATTTCATAAATAAATTTGTACTTTCCTTACAAATTTAAGCAGTGCCAAATATTATAACTGTTTTGTTTTATTATAAAACATGTTGAAAATATAAAAGTGTGCTTTTTCAATGATTAGTTGATTTAACGAGTATGTTACTACTCTAGCACTTCTTAAAATTTAATGTAATATTTATAAAATATCAATTATTTTTAATATCTTTCATTTCTTGTTACATTTTATGTTTCTGAATAAATACAGCAACGTATCAGATCTATTTTAGCGGTGTTTCATTTAGAAGTGTTTGGTTTATTATTTATTGAATTAAAAATTCTACAAAACTAAATTAAAAAAATAATAAATTTAAAAAATGCTGTAGCACAAGTCAAATCTGAGAAGTTAAATGACAAAAATAATATCAATACTAGCACCGATTATTACATATATAATATTTAAATTTAAAATATATTTACAGATAATAGGAATCGTTACGCATGAGAAATAATTGCATGTGTACAAACATTTTAACAGTGCCAATGTCATTAGGCTAATGAACTAACTATTGAATAAGCTGGTGTTTTGTTCTCATGACGTTTATTGTATTTAAGAAACTATGTATATGTCATACAAAACTATTAATGTAATATAAAAAAATGTTGAAAAAGGAACTGATTTTTGTTTATACTGAATCAACTAAATGTATCATTTATTTTTAATTAAGAAAAAAACGATAATCAAAATAGACATGTTTGTTCAGACAGTTCGTTTTTAAAAAGGTTACGGAGTGACTTATAAAATACTTCATTTTAATTGTTTGTAAAAAAGAGAACTTAATGCAGAAATGGGTTAATAGTTATTTGATTATAGTAATACGTACCTTAGCCTGCCCATCCGCTGTTTTATTGTCATCGATTACAGATGGAATAGTGGCTACACGATAAGAATCCGAACGACCGTGCTGAAACATATACTGACTAATCACACAACATACACAAAAGCATCAGAAAACTTCCTCCTTTATATAAAATCCGAGGAAATTGTTTACGTCAAACATTTATAATTATCGAGAAAATTATAAACGTCATCAAAAATGTTTCCAATAAGAAACAAATTAAAATCACAGTTTCTAAAATAAAATTTCAAATGATACTTTTATTTTTAAAATAATGTTTGTTGTTTTTCATATTTGAAAAGATACTGGTATTTTTGCGAACACTTCTACAATAAATAAAATAAAAATACTTTTTATATAACATTTCTGCGAAACGAAAAGATGTAAATAAATGTTTATTGAAGATAATTAAAACGTCATTGAATTAACTGTAAAGAAGATGACGTTCGCAGATATTAATGAAAATTGGAATTATAAGTTATTAATGCCGGGCCTGTGCACACAAAACATACAAACTATAAAACACAGGATACGAGCAATTGGTGAACGGACATCACTAACATTAGTGGATAAATGGCATATCAACTATAACACTACAAACACGAATAAAACAAATTAAATGGCATGTTTGCAGTCCAGCGTACTAATACTTGTCAGACGCGTCATGTAATAATATATAAGACATGAATTTACATAAAAAATCAACTCACTACACACACACAAAACTGAAAATTCAACGAGATGTAAATCAACATGAATGCAGATAGCATTAAATAGAGTAAGGACATGTAAATTGTTAAATTGGATATATAAAATATAAAAATAACTATTGGTGTATTAATACTTGTACATCAAAGGCATTTATTTTGTAAATTTAAGAGGTCATGCTCATACTCTCTGATTAAAAACAGTAACAAAGTCTCATTAGCTAGTAGCTAGTACCTATAAAACAACTACATATAAATATAGTTATTGAATTTATTAAGAATATTTTATAAATACAAGTCAATATAGTGGTATATAAAAAACTGCTAACCAGTGAGACCTAGATACAGTGTTTAGCGAAATATTATAAGCAAGGTTAAATCTTCTTTACTTATATATTCTTTATTTATAGACTGAATATTTTTTAATATTCACTTTCTAATCTGCACGTGAGCATTTTTTTTCATTTTTAATAAGTTTTTTTAAAAATACAATCGATGGTGATCATTCACATGATATAAGTATATAAAATTTATTTAGTGTTCAAAAGATCTACCCACTGACGGTTGTTTTGTAACGCAACTTTTATTAAAAAAGTGATACAAATTCGACACGTACACATAAGAAAAATAAAAAACGTTTTATGTTTTTAAATATTGTAAAATGTATTTGAAACTTTAAGATTACAATTAAAAATATGTAAGTATTAATTGATTTTATAAATATAAACGCATTTTTTTTGTACTTTTATAATAAATGTATTAAAAATCATTGATAAATTTATACAGTGAAATCTCGTTTATTAAAAGTACTGACTCTACTAGTAATTTCAAATAAACAATATATTTTCATATACATTTAAAAATAATCGAATTGAAACTGAAGCACTAGAAAATTAGTTATAACATTCAAAAATTATCTGAAAGTTTTTTTTTAACAAATAAATTTAGCCATAATGCGAAAACTATGAGATAAAGTCTGGATTTTTATAGATTTGTATGGGAAATGGGTGACAAAAGTATTAAGTTATCATTTAATTCTTGAAATCATTTTTTTAATTAATCACTAAATAAATTGTATACGAAAAATACACATTCTATTTATTTAGATTCTATAACTTTGAGACATTGGACTGAACATTTGATGCTGATCGCTATTACTGAAAATAAAATTTGGCAGTTATAGAAAAGAACATTCAAAAAGTCTGACATAAGTATACAAGAATGTCGATAAAAATAGTAGTTATGTTTTTTGGGATGAAGTATAATACTATGGTTTATTAATTGTTATCGTATGATATTTAGTTTATTTTGGTAATCGACTTTACAACTAAATATTTAAAGAACATGAATAACTGAGTAGGATTAGTAAAGAAGTGCTTCTTGATAATCTCATCACAAAAAATATTACAATTTACTAAGAATACGTTTCATTTGTTATATGTATAATATGTGAAAGAAATGTCTTAAGATTATATATATTCTCTTTTGCATTGCGTGAAAAATGATATTGTATAATGAAAATCTTAATCTAATATAAAAGTCATATAACTGAAATAAGTTTTTTTTTTTTTGTGAATATAATGATCATTTCGAATTTATCTTTATTTTCATAACGATTTTTTCTAGTTTCGTATTTTTTTAGTAGCTGCCATTCAGAAGTTAAGATGAAAATCGAGAGTAATTTATTATGACAAGATTGTTCTGGCGATTATTACTGCACGAAAAAGGTTTCTCATACTTTCAATTTATACATTCTTTTCCGATTTCACCGAAGTCGAACATTGTAAATATTTCTTTATCTAAGATTTTTTCATACCATTGAATAAGTGACAAATTTTTAAAATTTCGTACCCGTCGAGAAATTTTAAAACCTTGTGCATATATTATCATATTATTACACTTCTATAAGAATTTTTAATATGTAGCAACATTTATATATTCAAAATTCTGCGCTTGGATGTCATGTCTTATTAAAGGGTTGGATGAGTAACTGACTAAATTAATAACATTATTAATGCGGTAGGATTAAGACTTCTGATTTCTGATATAAAATATATAATATATATTATAGATATTTTCGGACATCTATTTATTGTGATTAGCTGACGTCTCACAAATACTTTTTAATAATATTTGTGTTTTTACTGCCATGTTTAAAAAGAATCTATAGTATCAAATATAAACATTGTGATTTTTTAACGCAAGTCATAATTATTTGAACAAATGATATTTACAAGAACACACACACACACAATATATATATATATATATATATATATATATTTATATATAGACAGATATAGATAGATGACACTTTTTTCTTACTTTATTTGCATTATGCTTTTAAAGTAATTGGAATGTCACTATTCACAATTTGATATCATTAAGAATTAAATAGAGGTACAAGTTTTACTTGTGTAATAGTAATAAACCTCCCTAGCGTTTATTTTTTATGTCAATTAATTAAATGAATGAGGGTCAATGTCCCCCATTTTATATTTGTAACCCAATGACATAATTTAAAGACTTCGCAATGAATTTTATAATGAACAGATAAATGACGTACTTTCAAGGTAACTACACATATTAATTCCAAAGGTTTGTATGTGAACAAGTTTTTTGTTTACTTTTCAAGCTTATAGATTTCGTCATATGTTTCATTTAAACTTTGCAATTAGAACGAAAAACAAGAACAACATATTCCCAGAATATAAAAAAGCGTTACTTCTTAAAATATATTTAACGTCATAAGATTAATGATATAGAATACTACGAAATGCATTTTGGACAGTGAATGTAAAATGTCATGTAAATTATACATATTTATGCATAAAGTAATTCGTCGTAACAACAAAAACAACAGCAGCTCTGCAGATAACATGTTTTTGTATTTCTTACTAAACTCATAAATAGTACGTTTATATTGAAATTTAATATTACTAAATCGAATACAATGTTTTTTTATGTGAAAGTAATTTAACGAATGTATTTATTTTTTTTAAAAAAACATTTAAGTTCGGGAAATTTAAAAAAATAATAACTTTCTGAATAAGCAGTGGTAATATCGACATTTTATTTTTATAAAATGTTTAGACTGATATATTTTAAGTAGCTTATAATACATGTGTTTATGTAGGTTACTTTTTAATTTACAATGGTTTTTGTATTTGAAAGTATTTAAATATTTGACCAATACATTTTATTTCATT
Organism: Acanthacorydalis orientalis; assembly: GCA_034766995.1. NCBI lineage: Eukaryota > Metazoa > Arthropoda > Insecta > Megaloptera > Corydalidae > Acanthacorydalis > Acanthacorydalis orientalis. The sequence goes on along the minus strand of CM068318.1, from coordinate 33,638,233 downwards.
GTAAAATTTATTGTACAGTAAGTTATTTCGTGGATATTAGAGATAAGGTATATTAAACAAAATTATACCTTTATCAATAATTACTATAACCATACGCACATTTTAATAAAGACAATGTAACAAAAAACAAATGTAATTATAGAGTATTTATACTTAATAAAATTAAAAATTTTAAAATATTGAAAGAATAGAAAATCATCAGTATTATTTAGTATGTACTTTACAAGACTTTATAAATAAGTATATAATCATTGTTTGTCTATACATGTGTGTTTTTAAAAGTCTTTTTGGGAGATTCCAAAAATGTGATATTACGGCGCGTTGTTGATTGAAACTAGATGAGAAATTTAATTTCCTTAAAAATGTCATATTTAGAAAAGAATATAATTTGATAATTTCATATCATAGTGTACTCAAGTTTTAATAATAATGATACTGACTGTTGATTATAGATTTTTATTGATACTGATAAGTCATAAAACATGTTTTATGGTGTTAATAATACTTGCTGTATAAAATGGGAATATAATTAGCAAACATATCTCTCAAAGGCATTATTGTAAACTTAAACACAGTTTGTTTTTCGATATTTAAATGGTATAATACATCTTTACCATATGCTGACAACACAAAATGTACATCTTTCTACATGTTTTTTTTTACATATGTAATGCTTTCAATTTGTATTATTAACAAATTTATGATTGTCTATTTCTTTTCTCTTATCCACAAATTATTTTTATAATATTTTAAACAGTTGATAGGTTTTACTGAAATTTTAAAAGAATGTACTATTAAGAGGTTAAAACATGTAAAAATATTTCCTTTAAGTGTTCATCGTCGAATCACAGTATTTTACTACTATCGGCTTCAAGTTTTATTCTATCAACAGGAAAAGTTCGTTTCTTGTACGACTGATTTTGATTTGTCATTTAAAGGTTGATGTTGAATTCTACGGTTAGAGCCGAAACAGGTCGCAGATGAAATGAATGCATACATATCATCCAGGATTCATACATAAAAATTATAAATTTAATGTAATTTTGCACCGATGAATTTTCTATTTTCAGAAAGCAATTCATAACACCCAATCAAATAATGTATTGATAGAAAAAAAAATTTACAGGACTTTATCAACAATATAAAATTATATACATACATAAAGAGAAATATTTGCTATATCAATGTTTATACAATACTAGTGTTACTACTAGAAGAGTATGTTACTATCTTATAAGTGAGATCTGATTGAAATCAGATTAATTCCATTTATTGTATCACGTTTTTTTACCATCAATTAAAATTAAGTAAAAAGAACTCAAAAATTGACATCATAAAAAAATTAGAAATGAAAACTTAATGTTTTTACTGTTATTTTATGTAAAAAATTCCATAAACATATATATACATACATATACACACATAATTATTTAGTACAGAATGTAATTAAAACTGATGAAATGTAAAAAATAGTCCATTTTATGAACAAAACATTGGACATACACAAAAGTCAATTATTATTAACAGGTGATGTGTTGAAAGGAAGAACAATGAAAACTCTATTTGTTTGTTCAACCATAAGCTGTGCAATTGATCACCTCTGGCATTTAATAATCATATCAGTTAACGACACACACGATAATAGCGTGTAGAATAATAATGATTTATATAAATATCTATGACGGTTCGCCATGCTATCCTGTTATTGACGACCTTTCCGCGCGATTAGATTAAATACAAAGATGGAGGTAGTCAGGTATTAAAGCTATTTGTTATACTTATAGCTGTGACCAATAATTGACGAACTGCAAACGATAATGAAGTAGTGACCTCGCGTCGCATGAATGGGGCAATTTTATCCCGTCCTTCATGCTTTATCTGACGATTCTAGTCAATCAACACGACACTACCATCATCAATAAGCTGATGATGCTTTTCTGTCCTGTAATTTTAATGAATTGAAATTGTAATGTTGTAACAACCTATTATAACATTTATTGTCTGTGAACGAGTCACTTTTTCACTGCTAATGTAGTTGTAGGTGTTATTATAAAATAGAAGTCAATCAATTTAATCTATTATCAATTTATCTCGTAAAAATATTGTATTTTATACCATTTTTATATCACTATGTAATATATATATATATATACACACATAAACATACACACATATTTGAGAGAAACTTTATTGGAACTTTTCATCATATCTGATGAAAAATTGATGCTTTACAAAAATACTGCCACAAAAATTTATAATCATTAGAAGAAGCTCTCTT
>CM068318.1:33615955-33633455 GCA_034766995.1 Acanthacorydalis orientalis | reverse complement strand
TATATATATAATCATCATTAGTGCCTTTCGATTCGTTGCTGGATGGAGGGCTTTTCGAAAACTTTCCAGTTTAAACGATTCAATACCGCTCGTTTCCATAAGTTTGCAATAAATTTTCTTATGTCCCCATCACATCTGTTCAGTGATCTCTTTCTGGATTTTTTTTAAATTTCTTGGTTCCCAATCAATAATTTCTTTTATTCATTCATCATCTTCACTTTTTGGAATGTTCCGCCCATTGCCATTTCAAACTCTTCACTCTTCTTAATATGTGTGTAACTCCAGTTTGTTTTCGTATCCATCCTATTATTTCCTTATCTCTTCCTGTTATTTCGAACATACATAATTCTATGCACTGTTTAATTTTATTAATTCTTCCGAAGTATTTGTCACATATATATATATATATATATATATATATATACTGGTAATATTTAATACTTGGTTGAGACATGGGATTTTCTCTTAGATACGTTTATTTCAGTATTTAACTGAAGCTGTTACAGTTTTATACACAGATTGGATTTCATCTTTCTTTTCCATATTTATTATCACTTCAGAGGTGATAAGATAATTTTTGTTATTTCATCTCTTGTTTTTATTACAGTTCCTTGACAGTGAACAAATATGTTTAATATGTCCCGATAATTTCTGTATATGATTACATGAGAGAGATGAAACAAATATAATTATACAATGGCGAACGTAAGGGAAAACCCATACTAGCAAACAAATTACAAATGCAAATAATCTACTAGTGCAAGGAAAATATTTATTTAATTGGTACAATTAAAAAAACCCATACAGCATATGATTTAAAAACATAATCGAAACATGTATACTGATGATGGATTATTGTATAGTGTATATATACTTGACGCAGATCATATATTTGTAATTATAAAAGTAATATAATAAGTTTTTAAAAAGTAATCTTGTAATGTGGTACATATAATTATGAACATATTACTCTACGTTTATTCACACACTTTTCTTACACTGAAACATAATTTAATACCACGATTATAAAAGAATTCAAAACATTTGATCTTTAAGAAATAAAAAAAATATATTATTGTAAAATAGACCACGAATTTGTTAGTGCGAAATATAATTATTGTGGATTGCTATTGGCGTTATTTCATCATCATATTTAAATCAGTGTATGTATGTAAGCACATGTTTGAAATTTTGTTCTGGGATAATTATCTGTGAACAAATATGATTTTAAAAACAGATTTACACAATAAGTGCAATTTATTCGATGTATTGTGTTCATCTACTAATCAAATACAAGTGTGTTTCTTAATTATGATGTTTAAAAATAAATTGCGAAAGAAAATTAAATATATTTTGACCTTTCTACCACATGAAACAGATTACATTTATAGTTTAATAAGACAATGTCCTACATTCACATATAATTGTTTTTATACCATCTACCACGTATCCATATTAGATAAGAGAACTTAAGAATTCAAATTAATAATTATTAAAATTATATGAGAGTAAATCATAAACAATAAATTGATAACAAGTACTATATTTAATAAAGGCACACGTACATGTGTTACATATATATATATATATATATATATATATATATATATATATATATATATATATATATATACCCTTAAGAAAATGGATACAATTTGTAATTATATCGAAATATATAATCTGGGAAATCGAAATTCGTTCTCAATGTTTTAATTGTGTAATTTAAAATTAACTATTATTACAGCACATGAAGAGCAATAGCCACTTTGCTAGTCTATTATGGTATCTAAAATATGCAAAACTTCCTTGAGGCGAAAAAGTCAAGTTTACATTTAACCTGACGTAAATCCACTCTGAATACAGTTATAAATAGTAATATTTAACGGAGTTTCGCTTCGCATTTATATATCATATGTTCACTAATGAACCGAGTTAGGGGGTTTCAAGTCATAATATTTAGAGTTTAAATGTCTTCATTATAGCTTCTAAGATCTATTTTTATTTTATGTATTGACCTTTTTATATCTAGTATATGTGCATGTATAAATAATTTATGCAAAATATTAATACGGTTGGAAAATTAAAAGAAAATAATGTAGATCCTCGTTAATATATGAAAGTTGAGTATAGCGAATAACTGAGTATTATGAACTCATTTCTTATATATTGACTATTTTAAAATTGAAACAACTAAAACAATCAGCAGTTTGAAATAGTGAACAAAATACTTTGTTTTGCAACGGTACCTAATGCGATTCGTAAAGGTAAATATTACATACACTTGTAAAAGCATGTTTCGAAATCAAGACAATGCTTCTTTTCTGTACTTTAATAGTATTTGTAGTTTTTCGAATAAAAAATGAATTTTGTGTTTTTAAACGTCCCGTGATAAATAATTGACAAACTAAACGCAGGTCGACTAGAACAAGACATTGAAAAAAGTATCATCTATTTCTAGGGTTGATAAGCAAAGAGGAGACATTTTAAATATTCTAAATGGATTTGGGATCTCATAAATGAATAAAACTTTTAAAAAAAACAGTATTGAGAATGTGTTGACAAGCAGTAGTGTTCATAGAAGATAAAGAAAACTTTCCAAGACTTTATAACTTAGCAATATTCTCAAGTAAAAAACCAAACAATTGCAAGTAAAAAACTTTTAAGTATATTTTTCAAGTATAATGTAAATAGAATGAAAAATGGCCCTTTATTGATTCTTTATCTAAAAAAGAATCCATAGAGTGGCGGCGAGCAAGCGAATCACCTCCAAGAAAAGACACGGCGTCTCAATGTACAAAAAAAGGTCATGGAGACAACTTTTTGGGATTGCATTTTATTAACAGATTTTAAGGAACGCAACACCTCCGTCAATGGCCTTATATTATGCAACATTGTTGTATAAACTGTGAGATAACGGTGTGGAGAACTAGCAAAAGGAGTGCTCTTGTTTGACGACAATGCATCGGTTCACACTGCTACTGTTTCTCAAACGACTATTTAGGAGTGTGAATTTCAACTTAAGCACACACTCTGCAGCCCAGTCATGGCCTCTAGCAATTACCTTTTGACAACTTAAAAAAGATTTACGTGGACAGCATTTTAATGATGACAATGAGCTGAAAACAGTAGTAACTGACTATTTTAACACGAAAACGGAAGTTTATTTTTACAACCGAGATTATTTTCATATATAAAATTGTTAATTACAAGCGCTATAGAAATGTATTAAAGTTAGACGAATTATATAGAAAAATTGTGAAATCTTGTTTTTTTATTTACATTATTTCCTACTTATTTTTATAAGTGTACAGATTGCTAATTAAGTGCTATAAAAATGTATTAAAATTGAAGGGGATTATATAGAAAAATAGTAAAATCTAGTTTTTTATTTACATTTCATCTTATCTAGATAGAAAATATTTGGCATTACTCTTGTATACATTGAAATAAATAGAACATCACATATTTCATGTGATTGATATTAATTCTTTGAAGAAGTTTCTATGAAAACAAACATTAGTAATAATTATCAGCCTGTGAGCTGTGTTGCCCTATTTTAAAAGTGTGTACCTACATTGTATCGCAAAAGTGAAGGAATGACGAGTATACTCTTCAAACACAGACAATATGCAGTTGTTGTAAAATTGAATTAAACTGTAACGAAATGGCATCTGATTTTTTTGAGAAATCAAATTCATCTTCATGACGAGTAACTCAACATACACAGCTAACAGATATTTTAAAAATAGCAGATACTGTGATCTTTGTAACGAAAGTTGAAATGACAATTAAAATTTAATTTTAATACAAAAATATCGATTTCTGCTGATTTAAATAAGTTTATTAGTAGGTACAATTTGAATTTGTTGTTAGGTTTATTTGAGAATTTTAATATGATGTAAACTGTCGTGTAATCAAGTATTTTTCTTTGCAAATGTTAAAAGATATTATCAGATAACCAAGAATGTTCTGTCGTTTTTGGATTGTGAAAAAACACTTGTATATTTTTACATGAAATAACTTTAGTTATCAAAATATCCACCTTCGCATTGAACAACCCTTTCCCAGCGAGAAGATAATTTATAAATTCGATTTTTATAAAACTGATTATTTTTTTCAAAAAATGTAGACACCTCCATTTTTAATTCTTCTTCATTATTAAACTGTTTACCACACATACGATTGTCCAAAGATAAAAATAGGAGACAATCTGATGGAGATGTCTGGGGAATACGGGGCATGAGAGAGGATCCCCCATTCTAAATTCATAATTTTTGTTCTGGTCTCTACTGCAACGTGTGATCGTGCGTTATCTCGCAAAAATAATACTTTTTTTACAATTTACTAGTGCTTTTTTGGCTGTTTTTGTTTTAATGCATCGTGTACTCGTTGGAGTTGTTCACTATAAATGTTTTCTGTGAGGGTTTGATCCACTCGTAGATATTCATGATGAATAATTTTCCTTTTGAAGTCCACCAAACACTGAGAAGAAATTTTCGTGGTGTTAACTTTCATTTAGGACTTTGTGGGCCAGGATCACCTAATAAAAGCCAGTGGTGAGTACGTTTGTAGTTAGAATACACAATCCATTTTTCATTAGTAGTCAAAATTTGATCCAAAAAGTTCTCTGATTTTAGTCGTGAAATAAGAGATGTACAGATTGTAAGACCCTATAATTTGTTATTGGGAGTTAATTCATGTGGTACCCATTTACTTAATTTCCACCTCTTTCCTATTTTGTGTAAATGCTTCCGTATTGTTTCGTCACTTACTTTGAACAATTTTGCAAACTGTTAAGTTAAACTGGAATCTGTTTCAATCATTGTCTCCGATTCGTCAATATTTAAATATGATGGTCTGCCTGATCTGGTCTCGTCTTTAATCGATTCATATAAGGCAGAAAAATTTTTAAACCATCTCTGGGCCGTTCTTGACATAACTGTATTTTCTCCAATGCAGTACAATTTTTTTTGCAGTTTCTGTACCGTTAGTCCCAAGCTTAAATTCATAAAGCAAACACGCAGGTACTACACTATTTTTCACATACATTTTTAAGGGTTAGAATTATATTTTAAATTACAGTGAACAGTTCGAGATTCATTTAAAACACATGCTAATATTACAGATAAACAATTCTTGGAATTTTGTCCGATAACAAGTGTAAACAATTCTTGGAATTATTGTACGTTATAACAGCGACAGAACTTTCTTGGTATCTAATATTTTTATGTGTATGATGCGATTAATATTGTAGAATATCTTTTTAGATGTTAAACGTTGTTTAAACTTTGAAAAGTAATTTTATTTTTAAGTGGTAGAAAAACATGTTTATTAAATCGTAACGTACGACGAGAAACAATACACTTTATCGAACGAAAATCAAATTTAATTTTGATAACTGATATAGATATATTTACTCGTCGACCTATAATTATTTAACTGTTCTTTATAACTAAGAAAACAGTTGCAGTTTTCGAAAAAGACATATATTAAGAATGAATTGTATTTTTTGTAAAAATGTATTCAAATGGGAATAAAACGATAAAAATATTAACTGAAAAATAATGAAATCAAACTGAAGATGAATTTATCTGATTGTAAATAACGCTAAAGAACACATCTTATTATCATTGTTAAAACAATATATTAATCATAATTTTTTCTTACATAAATTTCAATAAGTACACTTCCGCTTTTGAATATTTAATTTTTATTTTGAGAGTTTATTACAGCTCTGTTTACAAATTGATAGCGACAACCTTGTCAATTATGTGCAATGACAAGTATTCATTTTGGAAAGATTCGTCCATGAACAGAGTCCTAATTCATAACAAAGATCATATTTTAATCACTGATTTTATAACTGTTAATAATCAGCTGATAATTACATATATATTATTGTATTATTATTAAATTCTATTGAATGTGTTGGTAGATCGAAGAATTATGTCGTGAATCACCATAGTGATTGGACGCAGAAATACAAAACAAATTGAGAAATTAAACTTTTTATAAATATATTTATAAATTGTTCGCTTCTTTGACCTACAATCATCTGAACGTCAGATGAGTAGCTTGCTTCACAGTGTCTTAAAAGTCACGATTGGGAGATAAACATATGGATTCTTTTTGCGAATTAGTATATAAAGTTCACAGCGTTAGATGTAAATCGTTGGATTAGTGAAGTGTGTGTTCTGTGACTGACAACGTGAACAAAATTCCGAAAGATGCTGAACTGTTGGTTCATTATGTATGATTGTCCTACAAATTTTAAGTGAAATAGCCTTTATAACTAGATCCCATAGGTTCCAATACATACAAACATACATACATACATATATATATATATATATATATATATATATATATATATATATATATATATATATATAATGCTATTCTTAAATTACAATTATTTACAAAACAATACAATTTAATATTTGTTTAACCCATTTCATGTGAGAGACATTTAAAGAGATTTTTTCTAATGAACTGTATGAACAAATATACTATTAGGAATAGGAAATTTAAAACGCATTTTATTTCTTTTTTAATCTTTTAACATAAGACTGCTTAATTTAATTTACACTCTAGTATGGGTAAGTTAAAACGTTTTAAATTTTATTTGAACAAATAACAATTATTCCAACAAGACATTACAAACAATGAAGTATTACTAATGTCGTTGCTGATAAGAGATTAATTATTGCTAATGAAAAAAGAGCTTTAGAAATATCTTTTTTTCAGGAACGTCTGTTTGAACATTTTTATGAAGAACATTGAAAAGGTAAACACTTGATTATACGCAAAAAAGTTACATATTAGTTTGGTAGAAAAATAATTGCGGTTTAAGACCTTCACATTCATATACATTTTTTAATTTAGTGGTTTTAACTGGTCCAGAACTGTTGGATGACTAACGCCTAATTTTTATACAAGCTCTCGAATTATGCATGATTCTGATTCAACTAACGCCTTCAGTTGGTCGTTATGAGCAGTAAAAGGACGTCCGCGACCTTCTTTATCTTAAAGGCTCTCGTCCCAGTACAAAATTTTTGGAACCACCATCGCACTGTACGTTCCTTAAGTACCCATACAAAATCGTTTAGTTTATAAGCAGTTTCTGCTGTTTTACCACCCGTTTTCAACTCATACAAAAATTTGCTCTTATTAGCTTCTTTTCCGTCTTTAATTCAATAACCCAATTTAAAGCAAAATTAATAATAAAACCAAAGTCGATGCTATCAAAATATAGACCGAAAAATGTACTTTAAATTGATATTAACATAAACACGATGAAGGGACACTATCATTGAAAAAAAAATAAGGATAGAATTCAGAAAACAAATATCGTATTATTTTCCTACTACCTAACACATTAAATGAATTCCCATTTAGAAAGCTTAAAAATGGGGTATAATCAATGTAAAAGAACGTAAAAAATGAATTACAACTTTACCTAAAATGTCATCATACAACATACATATACACACAAAATTAATTATATATATATATATATATATAAATATATATATATATATATATATATATATATATATTTCATTGGTTCGAGGTTACAGCCTACATTTGTTATATACAATTAAGTATCTATTTCAACTGAATTATTTAGTAAACACATTCATGCAACTTATTATTATAAATACACTTGAGAAAACAATTATGAAATAAAATTTTACCTGGTAAGATTACCTGGTAAAAATATGTAAAATAAGCATAAGAGATACATGTACTTATTGTTGTACTTCAGATTTATAACTTGTGTGTGTGCGCGAGTGTGTGTTTGTGTGTTTGTGTGTGCGAGTGTGTGTGTGTTTGTGTGTTTGTGTGTGCGAGTGTGTGTGTGTGCGCGAGTGTGTGTATGTATATATATATATATATATATATATATACATACAGTAAAGTATGCTAATATATGCTAAATCATTTTTATGGAGAGTAGATATTTACCAGATATTTGTATTCAAAGGACTTTTTGACGTAACATGACCATTATTTATAATTCAATTGAAAGTATTGGCTTTTTCAATTAAAATCCTGATTTAACTGGATTTGTTGTTAATTTCAAATGCATGTTGTGAAAGTATTACACATTTGCATCGTGATTATTTTCAAGTAAACCGAATCAATTTTTAATTACTTGCAATACAATTAATGTACTCAATATCTTGTTATCTGACAAGTTTTGTTGAACTCTAACTTAGAACGTAGTTTATTAAGAAATTGTAATTATTGATGATTTAATAAAAATAAATAAATATGATTGCATGTGTGTGTGTGTATATGTATGTGTATATATATATATATAAAATTAAATATCTGACATAACTATACACATATACAGTGGTTATGAGAGCTTGTATGTAACGAATTTACAGCTATTGAGATCAAATGTGCAGATATATTTTGGTTCATGTATATTTTACATACAAACACTTACTTTTATGGTAACCTCGTTTCTATGATATAAATTTAGTTCTCTTTAAGAACTTTATTCTTATTCTAGTTAAAGGTGATTTCCATTTATAGAACAATTAGAAGATTACTGTCCTGTATATCCCTAAATACAAAATTGTCTAGACGTCTGACTATACTCTTATTTCATAAATTAAATTCTAATAGCAATAAATACGTTTATAGCTTCTAAGTATTTACACAAGTTTTAGTTAAATTTATCACTGCACTGGGGGATTTTTTTCACTTCACTTACAAACAACTTAAACATATTTTTTAAGAAAATGGCAAGTAACAAAGAATTTCAAATAAAATGATATAGCATCGTAAATATTTTTTTTACTTAAATGAAACTTCGAAAATACATTTATTAATTCATGTTTTATGAAAAAAATATTATTGTTATTTGTTGTCTGCATTTGTATACGTATGTATGCATATATCCACATACATATTATATATATATATATATATATATATATATATATATATATATTCATAGAGAGGAAGAAGAGAAGAGGAAGGGACAGAATTGCATATATTTATGATTCATAGATATATGATTTACAACCTATGGCAACATAAGGAAAAATATTAATTTTCAGTTTTAACCCTTTGCCTTATGATTTAATTCGCGATACCGCATACCATAATAGTTAAACTGTGCCACGAGTCCACTCGTATTTCTCATGTTTGACCTGAAATCTATATCACGAGTCTTATTCAATATTATAAAGCAAGGAGTTAAAAGCGACTATGAAACGGAGACTCACGGTAACAATACATACTTACTGGATCTGTTAATGCTAATTAGTAAGTTGAAACTATGAATTAAGCAATTATGAAACGTTTAGCAATCCATTTTTATATTATAAATAACGAATATAAACTATTCGCAGCGTTTATTTTTATTTTATTTATTTCTATTGTGGCCCCGTTAATTATCAATTAATAAAAATACACGTTGGAAGTTTCTTTTGAAAAAATAATAATAGTATTATAAGTAATTTCTTGTAAAAAGATGTGTACTAAGAAATAATGAAAATTTAATTTTAGATCTTTTATAGAAAAATTACATAAAATGATGATGCACGTATAAAATTTGAGAAAATATCTAAGAACGCTCTAAAAAAAATACAATATTTTGCCTTGAAGAAAATCTATTATAAACAGAACTATAAGAGGATGAAAGGAAAAAAATACTTGCATTTCGTTTTCATCAAAATGACTATTTTTTTAGCACTGAGATCGAATTATATGTGTAGATTATCGGAATAACATATCCGTACAAAATGTGTAGATAATATATAAATAGCTGAATTAAAACAATTAATATAAAAGAATTGGTATTGGTACTTGCACACACACACACACACAACACACACATGTATATATATATATATGTATGTGTGTGTGTGTGTATATATATATATATATATATGTAATATGTATGTATATATATATATATGTATATATATATATATATATATATATATATATATATATATATATATGTGTGTGTGTGTGTGTATATATATATATATGTATATATAATGTTATAAATGTGCAAGCATATAAATAAATGAAACTGAAAAAAAACTAACATTATTCGACCTTGTATATATTTCGATTGAAGACCACATTTATGTACAATTCAAACTTTATCGTAATGTACGGAAATATATTTCCTTTTAACATATTTATTCACGAATATTTTTTCCCTATTAATCTTTTCAAATATTTAGTTCGAAACATTAAAATAAAAATTATTCCTATATATGATCACATTTTCTTCGTTTTATAATTCATTGAAGAAAAGTTACTATTATCAAGCTTAATCAATATTGGTTGTTTTTATTTATAAAATACAAAAGATAGCTTAGCTTAACTAAGTACTTGCATTTTTTCAAATTTATTCATTAGAGGTATAGTAATAGATATTATTACTGCTAATTAATGTAATTTTGTTTTCATTAGAAAGTATTTCAGTTATTATTCATGTTATTAATAATAATGTAAATGTATATGTATGTATGTATGTATGTATGTATGTATGTATGTATGTATGTATGTATGTATGTATATATATATATATATATATATATATATATATATATATATATATATATATAAGGTACACACATTAATTCGATCCCTTTAAATCGAATCAATTCTAACTCTGCTTTAAATTTATATATTTTCTTGTCATTTTAGGATTTTGCCAACCATAAGATTTTGAGTTAACTTCACAGTAGTGAACACGATGGCGCCCGAAAAGCAGCATATTAGGAATTGCACATTTTTCGTATTTTAATTGAAAAAAATGCTACCACGCCACGGAAATGATTTGTTTAGCTTCGGGGGAAGAAGGTATGACATATAAAACATACAAAAAATGGTTTCAAACGTTTTGGAGTGGTGATTTTTAACTTTCCGGTCTAGAACTTCCTGGACAACTGAAAACAATTGATGAAGACGAGTTTGAGCAGCTGTTGAGTGAAAAATTCGCTCGGAATAAACAAAAATTCGCTCGGACTAAACAAAAATTCGCTCAATAAGTCGTAGTTACCCAGCAAGCAACTTCCTATTGTCTACAACGTCCGTGTAAAATTCAAAAGCTGGGTAGATGGATTCCACATGAACTCAGATCGAAAAATGCAGAAAAAGATGCGATATGGCTGTCTTCGGCCCAAGGTTCCAAAGGAAGAATTTTTTGCATCAAATCATAACCAAAGATGAAAAATAAATTTTGTATGACAATCTTAAGAACTGAAATAATGGGCTAACCCGGTGAACCATCCACATCGTCTCCGAAAATAAATATTCAGGTCAAAAATGAGTTACTGTGTATTTTGGCGAGACATTAAGGATGTGATGTATTATGAGTTGCTCGAGTCCGGGTCAGACTGCAAATTCAGAGCGTTATCAACAGGTCATCCGTTTAAGCGACGAATTAGAGACAAAAAGACCATTCACTGATGAGCGAATGACGCATGCCATTTTGCAATACGACAATGCTCGACCGCATTTCGCGAAAGAGACCAAAGACATTATTTGTTAGTTAGGGTGGGAAGTTCTTCATATGAAGTATTTATTCACCGGAACTAATCCAATCAGATGATCACCTATTCTGATACCCATTTTAAATCAGTGAAAGAGGTCCGAAAATGCATTGATGACTTCATCGACTTAAAGCCGCCATCTTTTTTTTGAGACAGGATTCATCAGTTACCCGACAGGTGCAGTAAAGTTATACAAAATAATGGGAGATATTTTGAGGATTGAAATATATTCAATTTTTCCGTAATCATTTTCTATAAAAATGGCATCGAATTAACTTGTACAAATAATATATATATATATATATATATATATATATATATATATATATATATATATATATATCACACACACAAACACATACATACATAATATTGTAGATATTTAAAAAAATATATTTAGTTAGTGTTATGACACACTTGGGCAAAAAAATCTAAATATGAATAACAGATAATTCATAATTTCAATAGAAAAGGTTTTTGACTATCAGTTATTTTATTTAAACCAGCGTATCGACATAAATTGGATATAAGGTTATTATTGGTTATACGTATAAATTGGTTATAAAATAAAAAATTTATATTTATATTATTGGTTATAAAAATAAATTGGTTGTAAGGTTAAAAAATTCTAAAATAGGTTAGTATATAAGATTTAAAATAAGGTTCTGCAAATAACAGTAGAAAAAGTGTTGTCGGAACAAGAACAATTAGGTCAATGAATAAAATCATGCAGTTGTTGTCAATTTCAAATGTTCTCTAGTCTTTATTGTCCGTCTTTTATATACGGAATACATTTTCTAATCTGACCAGTCTGTTATAATAATTATATGTACAAAAATATGTATGAACTTTAAAGTGTTATTATATTTATGTTTAATAGAGTTGTGAATATATGTCATACGTCCGTTAAATACTAAATATATTTGATGTTCCCTCTATTTTTTGTCAGTTATTGCAATTACATATGCTGCATTTATAGTAGTAAAGCAGGTTTTTTGTATTACACTGCTTGAATGTTTTTTGTTTGTACTTTATGATACAATAAATATGAATTCAATAAAAAACTTTGTTTCTGAATAAAATACTTGATTTAACAGATTCAAAAAAAGGAAACAAACTGGAAGTTAGGCTTTATATATCAATATAACATACAAGCAGACGTATCTCATGTTGAAATTATGGTATATGTTCGTAGAAAATGTGGTTTTATTGTGAAATTGTTTTATCGTCAGACTTTTTCCTGTTATTCTCCTTGATATGTTCAGATACTTCTGTGAATAAATTATGTGTGTTTCTCATGAATGATAATGTATATAATGTAAAAAGAATTAAAAAATAATTTGTTTGAAAATAATAAATATACCTGACTGGACAAATGAATCGTTGGATACATTAATTCTTATAAACTAATATGTTTCGTTAAAAAATGTCTGTAAATTCGTCGGATTAAAAAATTTAATTTATCTGCTAAAAAGAATTAATTTATAATTAGAACATTTTTTTTCACCACCGAGACCATTTACAGGTGTTCACTTATTCGAAAAGATTCGATCTTGTTTTTGAATTACTTTCGTTTTTCACAAATTTCATCATATATATATATATATATATATATATATATATATATATATATATATATATATATATACACGCCAAAATCTCAATTTGCGTCGTTATGGGATTTTTTTTCGGTAATTCATTTATTTTTTTTTCATTTTTTTGGTAATTCTCCATTCAATTTCTATTTTTATTATAAAGATAAAAATAGAACGAACGAACGATAGATCCAAGTTGTTAAAACATGAATAATAATCATAAATTGCTACAAACAAATCTATCGAGAAAAAAGATCAAGAGAATTCAACAAATTCTAGATAAATTTTTAATTCACCAAACCCAATCGCCAGCAAGGGATATCGATTCGACTTCCAATTCAAAATAAAAAAAAATATTTATCATATACATTTAATGTACAAATGAATTACATAATACTGATGTTTCACTAATTTTATTTATTACAATGAATAAAAGATGCTTTTTTTTTTAAATTTTAATCATTATGCGTTTCAATTTGGCTTAATTTTCAGTTTTCACGATATATATTATTTATTTAGATGAAACGAATTAAAATAAGTCCTATAGAAATACTTTGCAATATTGAACTGTATAAAAAAATCTGAAGTTCTAAAAGAAAAACTAGCATTTAGATCATAATATAAATATTCATATATGTTACTCAATAGCATCGTATCTTTTCACAACTAAATATAAACCACTCTTAGATACCGACATTTTTAAATTAATCACATGCAAATTAATATTTTTACATAATATTAATCCACTAACTTGTAATAATGTTTAATATATTTATGAACATCTCAATTTGTTACACTATTTAAGACTACCACAATGGTAATCACATTTATAATAGTTCAACAAAATTTAAGATCAAACTAAGATTTTATATTATATATATATATATATATATATATAAAAGAATGTTAACGAACGTGATTTTATTTTCAAAATTATTGACCGTGCCAAGGTCTTCTGGCATGTACTCTTCCATCTCAAAGCGTTACTTTCGATAATAAAGCAAGTACATATTTTTTTACACTGAGTGCATTCATAAATATTTCTTGAGTAATGTAAAAATAGAATTTCGGTTGTGTACGTTATATTTATTTGTAACACATTACAATTATGTGCTGATGAAATATTTGTTTTAACTAATTACATAGGTCTAGAGTAATTTTCAGATATGCAAATTTTTATTTGTTATTTGGTAGTTGAAATATTGCGATAACAAACATGGAAGAAGCTTTGCTATCAATGATGAATTTTTTTCATTATGAGGATATTATCGAAAAGAAATTAATATGATATTAGAATATAAAAGATTATGTAAGTGGCCATATCGTATAAAATAAAAAATATACTACGCTTGCTTCATAATTTTAATTAAAATTACAAATTATGGTTTCTTTTTGAAACGATATTTGGTATCGATATTGTACACAAATAAAATTTTTAGAGTTTTATATTCACGGAAAAGAATAATAATTTAAAAAAGGAAATATAATAATGACTTTATATTTATTTGTAACAAAAATTTTTTGTAATGAATAATACAAGATATACACTGCCTTATTTAGTATTTTATTCATTGATAAAATACATAAATGATGGAGAAGACCCTCTTTGATTTCTCTTTTTATAATAAAGGAAAATCAATTAAAAACTAGTCATTTAAATAAGTGATCTTACTCGAAAAGTTGTGACTTTATATTTGCGTTATATAATATTTATTACTTTATAAAAAATTTTTGTTTCCAAACATTCTACTTTAATATTTTTGTTTATTTTAATTCTTTTGATTTTGTTGGATTAAGAGATTTTTAATCTAAAATATTAATATATATATATATATATATATATATATATATATATATATATATATATATATATATATAACATATTGATATTCAGAATTGTAATTTTATAATAATCTTTAACGACATGCAAACAAATTATATAAATATATGAATTATCAGCTAATTGTGTAAATTACAAATTTATAGATTTTCAAGATTATTTTTACTAGCTTACATTATGAAAAAATTAAATTTAATACAAAAAAAAATTGTTAATACTAACTTTTGCACACTTCAATGTGAATACTATTTTTTTTATTTGTTAAAAATACATTATTTTCCTAGAAATATAAAAATATATCAAGATATTTATGGGACAGAATTTTTTAGTGACGAATTCAAGTTTAAAATATAAAAATATGAAGGCTGTTAGTATGCATAAAGAAAATCTGGAAACGAATTTAAAAAATATATGATTACTATTACGATGAAACGCCGCGAGGATAAATCTGTTATTTGTAGATGTTTCAATATCCAAGGAGTGGGATATCTTCATCTTATAAAAAAATAGAGTAGTGTCCACTAGATGGACATTATTCAACATAAATTGTTAGTTCAGCAAGAAAATTTTTCTAATGACAGAGTATTCTCATCTTTCACTAGAACAATGATCATAAATATATTTCGATCAGTTAAATGTTTAACATAGTAAATCTGGAAACGTTTTAAGGTCTTTTTAAATTTCTTATTTGAATCTTATGAGTCATTTATTTGATTATCTCAATACCTATTTTCTGCTAGTTAACACAAGCATATTAATTATTTTAAAAATAGTTAATAAAAGTTAAATCATATTGGTAATTACACGAAGGTAGCGCCAAATATTCTCGGCCTAACACGCTCATACATATACATGGCGAATTTGTGCAGTGTGGTAAATTCATGTCTTGGCAATGTTCACTGACAATTTCAAGGTTATTACTTGATCAGTCGTACAGCGACAGCAATAAAAGAAGACATGCTCGTAACAATGTCACAAGCAACCAAAATTGAGTATCGTACCGTAATAAAATTTCAAACAAAAGGGGTTACACCGGAACAAATAAAATAAGGGCCTGATGGCGAATACGGTGAAGCTTTTTCTTAATACTCCACGGTAAAAGAATGGGTTAAGAAATGTTGGACAAGAGAAGTAATTGGAAGACAAATTGCGTCCCGGTCGCTCTGTGGAAGTGCTTATGTCCGATTATGTAGCACTTGTCGAGGACCTGGTGTTTAGTGACCAGTGCTTAGAAGTAAAAAAACAAAGAACCGTTTGCCGAATTCTCCATGACCATTTAAGTATTAATAGAGTTGGTGCAACGTGGGTTAATTCAAACTTCTTTCGATCGTTAAACGTCGAGTAGCCGCGCTCGTTTATTTTTAGAGCTCAGTGAGTCAATCCCAATGCATTAACTGAGTCCAATGTAACATGAGATGAAAAAACGGTCTTTGACTATGATCAGTTGTCTAAAAGAAAATCCATGGAATGGCGGCGAGCAGGTGAATCGCCTCCAAGAAAACCCAGTAGTATCTCACTCTACAAAAAATACCATGACCATTTTTTTTGGATTGCAAGGTTATTTTATTAATAGATTTTAAAGATCGCAATATCACTGATAATTGTCCATATTAAGCAACATTTTGCATAGTATGGGCCAGTAATATGTTGCATAAATCACGGGATAATATTCACGAAAAGCGGCGTGGAAAACTACTGAAAGACTTTACTGACCACTTTGACACGAAAACGGAAGTTTATTTTTATAAGGGTATAGAATTGTTAATTAAGCCCTACAAAAAAGATATTGAAGTTCCAGACTATTATATAAAAAAAATAGTGAAATCTTGTACGCTTTTATTTACATTATTTCTTATCTAATCATAGAATACTAGGCGCTTCCCTCATAGTTAAGCTAGCAAAAAAATGTTTGAGAAAAGTATTGAGAGTGTAGGTTATCAAACAATACATGGAAAATAACATTTTTTTTTCTTTGGAGGTAATGTTCTGCTTAGATTGTTAACTGAATTTACAATGAGGTTTTTTTATATATAAATTATCAATATATATATATATATATATTATAATTCATTAAGATACTTTAAAATTTAAATATAACATTAACATTTTAGTCATCATGCCTTCATTACACAAAATGATTTTCTTAAAAATGTTCATTGCTAACCTGCTTTGTCAGATTTGTGTTTTATATATATATATATATATATATATATATATATATATATATATATATATATATATATATATATATTATATATCACACTTACCTACAGAAATAAATATAAATGTTTTTCAAGTATTAAGTAACAGCTATTTTTCATAATATTTAATTTTTTAATTTCCGTTATTCACAGTGTAATTTTGTTTGTTATCACTGACAATTCTTTTTTTACTGTAAACTGACATGTTGGAAAGTAGAGCTCAAATTCAGGTATGTACGTTTACAACTTGATGTGCTAGTTATTGTTACATCTATATCTATGTATCCATCTCTCTCTCTCTCTTTTTATATATATATATATATATATATA
>CM068318.1:33598455-33610955 GCA_034766995.1 Acanthacorydalis orientalis | reverse complement strand
TGATTACAATACGTGTCAATTCGTTTTTCCGTGATTATTTTCTTACGTACAGTTTGTGAAGGGCAATTGTAGCACTAAAGCTAGTTGTTTGCACATTATTTATATAGATTTAAGATTAAATTTAATTACACTACTTCATATTTATTTGAAGTTCAATAATTATTGATATATTAATTGGTATCTGTTGCAACCATGCATGCGAATGATATTTTTTTTAACTCTGACTGTATTTTTTTTTTTAATTGAATAATCTGTGTTTATTCAATATACGAATTGTAGCTTATCTGAAAAATGTAAAAGTGAATTGTTTTTATTTTAGAACTCTTGTACTTGATAAGAGAAATAACAAGAAATACTTTAGTGAAATTCTAATATGCATGCTATATTTTATTATAAAATAATTATGCTATATGAGAGCTGGACATAAAATCCATTATTTGTATGAATTACGTCTATTTAATATCTTTTGTAATAATGAACTTAAAAAGAAATTAGAAATCGAGTGAAAAGTATTCATTATTATTATTATTTATATATATATATATATATATATATATATATATATATATATATATATATATATATATATATATATATATATAAGTACAGTAAATTTAATTCAGTTTATCATACTGTTGTTTCTAGAAATACAAATTTCTAAATAAATCCTATACTATTCAGTAATATTACGGGGTTCATTTACATTTTATTTACTATAATTTTATTTCCACTTCACTTAAACCGTACATTCAAGTACTGTCCTTTTTAAAAGCGTATCAGTAATTTATATAAATGATTTTTTGCAAAAACAAAACTGTATTTATATGTACATGCTTTTCTTTTTTAATGAATTATGACACATTTAAAATAAATGTATTTTCGTAACAATAATCTCTAAACACTGCAATATTCAATTTCTGTATTCAAAAGGTGTTATACTGAAATAATTAATATGCAAGAATGAGTTAAAAGAAAAAAATCATTTTATTATATGTCTGGACAATTTCATTAAAATCACATTTCATATTGTATATATATATATATATCACTTGTGTTGTAATATACAAAAATATTTCGAAAAACTATGTTTTCCAGACGTTCCAGGTTATCAAATAATTATGTTATATCATAATTTTTACCAATATGTAATTTAACTCTAATATTACTTTACATTTTAAGAAGTTAGTATATTAATCTGGTAAAAATCATTAGCAAACCTTGACCTAGTCTGTACATATATATGCAAAAAAGCTAAGTGTTTGAAATACATAATTATTCGTTCTTATTTATAAGAATTACAATATAACACGAACAAGGTCGCAATGTTAAATGAATTGATAAATCTGGGACACAAATGAAGAGAAAAAAAATATTATATGACAAGTCGATGACCTCCGTGTAACCTTACTCAATCACTTTTTTCCAAATATGTATTATATATATATATATATATATATATATATATATATATATATATATATATATATATATATACACACACGTGTGTATGTATGTAATATATTACGTACTTCAAACTTATGAATTATTGTATGAAATATGATTGGTTGTAATTGGCAAATAAATTATTATGTAACGTGAATTATTTAAATTATTTGATAATTTCGATTCTATTTGCTATAAAAAACAAGGTCGTTGCAGCCATTACATTTTATAAGTTATTTCAAAATTAACTGGAATAATAATAGACATATTCGCTTTGTTTTATTAAAAGAATGATGTTTTCTTTGTTCCTAGGACTATAATTTAGACCTAGGACTTTTTCAATCTATGAACAACAATTTGCAAATTGACAAAACAAAAAACTAAGCATATAAATTATGTTTTAAATTTACTATATAATTATTTCAAAGTACCTATTAAACACAATTAAAATTACATTTTTTTATGATTATAACTCGATGTCTCTTTCTATAAAATGTGTGCATATATAAATTGTACATCAACCATCTCTCTCTCTCTCTCTCTCTCTCTATATATATATATATATATATATATATATATATATATATATAAAATTGGATATATACCCTTTTTTCTTAGTAATTTTTTTATTTTTTAATAAATAATAACCATTTTTTATAATATTCTTACTCTTTTAGAATTTAATGTTAAAATAAATGAGACTTTTTAAATTTCTTTGAAAAGTGCGAATTTTTGAAAATTTCCATTTGGGTTAGAGAACATTTAAAGGTCATTCTCAATTAGATGCAATTTTTCATAACTTTTTATCTAATGGTTAATCTAAAGAACAAGTACATACATTTTTTTTGTATAGAAAAATAGTTCTTGGAATTTATTATTTTAATTACGAGTAGTTCAGCAATATATATATATATATATATGCGCGCGTGTGTGTGTGCGTTACAAGGCTTCTACTATTGATTTTTAAACCAACGTAGTACCGAATGTTATATGTATATAGGATATTAAAAATAATTGAATATTTTATATTTTTCACTAAATTTTAGATTCCATGCTGTTCCCTTTCCGAAGAATATATATATATATATATATATATATATATATATATATATATATATATATATATATATATATATATATAAAGTCGCACAGAATGAA
Organism: Acanthacorydalis orientalis; assembly: GCA_034766995.1. NCBI lineage: Eukaryota > Metazoa > Arthropoda > Insecta > Megaloptera > Corydalidae > Acanthacorydalis > Acanthacorydalis orientalis. The sequence continues at coordinate 33,608,354 of CM068318.1, read as the reverse complement.
TGTTTCATAAGGATTCATTCGAAGTTATAAACATATAATTTAAAATTTTGGTTTAAATATAAAGTTTTTTTTTAATAACTAATTTACAATCCAATGTTTTTTTATAATACTTGAGAACTAAAACTTGTAAGTATTATAGAGCATATAAATACCATGTGGGATAATAAAAAATAAATAAAAATTGAATAGTTTTAAAACTGATCGCCAGTAATTGAAACGTTGAACATTTTAGAAAATATGAAGACCGGGCTGCATATCATTTCGACATTCTGAGTATGCATGAAAAATTTTGATTATTTAGGTGTCTTGGATTGGTGTGCTACAGAAAGAGAAAAATATACACAGAACTTATTTTATTAATATGATAAACGTTTTTATTACATTGCTTCTATAAAATTTCAGATAGAAGGTTTTATATGATTTTTTGTTCACACATTTAAAAAACTAATATTAAAAACATTCTATTTACTATTATAAAAACTTTTCTCCTGATAACAAATGTCACACTAAACAAATATAAAATTAACAGAACAGGTGCTGTTTGGCTAATGTAAATAGTTAGTTCATATAAAAACGTGTGTATGGCAAATTAGAATGTATATGTATATATAGATGTGTATCTATATATATCCTACATCTATATATTTATCGATCTATCTACTGACATACACAGACACACACACACACATATATATATATATATATATATATATATATATATATATATATATGACATATGTACATTTGGATCGATTTTTATGTCCATTTGCTTGAACCATAATTATTCTTTGAAATATAACTATATAGCGAGCAGAACTTCATAAATTTCAAAAAATGATATACATGAAACACAAATAAATGCCACTATTAATACAAGAAAAAATACATTTTAATTATCATATCCTCTTTCATCTTGATATACTATCGTTCTTCGCATATTATGTCCTTTTAGTTTTTCAGTCAATCATTTCAACTAAGATGTTTGTGAACCATATATATATTTTTAAATGCAACTGAAATGACCATTTAACTATTATTAGAGTGGTCAAAAGGTTAATTTGTCAATGCTTTCAGATTCAAGTTATATTTAAAGTATATTATTTTAATACAATGGATTAAAAAAATATTGTATTTACTTTGATTTCATGTCTTTATTAATAAATTTAACTTTAACTGTATTAAAATACATACTAGAAAGTATACCTTGAATATATAATATTTATCTATGTAACATGTACAAGAAATTTATTAATGAATTAAATGAGTCATATGTATTAACTACTTTATTAAAACACGTGTACTCCATAAAAAAAATTAATATACATCTCGTTGAATTTCTGAATATTAGTTTCATTACTTACATTTAATTTTTAATAACTATTTATTTATATATATATATATATATATATATATATATATATATATATATATATATATATATATATATATATATATATTGTCCGTTATATATTGTATATTTTTTTTGTATTGCATAATTGTCCGTGTAAACTTTACATATATTAAGTATGTACATAAATTTTTTGAATTTACTCAGTAAAAAAAAAAAAAATAACTATAAATTCTTCTGAAGAAGTCAAGCTTTTAACAAATTTGTGACCGTTTTTCAATTTTATAATAAAAATCGAAAAGAAGATTATCAGTATAATATAATAGTTATTACAAATTATGCTTTTAAATGAAACAGTATTCTACAGAAAAGTGTAAGATAAATTGTACATACGCTTAAATTATATTGTTTTATTAATTACCATGGATTTATTTTTAAAAAAAGATACTGAATAGATGTTTAACATTCCAAATGACTAAAAAAATATACATTTCTGATCTTTAAAACACTACATTTCTTATTGTAACTTACCTTACTTGCTAATAATAATATGTAATGTAATAATTATCGGGTAAGAAAAACTTGGGCGAAGTTTACAAAATTATACCCAGGGACACACCTACCTCTGCCATGGTCGTTCGTCGGTTGAAGGAAGAAGTCTTCAGGCACAAATAAACACTACTTTTAGGTAGATTTTCGTCTTCGTATCAGACGAAAATGAGGTTATATTCGACTAGGTTGTCTAGGGGGATACAAACAATGTTATCTGACGGACGTGGCGAGAAATTCCTTCCCTAGTAACACTGTCATGGAACGATAATTTTTTACTATTCACGCACAGTACTTAATCAATGATTAAAATTGTCTTACGATAGGTCATAAATATATATATATTAAAGTTAATTAATATAATTATATACACTCAACTGTTAAACGCGTCGAAAAAATTAAAATAAATAAATAATTGAATATCGTCACTATGCAACGAGTCAACAAAACAAAAAAAAAATGTAAATTAACAATCACTATCAGCCGTCTTTCGCGTCATTTATAAAACTGATTTGAATTGTTGCAACACTGATATTTACTTTAAAAATAATATTTTTTCTCAACAAGTAAAATATTAAGGAGTAAAATGTAAGTTTGTGCGTCACGTCCGCAAATGGCGGAACCCTCCGTGAGACTGGCCGCAGTTGGCGATGGATTTTATCGAACCGGCTCGCAAGGCAACGGTGGTCTGGTGTTCCGCTTGTACCGCACTACACTCCTCTAGAACATCGTGCAATTGGCATACACTACAACAGCTCCCGGCTCTCCTAGAGCTAGGCTGGCTGCGCTGCGCTGTACGCTATGTCTCTGACGTCACACTGCGTCACCGACTGGGTCGGTCGGTTGCGATCGTATTAATTCGGACGCAATCGTACTTGTGGTACAAGAATGGGGTTAGTGGTCGCCTTTACGTAGGGTTAGGCATACACAATGGCAGTGGAATACATCGAGAGGCGGCAAATTTGATATTCTATAGTTAAAGAGAAACCGGCGATTAACGAACTATCGAAAAATAATGCAATAATTTTAATTAAAAATTCTCATTCGTTACGGAATACTATAGACATATCCAAATTAGTTTATAATTTAATTACCTAATTTATCAATAACGTTTTAAAATATGTTTTGTGTATACTTTTTAATAACAAGATTTATTTTCTAATAGTAAGAAAAATGAATAATTCAAATATATAATAATAACATTCATTTAATAATATTCATTTTTATTTAGTATAATAGTATCTAAGTCGGTAAGTCTACGGCGTTCGAAATACAATATTTAGATTCATTATTTTTTTAAATAATAAAAAACATCTGACAATTTTTTAATTATTTAGCATTAAATTAGTAAATTCAATTTTGACATACATCTTCTATAATAGCAATTAACATGAATACATAATTGCTAGTTTAAAATGGAAGAAAATAATTCAATACTATTTAAAAATGATATTCTATTAGGCTTTATTTAAATTTTTTAACTATGGACAAGAAAAAAGAGAATAATTAAATTATCTTTATAAATTTGTTGTATTTGTACAGATTATATATATATATATATATATATATATATATATATATATATATATATATATATATATATGTATATATGTATATATTAGTTTTTACTACTTTATAATATTGATTTCTGCATCAACATTGGAGTCTATATAGGCATATATATATATTTTATACTTGAATTTTAAATACAAATAATAAGTAGTTGCAAATATCAATCTAAAAATTAAAAAAAGATCTCTGAAAATATAATTTGATTATAATAATCGTGATCTAAACGATGTTTTTAAGTATATCATATGTAAGATATATATGTAATGAATGCGTATTTATGTATGAAAGGTCATGTTCTTTTTTCATATCTTTCAGTTAAAAAAACACTGTATGTATTACGCTGAAATATAAAGGAATTTCATTACTATCTTAATCATAAATTTAAGGCAGTAAATATTCATCGAATACAACGTAAATAAAATTTACGAAAAGAATTAATACGTATTTTAAATAAAATATATATTTTAATTAATTATTTACATACATTTCGAAATTTTGAAAATATATGAAATTATTTTTTTAAACAAATATATGAAATTATCAGAATATATTTTCATCAGAATAATATGAATTAAATTTCCTAATTTTTAATAGAGAATAAATATATATATATATATATATATATATATATATATATATATATATATATATATATATATATATATATATGGCTGTATATTGATTTTTGTCACTTATTATTGTACTATGTGATATTTTTGTAATAATTAGTTTTAAGTATTAATTGTAATTTTTTTCGTTGAAACGTTTTATTAATCAAATAAAAAATATATTTCTTCTACAATGTATCATAGATACACATTAATTTAACATTCATTAAGCGAAATTATCTATTTATAATGTTTCTTAGATAGATATCTAGCGTTCAAACTGACATGGGTTACACAAAAACAGGTGCACACTCAGAGGAGAGTCCCGCCATGTATCCCCCGCCCCGCAATGTCGACGCGACTGTGGAAAATGTGTTGCGACGGCGCGTCATCGAAGTCTTTAGATTCTTCTACCGCACAACCGTCCCGCAATTTCACTGTCCTGTTCTCATCTCGATTCGTCCATGCCGGTGACATGGACGGACGTCGCGTTATGTAACTCTTAACCTACCCGTAACACGTTTCTGTTGTCAGATATATAGGTTGGTATATGTACCAGGATGGCATATCACGAACGAGACCCATATAAAAAATTAATGATGCAGACTCATCACGTTGATACTCTATATATTGATGTTTTAAGACACATGTTATACAAAGAAATAAATATGGTAGATATTATTTAATTTGATATCTTCACTTCCAGTTATAAATATAATTACCAATAATTTAAAACTTTAATGTCTGTCAATGTTTATGTAAAATAAATACTTCCGATTTTCTTAATAGTAATAATCAAAGACTGATATTTTTTAATATTTAAATAATTCTACTGATATATTCCAAAGTGTACATCAAGAATTAATAATAATTAAAAAAAGAAACAATTTAAAAAAATATAGAAAACTGTGATAAAATATGTAGTAACATTTGAAAAATGTGAATCAATTAAACCAACTTTTTTATGTGTTCATTTTTGAAGTGTTCGCATTTTTGAAACTATCTAAAAATGTATCGGTTTTGTCGCTCTAATGTATTTATTCAGCTAGAAGTCAATAAATTATAAAAGCTAAAATTCATTAGGAACAATATGTATTTCATGTATTGTATTTATGAATTCAATTTAAAAAAAATCATAATTTAGTATGTCGACTGCAAGTATTTTCAATTAAAATCTTTTATCACCAGACTAGGGGGCTTTGCCCTCTGCTCGTTGCGCTCGCCCACTTGTCAATTACAAGTATGAACATGTAACCCAATGAAACAATAAACATTTCAAATAAATAAGTGGACGTCATGGATTTATACATACATACATGCATACATATATATGTATATATATATATAATGTATTCTGTGTGGTGTGTGTGTTAATATATTTATATAAACATTCTCCAGGAGATTATTTTTTGCAGAGTAGTTTTTTATAAAGTTTTTTATGGATAATTTTGATTTTTTATATATATATATATATATATATATATATATATATATATATATATATATATATGTATATATAATCATTATCGCAGAGAGACCAATTTATCTTTTTTTCTAGGAATTTATCTTTTTTTCTAGGACCAATTTGTGCTGTTGCTTTTCGTGAAATAATGAAGTGAGTCATCGACGTGGTTACCGTCCCGGGAGTCGTCAGAGACCCGATAACTAGATTTGACAAGAAAGTAGAATAAAAATATTCGTGGAATATACAAACGCAGTGCTTGAACATGGCGCTTGGTCATAATCTGGGAAAAATTGCAAAAAACCCAGATGCCTTGACAAAACCCCCACCCTCAAAAGAGTACAAAAAGAAAGGAAGGAAGGAACTATCAACGAAGATAGATAGGAAAAGAATCAGTCGTATGTCCGTCCGAGGTTTGTTCACATCGTCATTATTATCGCGAAATGTCCTCGTCAAAATAGTACGGTTGCACGAACCTGTTCCTTCGCCTGTGTTTGCCCACCCGATTGGTAAGGGGGACGTATTTGGGTTGGCGGAGCCGCTCGATGAGTTAGTTTCCGAGCGGCTTATGTTTATAAAAACTCAGGCTCAGTTTTTTGAAGAACTGTTCAACCGTAAGACGGATTGCAACGTGTTATTTCATATATGAGGTAAACATATTTGGGTACCATAGAAACTTCGACGTTATAAGTAAATAAAATGACGTCATCGAATTTTTTTTGTGGAGAATTTAGGTTTTATATATATATATATATATATATATATATATATAGAGAGAGAGAGAGAGAGAGAGAGAGAGATAAAACAGTAATGTTCGAGTATGCGATATTATTCTTATTTGGCCAATCCAATGTTTTATTAAAATGAGAAATTGATTTTGGATGATTTATGTTTTATATGGTCTGTGCCATACTAATTAGAGTTATCTTCATTCATATTATTACTTTTTATTAATCACTGATTTGTTTTGTTCATGAATTTACGATAATCTAAAATCGATTTAATGTTATTATTTAGTCAATGGACGCAATCCAGGTACAAAAAAGTAAATTTGTAATTATTACCTTAATTGAAATGTTCATCTGAATTACTAAGGTGTATTAGTTATAAAATATATTCTAGAAAAATTTCGTATAATACACACATTATCTTCATTACGGGGCCGTTGTACAAAGTTAAAAGTGGAATGTCATTATCGGATGCATATGCTTTTTTCGGTAGTATCTTCGTTCAATATTTAACGATGGTTTTTATCGAAACTTTCTTCTATCCTAGAAGTGAAATGGCACTTCGAAGAATCATTTAGTACAACTGATTCGATATATTTTTGAATGAATCAGACAGTATCATGAAATGTTATACAAACTAGTCCTATAATGCCATTTAGTTATTCGAATTGCATTATGACTTAATTGTGTCACTTAATGCTATGAATATAGTTTTAACATTGACGTTTATATTTTTTTTCATACGGACGACAAATTGGTTTGGCCATGAAGTATACTTTTTATAGTAAATTTTGTTTACAAATATTTTTTGTACCATGAAATATGAAAGAATATACTGTTTTAAAATATTATACAATACTTTACTGGAAGCAGGGAAATTATTAAAGGGATTTTGTGTCGTTCTATAATATTAAATATATAAATTTTAAGTACAATATATTTACTATCTAATATTAAATATATTGTACTTTAAGTTTATATTATGCTTGCTATATTAATACATGCTGAAAATGTAATTCATTCTTAACCCTTTGGAGCCACCAAGGAGAAAGGGTGTTAAAATTTTTTAACAAATATTTTTCGATTAATTGGACATTTTTTTATCGTGAACAAAATAAAAATTGCAAATGTGTCGGTTACAAGAAAAAATATGTTAATTCAGATCAGCCATTAGAAAGTTCACATTTATCTGATATATTGTGGAAAATAGTTGATAATATTCGGGGAAACATGAATCTTGATTGGAAACATATAATTGGAAGCAGAAAAAATGATTACAATTGAAAATTTTCATAAAAAACATTACTGGTGATTGTGAAAAATTTGGAAACAATCAAGTGTGCACAAAACGGGTTCACATCGGTCAGATCTTGTACCAGGACGCCGATCTCTTCCATTTGATTTACAAACTACACACTGTGCTCGTTGATCATGATCGTATTCCCTTCGGAAAATAAAACGTTACTTTTGAATTTTTACTCAATCAAAACAACCAGTTTTTTGTTATCTATATATTCATTTATTTCTAATTTTACAATAATAGTTTTAAAAATTGTAAATATACGAGATATTTCGATGAAAAAGATGATTTTTTTTGTTCTATTTGACGAAATTTTAATTTCTTGCTAAAACAAAATGTCCATGGTAGGAAATTTTATTCTTTTCATGTTTTGGAGGTTTTTTTAAAAAATGCTTTTTACATTTTAGACAATTTTTTGAAGATATACATTTTCGAAATTTTGTTGTATTATTTTGTTTTAAGTTTGTTATTAAATAATTAAAATGTTATAGATCTGTAGTATGAATATACAAAGGACATTTCTATTTTCTAAGGAGAATATTTATAAATTTAATTTTGAAATCCATATAACTAAACAAATTTTTTATACAATAAGTTCTATTTTTCTAGATATAAAAAAAATAATTCCTAAATTCATATCATTAATTACTATAGTCACGTTGTAGTTATTTTCAGCATGTAAAAACTGAAACTTGTCAATGCACAAATGTATATAAACAAAAAGAGAAAACATTTTATTTTGTATATATTTTCATTAAAAATGAATAATTCTAGGGTTAATAATATTTTAATTATATGTTTTATGAAGTGCGTATAGTGTTTGCTTGTATCTACATCATGTAAAAAGTTAATTTGTTCTGTGCGTGTGAGTATATTAATTTTTTAAATAAAACTTAGTTATTATACCTGATAATTGTTTCTGAATTATTGTGACTTTCAAATAACATTCAATTTACTGCCTTTAACTAGAATAACGAGTTTGAATTTGAGATCCTTGTCTTTGTCAAAGGTGTGCTAATCAATGATCAAGTAAGATTAATTTATTGCTAGGTATAAAATGCTTGCGCTATTTGAATGATGTTTATCGATGCGTTGTATATGTTTCAAAATTATTGGAAGTTTTAATATATATATATATATATATATATATATATACATGCACATACATACATACATATATATATATATATATATATATATATATATATATATATATATCTTTCCGAATTTTGCATTTTATCTTTTATAGTTTATCTTATATAAGCTATGTACTTATTGTATGTGTAAAAGATTCATATTTAGTGTTAATTTATCTTATTTACTGATTATGTAAATAATTTACCTGTAATCTAAGTTGTTATAATTTTTGAAGTGTTTGTGTTTATTTGTAATTAAGAGCACTTATGAATTATCAACTATTTTAATGTCTTAGAAAATTATATTGATTTTAAATTAATAGTGTACCTTGTCTGACATATATAGAGATAAAAAAGAACGAGCAACAATTTGTAAATTAATATCACGTTAAGAATTTTTTATAATCAATTTAACTTGTAATTTGTTTTCGTAGAATTTGTTTATAAAAATATAGAAAAATAATATTTTTTTATATTTATCATCTTTAGTTTATAAGAATATGTGGGTAGCGCCAAAAATTCTAGGCCTAACATGTTTGCTCATATGCACGCACGGCAAATCTGTGTAGCATGGGTTACAAGAACTTGATTACCCATTTTAAAACCCAGACATGACTCTTAGCGATTATTACCTTTTTGGTAATTTGAAAAAATCTTTACATGGACAGCGTTTTAAGATGACAATGAGCTTAAAACAGCGGTGACTGAGAACTTGCACACAAAAACGGAAGATTATTTTATAAAGGTTTCAGAATTGCTAATTAAGCGCTATAAAAATATATTGAAGATAAAGGGAATTGTATAGAAAAATAATAATATAATGTTTTTTTATTTACATTCATTTCTAACTAGGCGAGAATATTTGGCACTACATTCATACATATAGAAATTTTTTATAAAAATATGTGATAATTTCTTTAATAATATCATATTTAACGAAACAACGTATAAATAAATTGTTAAAATTGTTCTACCGTATTTCCTGTATGCTTGCGTTAACTGACAAGTTTTGACTCAAGATGGTCCTTATTTGGCCAACTGTCATTACAGAAACATTGAGTCAAAAATTTAAGTTTTCTTTTGTGAATTATCAATATTTTGAAAAAAAGTAGTAATTCAGTTTATTAGTAGAATAAAAGTTATAGGCTTTTTCATGTCTTTTAAAAGTTAATTAATTAATTAATTATTTTTTGATA
>CM068318.1:33553455-33593455 GCA_034766995.1 Acanthacorydalis orientalis | reverse complement strand
ATCACTTTATAATCAGTGTGCATAGCGGGCAGGTGCATTTCATGCAGCAAGACCTAACTACCTACTTCTCAAAATCAATCTTGAACACCTTCACATTCATGTTTGAAACGTTGAAACTATCTAAAAATGCTACTTGCAACGACTTAAGATGTCATTGCCGTACACATTTTTCAACATTTCATGCTTTTGCTGCAATTTTCCCTAATTTATAGCAAAATTTAATATTCACTCGTTGCTCCATGAAGAAACACGATGTACGTGCTGGATTTCTGAGCAGAAAATAACAGCTGTTCTATCTTAGCTTGACCACCCTCTGTTGATAAAATTGTTAACGATTATATGTTGCTTTATTTTAGGTTTAATTTCACGTAATTCCAGTGTTGTAGTGTCAATCCGCGAATTAAATTGCCAAACCTCGTATATATATATATATATATATATATATATATATATATATATATATATATATAATATATATAATATATATATATATATACAAAATCAAAATTATCCACAAAACACTTGATAAAATAACACGATGCAAAATATAATCTATCTACAAGAAGGTTTATATGTAATTGTTTCATTCACACAGTTACAAATGCATGCTTATAATTGACAAGTAGGAGCAGCGAACCCGGGGGTTGGACACGTAGCAAGCAGGAGTCGAAACCAGCTAATATATATACTAAGGGGTTTCGTATATATATATATATATATATATATATATATATACATGTATTAAATATACAATAACTTATGATTTTTGTCAGAATATAAAAGATGTTGACATTGGCAATCAAAAATTCTTGTTATCTACAAACTAGTAAGTATTGCAATATTTAAATAATATATTTTCATAGTAAAGTTAAAAATGTTCTGCAGTATATATATATATATATATATATATATATATATATATATATATATATATATATATATGTATATATATATATATATATATATATATATATATATATATATATATATAGTAATAGTTTAAGTGCCTTAAAGTTGATATAAAAATGAAAAAAAATAAAATTAATATATTTTTATAGATGATTATTCTTATATTTTATTTTTTAATTTACGCTCATATATGCATGCGAATACTTATAATGTGGGTGTCATAAATGGAATTATTTCTATAATTTAATAAATTATCTAAATGAGATTGTATTAAAACTAATTTCAGTACTTTTAATATATATGATGTAGAGATTTATATTTAAAATTAAAAGGTATATGGTCTACAAAAATAAAATAACATATGGGAACGAGTTCAAGAAAAATATCAAGCATAGGTAACAAATATAATAAAACGTTGCTTTACGTCTGGAAAAAAATGATAGCAGTATTGATAAATATATACAATATAACTCTACGACTAACATTGTCCGCGAAAATGGAAAAATGCCAAGATTCTACGGTTTAAAAAGCCGAGTGATAACAAATCGGCTAACATCTTATAGGAAGATAAATGTGTTGACGACGATGCCTAAAATATCAGAAAATAATACATACAGTATTGTAAAAATATGAACTTGATGTAAAATAGATCAAAAAGAAAATGATTTCTTTATTTTATGAAAAAATTCAATCGCGTCACAAACGTTCCTTTTAGAGAAATATTTAATAATATAAATTTAAATATTTAATTAGGAAACAATGGAATAAAATTATTAAATATAAAGAAAGATTAAAATAAAAGACACATTTTGATCGACTGATCTGAATGTCTACATATTTGAATGTTATTGACAGATAATTGTTTATTATGACAACTTTTTATTATTATCTAAACCGACAGTAAAAATAATGCGTTTAAAGATATTCAAAATGATTTTTTGTTACTTTTATTAGTAAAATTAAGTGCCCATTTTACGAATATTTAACTTATGAACATATACAGACAATATAATATTTCGGTGTAGTATATTTTACTAGAACGTATTCAGAAAAATGAGATCCTTTTCGAAAAAAGCAGAAAAGGTCAGAGAGAGATTGCTAAAAAAACAGAAATTCAATAAAACAAAATACTTATAATGTTATTGATATGTAATCTGCATAAAAAAGCTGGATAAAAGTATTTCAATGGAATATATATTATCAAATATTCAAAATTTTAAATATTTATTATGAAAATAAATTGTAGTGTCGCGCTTATTGGTTTATTTTTAAAGTGAAAATCGAAATAAATAAAGTGTGGTATAAATTAATTTTTCATGAATGAAATAAGTATAAATTTGTAAAAATACAAATTAAGGATGTGATAAAAATGAATAATTTATTTTATTTAGAAGTAGAGATATTATATTTTATGTAGGATCAAAAAATATGAAATCTTCAATCAACAATGAACCATTGCTGATTACGTCTATTAACCTGTAGCTGTGTATGACGAGTATACTCGTCATGAAGGTAAATCTGAGCAATAAACATTATTGATTTTTCAAAAAAATTCAATACTATTTCATTACAATTAAATTCAATTTTACAGTAGCTGCATATAACCCTCTGTTTGACAAGTATAGTCGTTATACTTTCACTTTTGCGACACAATGTAGGTACACACTTTTAAAATAGTGTGACAGAGGTAACAGATTAATAACATTTTTAAAGTCAATATATTATAACATCAGATAATTTTTGATATTGGTTGCAAGGTATTAAATATTTTTATTCTATTTATTTTGGATATACACTTATTTTGAATCAATTTTTTATAATTAAAAGTCGTACAGTGACTTGTTTTACTAATTTTCAAACTAAAAAATAACATTTAATATTGTTTTCACTGAACAAATACACAGTTCATTTACACAGACATTTTATACTAAAATGTAACTTTGGCCAGAAGTAGAACACTTGATAAATGCCTATCAGGTTTTTTGTACCCAAGAAATTATTTACTTGAAGTTACAAAATAGTTTATCAGTGTTTTTTCAAAAAAGAATGATTGATGATTTGGAAAGAAGCAAATAAGTCGTACTGTTCTAGTTTTCGTACAAAACATCAAATCTGAAGAAAACTGTTGCTGTGTACTTGCCATATATTATTTTTTGTATTTTGTTTTTATATTCTTTAGTGTAGTTCTACAATAAATTATATATTAAATATTAAATTTTATAAAAAAAAATATTTTCCTTATATATTAAATTTTATTGAATTCCTTTCTGTAAGAAAAATGTGTTATAATATTGTGAATAATACATTTTGAAACATTATCGTGTACACTCGCGGGTATGATACTACACTTTGGGGAGCACTGGTGTAAAGAATTGTAAGAATATGTAATTTATAGACAGTGAAGAAAGCAGTACCACAATAAAAATATTAAAGAATAGTGTTTTGAATTTTGAAATAGAAATTACATTAATTAAATAATAAAAACTGATAAGATTTCGGTAAAATATGAAAGAAAAAGGTTCTACATTGATTTATTTTTTTCGATAGTTTTTCTTAAATATATTAAGTTTAAATATATTTATAATTTGTTGACATTGAAAACATTTTCAGTTGTAATATATATATATATATATATATATATATATATATATATATATATATATATATATATGGGTGTACATGTGTGATTATGTATGTATGACCGTGTAGATGTGTTTGTATATATATATATATATATATATATATATATATATATATATGATTATGGCATCCCATCAACTAATGTACATTTAATTACTATATCAACAGATAAACGAGCACATTTTTTAACATCGAATTAATCGAAAAAAACTAGTGTAGAACTGGTTTTAGCGGCACTGTATGTATAATTGTCTGTACTTTTATTTGATTTCTAATTCTGAGAAATAGAAAATTATTAGTATGAATTAATCAGTGTACGTAAAAGATAGAGTGTACAGATATTGATTTTTAATGTCAACAGCGACGCATTTATCACCTTTTATTAAACTTAATAACTATCTATTTATATATAAATATGTATATATGAGTGATTGTATGATGTAGGTATGGCAAGTGAATTCTTTCTATATAGACTGTACATTCTTTCGATAAACATTAGGTGGTAATCCCAATAATAGATATTTCGAACAATATTTGAAAGATTTATAAAATTTTGTAATTAGTAAACAGATATACCGTATAAGCCACAATATAAGATGATTTTTTTTCCACAGATTTTCATTAAAAAACAAGTGTTGTCTTATATTCGAATCTTGAAAGTTTAGCACACCACTGTAGGCGTTTTAAACAAAAGACTATCCAGTTTTAAATATGTATTCAGTTGGTAGGAAAATAATTGCGGTTTTGTTTTCCGAATTCTGACCTTAATTTGTTTCAATGAAAGTGTCATTTCATCGTGTTCATGATAATATCATATCATGTAAACTGAGACTCGTCTTATAATCGGAGTAATTTTATATTCGGGCTAATACGGTATGCATAACATGCAGAATGAAAAATATACTAACGGACTAAAACAAATTTTCAAAGGATACTAATATTTCATTAAAAGAGAATTTATTTCAATAACAATTAAGTTTATTTTTAACAATAAGAAAGTCAATTTTATACTGAGTTTTTTTGTTTACATCATTTTCATCTTTATTTATTGCAATGTTTTAGTGAAAGAAAAAATTTAAAAAATATATATACTTAATAATGTATTATGATCTTTTGTAATCTGTTCTAAAAGTAATCTAGTTATTTATCAGGTAGAACTTGTTATAAATAATTACATAAAATACATTACATACCTTGGACAACTACAATTATTAAAATTATGTATTATATAAATATCTTTAATAAAACATTAGGTAAACTTAACTCATAATATGTGTTTCATATGTATTCATATAATAAAGAAATAGTAATATACAAACATATATTTTACAAGGATAAACCCATCATACGTACTCACATATACACACTAATATATATATATATATATATATATATATATATATATATATAACTCTGTCAACACACTCTAATTAATTATAGTTTTCAAACATAATCGTAAAGATATTTTTAGCAAAGACTCTATTAATATATATAGGTATATAAACACACACACACACATATATATATATATATATATATATATATATATATATATATATATATATATATATATATATATATACACGAGTATAAATTTAAGAGGTTAAATATTGAAAGCTGAACAAAATAGAACATATTATATACTCGTACACAGTAGTTAGGAAAAAACTAAGTCAATATTAAGAATATGCTGTAATGTTCTCTGGTTTAAAGAAACTGGATTTAACAAAGAAAGTCAACTGGAAAAATGCATATAAAATCATTAACATCACCTAATTGATAACATTATCAAAAGTGTTTGTACCATAAAATTTATTGTACAAGTGGAAAAAAATGGAATATTAGTAAAGTATGCAGTGCTGAGAATATCGAATTAAAGAAACAAGTTGTATTAAAATATTGAAAATAAAACAGAGGACAGCAAATGAAAAAATAACGTTGTATATTTAAATTCCATCAATTAATTGTGGTTAAGAAAATAACACTATTCTTTGAAGTGAAGAGGACAGACGACCTATTTCAAAGAATATCGAGTATAAAATAATAAAATACATTGCTTAATGATGAGTTAGATATACAATATTAGGGGTTACATTTCGTAAATAACTAAAATTCGAAAGTCAGGAATATATGCCCTTTGTAAATAGTAAAACAAGTTTTAACAAATAAACATTATAACCGAAACCCTAACCCAGACTTAGAGAATATTTCCATTAAAAATAACTATTTCAGTCGAAGTTTGTTTTTAATTATTATTTATTATAATATTATCTTTGGATGTGAAAATGTCTGATTTAAAGTCCACGAAATACTTAGCTTTTAAATTTAAATGATATTTTCTTGATATAGATTAGAAATGATACAGATACGAATAAAATGAGGAAATATGTATTACATTAGGAATATTATGAATATTTAGTTTTATTAATTTAGATATAATTCGAAGAATGTCCGAGAAAATCATTTTTGGAATACTAAACGTGACAACACTAATCAATGTACGGTTTTTTACATTGTAAAAAAAGATGTAAAAAAAACTTAAAGTAAGAGGGAGAGAAAAAATTAAGTTACACGTCTTATATAAATCTGTATACATTTGTTCAAATATATAAATTTATACTTTTATTATCAACAGTTGTTCCTGCAGCTTCGCAAACTTAGCATTCACAAGCTGACAAATAAGTCAATTTTCTATGAATTATAATTAATTTCTCTAAAATGGTATAGCGAACCTTAATGAACAGTCCAAAATAGATTTTTTTCCAAATGTTAGTTACTGTTAATGACACATTTTAAGTTTAACCAATATAAATTGATAAGTGCGCTTAGCATAATATTTTTTAAAAGTCACAATTATACCTTCATTTAATAGTTGAGTAATACATGTTGTAATAGGTGAAAAAAAACACTACCTGCATATTTGGATGTTCTAAATGCAGATGCCCTGGTGTATTGTCAACAGTTAATAGAACCTTAAAATCGAGAGGTTTCTGCTTATATAATTTGCATGAAATATGCACCGCATAACTTCAAAACCGTGTATATATATATATATATATATATATATATATATATATATATATATATATATATATATATATTTAAAATAGTATTTAGCCACAAAAAACTAAAAGATTACAAAAATATATATATATATATATATATATATAAATTTATATATGTATATATGTAAAACGATTACGTTGCTATATATCTGATATTAATTATATAGACATAATGAATGTTAAAAAATATGTTTGTTTTATTCTGTTGCATGTGCAGGCTTATAAATGAGAAATGGGGGAGTATAGCGAGCCTGGTTGGTGAGTGAAGCAAGCATGGGGGAAAAACCCCCTTATATATATATATATATATATATATATACATATATATATATATATATATATATATGAATACACACACACACATATTTATATATATATATATATATATATATATATATATATATATATAAAATGAATACACACACACACACTCACATATATATATATATATATATATATATATATATATATATATATATATATACATATATATATATATATATATATATATATATACATTTGTGAAATTTTTCAATTTATTAATACTTGCCTAAGATTGCGAGCTAGCAATTTTTTTCATTTTGTAGCTATAAACAAAATTTACAAATAATTCATGATACCATTCAAGATAACATACAATTTGACTGCTATGCGGCTATATTTTTGTTGATACTGTTATGAATAAATGTCACATTGTTGAATATAATAACAAAATAAATATTTATAAAAATATATTTACACACAGGTATGCATATATATATATATATATATATATATATATATATATGTGTGCGTGTGTGTTTGTGTGTGTATGTATGTGTGTTTGTGTATATTTAAAGTTTTTTAATGCCCACAAAATACACCAGATTGTCAATGTGTACATGAATTCAAAATCGGTAAATAAACTTTTTATAAAATAACGTGTATTCACTATCTTATTGTGAAAATACAGTAAATATTTAATTTTTATTTGAAAGTTAATTCATTTATCAGTATTTATAAGAATATGTTTATTATTTAGAAAATATATAAAGAATTATTTAGAAAATAAGACTCACTTTTATGTTTTAAATGCTGCAAAATAGCTTTGGAGACTAATAACTTTAACCTTTTGATTTCCAGTGGAAATTTTCATACAGTTACGAAAAATGTCAGACAATTTTAAGTAGAAATGCATGGGTATAGAAAAAAATATATTTCGGTCAATTTTGAGTTACAGTTGAATTTTAACACGATATTAATAACATATTCCTTTATTACTATAAAAATCAAAAATCATTCGACACGTTTTACAAAAAAACATTAAATATAAAAGAACTATTTTCATAAAAACTTGAAAACGAAACTTTTTTGTAAAAAAACTGCATTTATTGTCCTTCGGAATGAGTAGTTTCAAGAATTTTTGTAAATCATAACTGTAATTGTAAGTAAACATACGTAATCCAAAGAAGCTTTCATATAATTTGTGTTCTTTTAGACACAATCCGTGAAGGAATTTCTTGCACATCAGACAGATAATACGAGACCTTTTTCTTAGACCTTCATCCTTTTTGCTGCATATAGCACAATGCTTCATGTTACGGTCCGATAATTTTTTAAAGTTAGGGTTAGGCTGTCTGCGGAAACTGATTAAATGGCCGACTAAATTAAATTTTTCATTTAGTGCCGATAATGCAGCATTTAGTCTGCTTTTCGTTTGACTTAATTTTTGACAGCTAATTAAATTGCTTTTAGGTTTTTACGCTGATACTGGTCGCTCTTTTTGAAAAAAATATAACCCACACGAGAATTTTTTTTCGAATATCAATATTGTGGAAATAAATGTAGATAAACGGATAAAATAAAAAATAAAATTTAATTTAGTCGCGGTTACTTTTCGCACAGTTTGAATTGAAACATCGACACTAAATTCAACTATTTAGTTTAGTGAGCTATTTAGTCAGTTTTCACACACGGCCTTAGAATAAAACGAATAGAACAGTTTAAAGTATGTGTGCCTTAGCTTTTGACGTCCTTTTTATGAAGCAAAGTTGATTTTTTTCTGAGTTATAGTACTTAGAAAATCGAGAATATGATAGATATATAGTACTTAGAAAACCGAGAAGTGATATATCGCTCATTGGCATTCAAAGAATTAATACTCATTTGCTGCTATTTACTAAATAGTTAGAGAGTAGTATCAAGTCGAAAAGAGTTCTTAAAAAAGTGTGGATTAGTTCTTAGGAGAAAAATTTAGGAGAACAATAAATACTAACAATATGCATACATTTGTAATATTTTGGATATGTATTTATTTCTATCAAATATATTTTTCAACTAATTAGAAAAAAATATTTAATTAAATTCATTCCAAACTAGTTACTATTCTATGATCTTTCTATTATTTATTTTTATTTGTGATTTGAAACACAGCCATACACATTTGTATATATATATATATATATATATATATATATATATATATATATATATATATATATATATATATATATATATATATATAATATATGTAAATAACGCATGGATAGAAAAACTAACAGTTACCTAAAAGATACCAACTACAGAATATGTTTACTAAACGCAATTATTTAATCATTCATAATAAACGAAACGTGGGTATAATAGAATGTCAGAGTATTAAGATCAGTGAATATAGCGGACGCAGGTTAATTATAACCTACACGATCAATGTATGCCAGAAAAGCAAACCGGCGTAGTGTATTTTTAGAGTCGATTTCACGTAATATAGTACACACACGTGGTGGTTAGACGACAGTTTCAAATTCCAAGATATGACGCCAAAACCATTCCGCGATTCTTTCGTAATGGATTTTTCCGTAGGAAAAAAAATAAATAGAAATCGAGACCATATTCGTGAACTATGTCTTTTATAGTTAAACATAAAATCATAATATTGAAGATAAAATCATTCTTACTACTTATATACAAATATATATATATATATATATATATATATATATATATATATATATATATATATATATATATATGCAAATATGTACATGAGTGTATTATTTACAATATTTTTTTAATTACTATTCACGTCAATAAATTCTCAGAATGTGAGATGTTATTTTAATTTATTTTGCAAGTGTCCCTGTTTAAAAGGTGAAAGCATTATAACATCAAGGTACAATCACTAGTATTATATATATATATGTATATATATATATATATATATATGTATATATATATATGTATATAAATATATGTATATAAATATATGTATATATATATATATATATATATATATATATATATATATATATATATATATATATATATATATACAATACAGTTTTATTAATAGTTTAATTCTCATACACAGTAAAATTTTGTTATTTCGATTTTGTATATTTTGAAATAAGTGTGTAATTGGACATTAACACTAGATTTACGGAACCCGTCAATTTGACGGGTTTCTGATTTCATGCTTAAAAATTCCAAACATCTAAATATTATTTTCTAGTTATTATATATTGGTTTGTAATGATATAATGTAGTGAATATATATCTCCACTTATTTTATTCGAAAGACCTACATTTTCTTATTTCCATATGTTGTATACCTATTTTTACGAAAATCCGTCAAATTGACAGGCTACTTAATTTGCAATCAATCGTTTGAATTGTTGCGGAATAACAAAAATAACAATGAGAATGAGTAAAGAAAAACAAAATAAATAACGGCTGTTTAGCAGCGAGTACGTAAATGAACAGCTTTGAACTATTTGTTTACAAAAAGAGCAAACCTTATCATATCACGAATGATCATCTCAACTGTGCAGTTTGCAGAGAAAGGATGTGATATTTGGAAATTTAGTGAGGCTGAATATGTCGTTTATAATACAATTAGAGTAAAGCGAGTGATTATTTCAAAAGTGAATTTTGCAGAAAAGCAAGTGGAGTTTATTTACTAAACAAAAATTTGAATTTTTCAAGGTAGTTTGAAAATCTATCCATAAAGAAATATTTTTTTACATTTACGTTCTGCCTACTTGGCTAGGTATTATTGCCAAGTCTCGAAAAGATATTGAATTGATAAAAAAACTAACCAGTGTAGATGAAGACCTATCTGGATCGGATTCTGATGCGTGTTACCGAACTAACGTTGATTTCTGTAATATGGGACAGATGTATGCAAAATAGTCAGGCTTGTTATAAGCGTGCCATGAACATTACAATCAATGAATAATTGTTCACATCTAAAGCTAGATGCCGATTTACACAGTACATGCCAAATAAGCCCGATAAATTCGGCATTAGTTTTGGTTGGCATCGGACGTTACAAGTAAATAACTTATAAATGGTTTCCCATATTTAGGAAAAGACGAAATACGACCATCAAATATACCTTTGATCGAATTCGTCGTGCTCAAGCTTGCTAAACCATATTTAGGCCGCGGAAAAAAACATTAATACTGACAACTTTTTCACAAGCATTTCCCTTGAAAAAAAGTTGCTTGCAAAAAAACAACTCTTCTGGGGACTATACGTGCAAACAGAAGAGAATTGCCAAAAATTGTAAAGGCTAAAAAGGATAATATGATTCGATTTTCTACAAAACTTTATAAATCAGATGAGTACGTTCTCACAGTTTACAAATCCAATCCAAACAAAAACGTATTATTGCTCAGTTCTAAACATGAAAACGTCAAAATAGAAGGTAAAGCTAAACGTGGCCCTGAAACAATCACATTTTACAACAAAACCAAGTTTGGGGTGGATGTTGTAGACCAGAAGGCTAGAAAATATAGCGTGAAAGCAGGGTTCCGTAGATGGTCTCTTCAAGTGTTTAATAACATTTTAGATTTGGCAGCCATCAATGTCTGGATATTGTATAAAGAGACCACTGGAGTAAACATATCTAGAAAGAATTTTATTTTTCAACTGGCTGAAGAACTAGGCAGTGATCTTCGCGACGAACAAAATACTAGTTCCAATTCAGTTATACAAAATCTTAATGTATGAAAGTCTTGCTAAATCGGATTATGTAAGAAAATAGATCTAATAATATTTATATTGAGTGTAACAAGTATGTATGCGGAAAATGTACATTCAAAATGGACTTTCTATGTAAAAAATGTACTGAATAAAATTGTTAATAAAAATCTATTGATATAAGATAAAAAGATTTACAAAAAATTGCATTTTAATTTACCAGTCAAAAAGACGGATTTCAGTAAAAATAAGTATACAGTCGATGCCCGTAAATCTAGTGTTAAGAGTAATTTCCGATAAATATCGTAAGATAATGCATACTTTGAAAACGGATTATTTTAAATTAGATATATAATAAAGTTTGCAAATATTATTAGGTACTGTGATATATAAAAATAACATGAAATTTCAAATCTTTAATTATATCGTGTGTGTAAGCCGAAAGATTCGTCTGTACTTGCATTTTTTTCCATTCCAGGAAAATTAAAAGACATTGTCCCAAATATAACTTAATTTTGCTTACTTAATAGTTAAGTTGAGATAATGTTATGGAGAAAACAAGTTATAAAAAGTTTCTTATCGTTGTAACAGTAGATCTCTTACAAATTGTTATGTCTGATGTATGGAATTCAATCAACGCGCTTATGCAGCGGTCCTTAATACTTATTAAAAAGTTACACTATAAGAAATAATATAAAGTCTAACATGCCGTTGTGTTCTTAATGTTGTGAAACTGTTTATTTAACGTACGTTTTGTCGCCTATTTCGAACCTACATTAAATCTCTCATGATTCTTATGATCGTAGACGACCGACATTTTGGTTAGTGAGATAATAAATTATCTTTTATTGAAATCGAGTTCGGTTGAAAAGTACACTTACTAAGTATACAACTAAGAACTTTTATTTATCGACTTTCTTATCGAAATAATGTAATAGTATGTGTAATGATAAGAAATGGAGTTTGTTTGGAGCGTTTTTTTCACTTTTTCGTTTCCAACTGACCAACACAATAATGTCTATATAACCAGTTTGTATGATGTTTATAATTACGAAAGTTTTTAAGTTAAACGTATATTAATACTGACTGTACATTATTTCAAACCTTTTAGTTTTTTTAATGCACTTCTGACATTTTTTAACTAAGTAAATGTGGCAATGTCTTATCTTCCAAAACACAGTGAAAAAGATTTGACTTACCTGCCAATACGGTTTTACTCAACACAAGAGATCATCTTTTTTAAAAAAAAATTTTTTGACTCAAATACATACATATATATATATATATATATATATATATATATATACATGTATATATATATATATATATATATATATATATATATACATACATACATAATGATAAATATAATTTGAATTTAAATATAATGTTTTAGTAACATTTAAAAAGAAGGTAAAACATTTAATCTGAATTTTGTGAATATAGATTATAATTATTATGCAAGTTTTGAAAAATAAAAATTAAAGACAATTCTTAAAAATACGCTTATATAAATTAAATAATACTTGTTTTTATATTATTGTTTATTAATTCAATAGGGACATTTTAATCTTTTTTATTTATAAACCGTAAGTTAGAGAGTACTGCTGAATCTCATAAAAGGCAGATGTCATATAAAACGTACAATGGTATTTCATTATGACGTATACAAAGCAAAATTCCTGAAATACTGTTTTACAGATACGCATAACAGAATGCCATTTATGTTTTGTCAGTGGGTATCATTGTATGATAATTATTAAAAACATACCTTTACTTACTAAAAAATAGTAAACTGCAATAAAGGAATGTTAGATTATTCATCAGTGAGATAGGAAAAAATTGAGAGAAATTTTCTCAATAATCAGCAAAATCTATAATCAAGTATATTAAATATGTATATATATATATATATGTATATAATATATATATATATATATATATATATATATATATATATATATATATATATATATGTATATATATATATATATATATATATATATATATATATATATATATATATATATATATATATATATATATATATAGGATATATGGGAAATTGCAAAATTGCTAATAAGTTGATGAGCACTTGCAAGATTGTTATTTATTTTCTTCTTAAGTTTATCGATTATTTGAACCGTTTAAGAGAAATTATAATTAGATTTTCCGATGCTTGGGATTGTCGTACAAAACGCATTTTTTATCCCTGGTTATGCTTTTATGAAAAAAATCCTTTCTTTTAAAACTTGTGAACGAGTACATAGGTATCGCATCTTCTTTCTTTATTTTCTGGGCTGAGCTCATATGAAATCCATGGCCTAACTTTTGATTTTTCTAAACGATGTAGACGATAGGAAATTGATTTTTGGGTAACTCCGAGTTGCTGAGTGAGTTCTTGTTCAATATGAACGGAGTTTTCACTTGACAGCTACTCAAGTTACTCGTCTTTAAATTGTTTCAGTTGTCCGGGACATTCTTGATCGGGAAGATCAAAATCACTACTCCAAAACTTTTAAAACCATTTTTTTTTACATTTTTATGCATCATACCACCTACCCTCAAAGCTGAAAAAATCATTTCCACGGTTTTGGCAGCATTTCAACTGGAATGAGAAAAGTATGCAATGCCTAATATACTGTTTTCGAATGCTATCGAGTACAATACTCTTTGTTCACTACACTATTATATATATATATATATATATATATATATATATATATATATATATATATATATATGTATATTGTTCTATGATGTTATGCCAACTGTTTGCACAAGATATATACCAACGGTGATCAAACTGCGGCTCCCAAAGCTACTCTGTGCGGCTCCCGAGACAATATTGGGTTTCATTGCTAATTTTCCCAAACTTTTATTTCAATAATATAAAGTAGTAATCTATAACAAGATTTTAAACTATTAACTGTAAAGTGAGAAGGCTTAATCAATGCTTGAACGAATAGAGATTAAATATATTCTACTTTGGTGAGTAGGATTACTATACAGTTTTATTTTTTATTATTTATAAATAAAATTTTAAAATAATGTTTTCTATGGCTCTTGAACATTCCAAAATGTATCAAAAATATTATATGTGGCTCTTATTATCGAAGAAGTCGCCCACCCCTGTTACATACTGTTTTTAAAGGTTAACGTTGGCATTTTAAAATTCCAAAACGATAGAAAAATCTTTTAAATTAAAACAGAGTTATGATTGATTCAGTTTAAAGGCACCGAATGATTTTTACAGCTAATATATATATATATATATATATATATATATATATATATATATATATATATATATATATATATGTATATGTACACATATAAATGTATTTACTAGAGAAAACTTCATATAACATATTATAAAGTCAATATGTAGTAAATATTAAAATAGAAAAACATAATATTAATTTGGGAAGACGAATTATAAAAATTACTCAGAGATTAAAAATGACGAATAAAATAATAAATTATATGAATTGTATTTCTCATTCTAACATCTTATTTAACTGTACTTTTATATCTCAATTTACTGTTTTACAATTAATGGGCTCTGATATTAACATTTTACTAACTAAAAGATTATATATTTATATATAGTAATTTTGTATTGTATGTATACACATCCACATACGCTCGAGTTCATTAATACGACATTTTTGATATTGTCGCCTTTATAATTATTACTTTAAAGGGAAGTGGTTAATGGTATTGATTAACAGATGATAGAGTTACTATTTTTATGCAAGTGATACTGATATAAAAATATCCCATTTTGCAAAAAAAACGCGTTTACAATATATTATAATATGATAATAAAAAAAAAACAAATTTAATCATTAATTTTAAGTGATGCTAATACAAACGTTGTCAAACGAATTTTGTTATAAAGTATCTTGTTTGTAGAAATATTAATTATATTTTATGTTTATCGTATTTTTGAGTTTCAAATAAAAATAATACGATGTTAACTAAAAGGTACAAGTATAAAAATTATATTATGATTATATTTGGTAAAATATTAAAGTATATATAGAGAGTCAAGTTGAGAATGGAAACTTTTTGAGATATAAATTTTCGTTATTGTCTGAAACAACCGCATATATGCTCAGTTTTAAACAAAATTCCATGAAGAAAAAGTAATCCACATTTCGGAACATTATTATAATAAATAGTGATGAAGTATCTAAATGTTATACATATATTTTTATTAATTTGAACATATTATTTTTGCCGTTATATTTATATGTAATTATAATTGTATTATGAACTTTTAAACTATTTTTAAATGACAATAATATTCAATTTGTTTTGTGTATATAAGGACAGGAGATTGAAAAAATGATTTACAAAAGAACAAAAGAACAGTTATAAAAATATTAATTTAAATTGATAAATTACATAAAGTAAAAAGTAAATTAAATTGTTTGCACGTTTTCGTTTTATCTTAAGATAAAAATATGAATGCTACCGTTATTATTATCTAAATTAATAGTTGCAAATCAATATTTATTTTGATGTTAGTTTTGTGTGTTAATATAAATTAGAAAATGTTTTCAGTTAACACTTGAAAAATATTATATATATATATATATATATATATATATAATACACATATACATAAATACAATCCTCAATAGGAAAATAATAGACAAAAATAGTTAAAATCTTTAATTCTTATTCAAGAATATATTTTGACTGAGATGCATTGTTTTTACAAAAATAAAAATATTTTCCTTAGGGTTGTCAGGATTAAACATTAAAATAGACAAACATAATTATTAAGCGAAAGGAAAATAATTGCGGTATATCACCTTCAAATTCGTAACAAAAATCGCAATTATTTTCCTACCGTCCTAATATTTCGAAGCAATTAAAAAAGATGGAAGTTTAAATGGAAAGCAGTTAGAAATAATTTCACCACAACATTTTTCTATTTTTCTTCACGAACATCTAAAATAGTAAAATTTAAGATCAGTAGTCAAAAATAATATCCATTATTTATATCTATTTCTAAATTTTATTCATTCGATTTTTTTGTGAAATACAATAGATAATGTTGCTCTCCATCAATTTTATTTATCTCATATAGAAGAAATAACATGAAGGTATTACATAAATTTAACGAAGAAACCTTAATATATCGAATTAAAATTGGTTTTTCATCATCATTCATAACAAATCCTTTCTTTATTGTTTTAGTAGTCATAAAAAAAGAATATTTTTAAAAATGAAGTTAAAAAAATAAATTTTAGAAACTACTAGCATCAATATTAAGATAATATCGGTATAGTATATGGTAGTATATTAAGTACTATAACTTCACAAAATTAATTTTGTTAAAAATTAAAAGTAATCTCACAATAAGAGTAAATAATTGAAAAATATGTTAATATTGATCCATATTTTGCTCAATTTGGTAAATTAAGAAGGTAATACGAAAAACGTATTCATTTTTTTATGAAGTACATACTTATTAATAATATATATATATATATATATATATATACGTGTATATATATATATATATATATATATATATATATATATATATATATATGTACATATATATATATATACACACACACATATATATATATATATATAAATATATATATATATATATATATATATATATATATATATATATATATATATATACATAAGCTGATTCAATTTAGGTTTTCACATAGAAGGATTAAAAGGAAGCGCAAGGATTAAGAATAGTCACGTTATTTTTAATTAAGTATTTTAGTTCAATTCAATACTAAAATACAATTGAACAAAAATACTAAATCGAGAATAACATTTTTTTTATTTTTGCGTTTTTTTGTATACTTTAGTGTGGAAGCCTAAGTTGTATCAAACTATATAATTTGTTAAATAAGTGTGAATTTTTTCTCAATAAAAAAGATGCCACGACATTAAACCTTTTGTAATTAGTTTGATACCGTGGTTAGTTTTGTTGATAATGACATTGATATTGAAATTAGTTTAAACAGTCAAACTGAACAATTAACAATTGTTTAAAAGACTTAAACATTCCTCAATGATTCTAAATGAACATTATTCTCCAGGGTATAAAATATTAGGTCGATAGGAAAATAATTTCGGTTTTTGTTTTCTAAATTCTAACCTTTTTTTATGAAAGTATTATTTCATCGTGTTCATGTTAATATTATTTTGAAGTCCATTTTTTGATCTGCATTTTGGTAACATCGATTTTGTTTTTATTATTAACTTTGCTTTAAATTTGACTACTGAATTAAAGATTGAAAAGAAGCAAATAAGAGCAACTTTTTGTATGAGTTTAAAATGAATGGCAAAGCAGCAGAAACCGCTCGTAAATTAAACGATGCTTTAGGTGTGGGTACTGTTAAGGAACGTATGATGCAATGGTGGTTCCAAAAATTTTGTGCTGAGGACGTGAGCCTTGAAGATGAAGAAGGTCACGGGAGTCCTTCTTCAGTCCATAACGACCAACTCAAGGCGTTAGTTGAATCAGAACCAATTCGAGAGCTTGCATACAAGTTAGGGGTTTATCATCCAACAGTTTGGATCACTTCAAACAGCTAGGAAAATCAAAAAAAAAGAGCAATGTATATGAATTTGAAGGCCATACACTGCAACTGTTTTCCTACCAACCTAATAAAATTAATATGTCTCATCTTAATCAGATTTAGGTTATATATGAAATGGTTATATACGAAATATATGAGGTCTGATCAAAAAATAAGATGAATGCTCAAATAAAAAAAAATATTGAGATAAAATAAAAATTACAATTATTTTCCCTCAAGATACTTTCCTCCCCCGCTTGTCATGCACTAATTATAATTTTGTTGTCACAATGAAAAACAGTATTGGAGTCCTTCTTCGCGAGTGCTTTTGATTGCGCTGTAATGGCTGCTTGATCTCCGGAATTGTCTGAAATCGCTTTCCCTTCATTAACATATTCACTTTGGAAAAAAAGTAGAAGTCGCACGATGGATGGGGATACACTTTTTTTTATTTGACAAAAAATTCCACATTAGTAGCGATGTGTGGCAGTGACCGTTGTCATGATTGAAACATTTACCCATTTCTTTAGTCTTCTTTTAAGCGCATCGTTTCGTAAACATTGTAAAAAGTTCTTATAGTGTTTAGCGTTCAATGTTGTACCTTTAGGTATAAACTCTGTTCGCACAATTCTTTTCAGATGGGAAAAAAAACAATCAACATCTTTTTGATGTTGAATTTCGATTGGCGAGCTTTCTCACACGACACGATCCAGGTGATTTATAATGGAGAACTTTGAATTTTGATCTCAGAATCATAACCGTACATCCAAGATGATCATCTCCAGTGATAAAACTTCTCAAAAGTACGAATTTAAAGTGGCATGATCAAACGTTTAACCGAACAAATTGAAACTTTTGACATATTGTAAGGAGGGTTCAACGATTAAATTACAGTTTGAAGTTCTGACTCTTACTACTGGGTGACGCTCTGTGGTGACATTCACCATGTTTTTTGATTATTCCTCGTACATAGATTAATAATTTCACATTAAAAGTTCTAAATAAATAATTAAAAGAAATCCAAATATCTTTTTCTTATCTATCTATACATGTTGAGTGTAAATCAGTAAAATAAATATAAAAACACTAAATTTAATGTTTATAAATAATTAACTATCCTTATCAGACGTTTATTGAAAATTTTAGTTGATATATGTACCAGAAATTATGATAAATTGAATATCTTTTAATGTGTTAAAGTATTTCAAAATAAAATTGTAGAATACATATTGTGTTGATGAACGAAACGGGGATTGGATATTACTCTGAAAATCAAATGACTATTTCTCTCTTAAGTAAACAATTTGTGTCTGTAACACTGCTTTTATTTATTTATTACAGTATTTAATAATACAAATCTATAAAACTCCCTTAGAAGTAATGTGTATATTTATTGTATGTGTATTGTGCATATTTATTGATATATATATATATATATATATATATATATATATATATATATATATATATATATATATCACTTTTTGTACTGTATATTATATCTATGGTTAAAGCTAACAAAAATGTTTTCACTATAAAACTTGTAATGTCCATTTTTGAAATTAGTATAACATACATCATTTGTGTTCAATTTATTTTATTTATAAACCTATGAAAATATATCTATTGAGAATAATCACTGAATTTGTTTATTTACATTGAACCATTAATAATTAATCAACAAAAACATGAATTTAAAATGAAATAAATATTTTTTCACTGAACTTTTTCAACAAATAAAAATGCAAAACCAGTTAATAAAATGATGTTTCGCACCAATTTGAAGCGAAAAAAAATCCTTACTGTTCGTAACTCTGTAGACATGAAAAATATAATTATTTTCTATAAATTATTTCATGTTATAAATGTAAGGAGTTATCGTTGATTATGCATAAAATAAATAATATTCTTAACAAAGGATTGTAAACTGAAAATTTCCTATAAGATTAAGATTGTTTATTCAAAATTCATTTATATACATATGTTTAAACATAAGTGTGCAAATATTTTTATTTTTTTGATAATTTATATATGAATATATTTATATATATATATATATATATATATATATATATATATATATATATATATATATACAGTCGGCCCACAAATCCGCGGAGGTTAGAGGCGCAGGACTTCCACCCCCAGAACTTCCCCTAAAAGTGGAAAAAACCGCGAATATTTCTAAGCCTCCCAAACATTAACTCTTAATACTGTTGGTTATATTTATATCCTCTATGCTATTTTATTTTAAAATAGAGCGGTTTCATCTGCGTTGAAAACATCTAACGATATCTATAAAGAATAATGCTATTTTAAACCATTTTATTTCTCGTCATAGGTGTTGAATAGAATATTTACGATTTTTTCATTTGTATGGAGAGCTTAATTTTTTTCTTGTTCAATTAGAAATTTCTTAATTCTTATCTTTGTATCATAAGATTTGTGTACATATGTATGGTAGTAAATGATAAAACAGATTAATAATATATTATTTTATACATTTATGATTTATTAATTTTTTTTTAGTTTGTGATTTTTCTCAATAGGTCGCCAAATTTAAAAAAAAATCCCATTTAATTATTGATGGAAAACTCTTGAATAATGAAATCTACGAAAGTTTAACCCGCGAAAGTCAAGGTTGGACTATATATATATATATATATGTATGGAGAGCTTAATTTTTTTTCTTGTTCAATTAGAAATTTCTTAATTCTTATCTTTGTATCATAAGATTTGTGTACATATGTATGGTAGTAAATGATAAAACAGATTAATAATATATTATTTTATGCATTTATGATTTATTAATTTTGTTTTTAGTTTGTGATTTTTCTCAATAGGTCGCCAAACTTCAAAAAAATTCCCATTTAATTATTGATGGCAAACTCTTGTACAATCAAATCTACGAAAGTTTAACCCGCGAAAGTCAAGGTTGGACTATATATATATATATACATACATATAACATTAGCAATTTTGAGAACATATATAATCTATACAATATTTAATTTAATTTTCTATTCTAGTTGCAGTATAATATAAATTGTTATATGTAAAAAATGTAACTAAACATTTTAAATGTTCAATTAGTTTATATTGTATAAAACCTTGCATGTATATATATATATATATATATATATACACACATATATGTATACATATGTAAATTCATTATCGTATGTGTATATAAGAATTGCTCATTTTCATTAGATTATGTAAAAAATTGCGTATGCAAATATTTTACATGCAATACTGTGTTATATGTACTCATGTAAAGACGATAATTTATCAACATTATAGCTTAGTGACATTGACTTCAACGAACTAGAATCATTGGGCATTTAAATAGTGTAGTATGTGACCTTAACACTAGTTTCTAGAACTGAATTATAATATGTATATATAAGACTTCATTATTGATAAAAACGCTGTCAACAACACGTCTATCACTTATCAGCTACTGAATATTTTTTCCAGAAATATAATGATTGTTACTTATTGCGACATACCATTAAATTCGTTTGTAATTTACTTATGATAAAAAATATAATTTTCAAGTAAATTTTGAACATTCATTTCTGAGTTAGGCATTTTACTTAAATGATTTATTTTATATATATAATGATGAATATTAATTTAAGATCATTCCTGGCTTTATTTTCAATTTTTATAAAAAATACATTTCTTAAATAAATTTGTCATACTTTAAAAGAATTGTGTATCACCTCTTAAAACAATATTTTTATCAACATTTTTAAGCGTTTAGTTAACACGACGATTAAAAAAAAATAAGATGATTATATTCGAATAGTTACAGAACTGAACTAATAATCAATATGTTATGAATTAAAAATTAAACGAATGTACAGTGTCATTTTTATTAAGAACATAACAATGCTTTTAGTAGACAGTTTTATAGTTTTCAGTCTGATAGTATTGTAAAATTTCCAAATAGAGCGGAATAATAAAAATATGGTTTTTTAAAGTAAAAATAATGTTTTATTTACAAGAAAATAAATTTAAATCATTGTTTCTATACTGAATCACTATCAAATAAAGAGTTATAATAAAATTGACGAAAAAAAATTAAAAGAGAAATGAAAACTATTTTCAAATAAATAAACCTAATATATATATATATATATATATATATATATATATATATATATATATATATATATATAGATATATAGGTGTAAACATTAATTCCATGCTTTTATATTCAATCAATCATAATTCTGTTTTAAATAAAAATATTTTATTATCGTTTTAAGACTATGTAATGCTAACCTTAATATTTAAAAATTCTATATATCTTGGCCAAGCTGTTACAATAACTTTACACTATAGTGTTCGAAAAATAGCATATTAGGCATTATATACTTTTTGCATTCCAAAAGCATAGTTTAGTTTACGAGCAATTTCTGCTGCTTCACCAACCGTTAGCAATAAAATTAAAGTCGATATTGCCAGAATACAGACCAAAAATGCATTTTAAAATAATATTAACATGAACAAGATGAAATGACCACTTTCATAGAAAAAATTAAGGTCAAAATTCAAAAAAACAAAAACCGTAATTATTTTCGTACCAACCCCTATATATATATATATATATATATATATATATATATATATATATATATATATATATATATATATATATATATATATATATATATATGATTTATACATCTGTTTAAAACAGGTAAGTACATCATTCTTAAGATGGGATAATGAATGAAGCTGAAGAATAGATTATAAATAAAAATTAAAATTTAATTAAGAGCTGAATCGAATGACGAATAATTGCTGGTAAATAATATTTTTTGACAAAAATAAATATTACTTGTTTTACAAAGAGGGATGAGTACATATAATGGAAAACAGAAAACAATATAGAAAATATATGATGAAATGTTTATCTTTTTCAATGTTAATTAATTTTAAATGAAAATTAATGAAATTAAATAAAGATATTAAATAATAAGATATTGAATAATTATGTTTTTATTTTTATTTATAAGGAAACTTTTAACGAATTACACACATAAAAAAAACAGTTTGTTATGGATTCTTTCTTGTTATTGTAATAACATATTTCCTAATAATCTGATTTATATACAATTATTTTTTAATTAGATTAAGTTATTTTTTTAAGAGAAAAATTATGAAATCATGAATTAATTGAAAAGGTTTATAAATGGTTCTTGTATCTACTTAGTTGTAGTTTTGAAAATAATTGGCATGAATTAAGTTTACTTAAGAATTGAAAAACTAAATAATAAAACTAGATTGGCAAATTAAGTATAATTAATATTAGTTAGATTCCATAAATTTTTGTACTCAAATAAATGTAATCAAGTAACAAAAATGTGTTCTTATTAATCATGGTTTCTGAAAATTGAGGGATCTGATTATGAGATTCTCTCTCTGTTTTTCTCTCTCTTTATATATATATATATATATATATATATACATATACAAATTATATATGCATGTGTGTGCGTGTGGGTCAAAATATTGTGTGTATGTTTTTGATTTCAGATTATTATTAATTTTGATTAATTTTGACTTCGTACAATAATTTGATGAGTAAAGCATTTAAAACGATCATTTTTTTGTTACTTACTTCATAGAATATCAAAATTTCGTAGAGTATCAAAGAATTCACAAACTTTGGTATTAAAGTTTGGTATTGTTTCGGTTATTCTTAATATATAACAAAATTATCTACAGATAAAAATAATAATACTTTGTTCATTTTATATCAAAATTAACCGAAATTAATAAAAATAAATGCGAATTCTGAAAAATAGATCACATTTCGATTATGATACTTATTTTCATAATGACAAAATAAATTACTTTTTTATATCATTTTTGTAAAAGATAAAAATGTACTATATTTTAATTTTTTGCGAGGTTAAATTTTTTGCAGGAATAAAACTACGGATATAGATCAGTACATACAATAATTTCAATGTAATCAAGGTTTTTCTATGTCTCTT
Source organism: Acanthacorydalis orientalis (assembly GCA_034766995.1). NCBI lineage: Eukaryota > Metazoa > Arthropoda > Insecta > Megaloptera > Corydalidae > Acanthacorydalis > Acanthacorydalis orientalis. The sequence goes on along the minus strand of CM068318.1, from coordinate 33,569,293 downwards.
AGTGCTGTGCGGATGATGATATTCGTCATCGAAATATGTATAAGCGATAATTAAAAATAGTCAGTAATAACCTATGAAACATTTTTGATTGGACAATTTTTGTGTTTTTTGGTATGAGAAAATACACTATTTGTGAAAATTTCAACATTTTCAAGAAAAACTAGCTATAAAATCCTAATTTAATAAAATATAAGCATTTTATTCTATTTTGTAATAAAAAAGCGATTAATAAATAGAAATTTAAATTCATTAAATATTATCGAATTAAACTGGGTCACATTATCGTATTTATCTCTCAATGTATCACCACTAATTGAAATTATATTGGATTAATTTACAATCTCTTAAATGAAAAAAAATATAAAAATCATTATGTAAGATGGTTTATTAAAAAATACATTTAAAAACCGGCAGAAATATATTCTAAGGAATTCTTTAAGGCTTAAAATATGATCACAAAATGCATGCAGGACTACCAAGTATTATAAAATAGTCTTCAATCGTTTGTACAAGATTCAAATCATATTTATGAACTATAGACAGTAGGGGTTCAAGTGGGTGTCGGACCTAGCACCTGCCAGTGACTCTGATCTCGGGGAAATAATTAATCATTATATAAAGAAACGAAGCTTACACTTCAACATCTTAGCTGAAAATAATAAATTTGAGTGAAAAATGCAAAATGATATTTATATTATGTATTGTGATGACGAATTGGAACAATTCTTCCTCTTTATATGCCAAGATAAAAACAAATTCAATACTGTCACAAAAATATACCAGGCGACAAATGAAATGACCTCAACATTTCCGAATGTTCAAATCATTTAATTTTTTTTGTCTATTCCTATTTGAAATCGATTGGAAGAAAGATCGTTCTCGTCATTAAAATGAGTGAAAAATTATCTTCAAAATACAATTTCGGAGAAAAGGCTAAATAGTATGGCGCTTTTGTATACAGAACAAGAAATAGTAAATGATAACGATACTTTGAAAATAATTGATGTTTGCTCAACAAAAATCGAGAAAAAAGTTTATTTAATTTTTTCACTCCAAATGAATGCACGGTGCCAGTTACAGTATCACAGAGTCGAATGTTTTTGTTTCTTTATTTTTCTGAAAAATAATTCAGAATATTTTATTTTGACGTAATTTATATATTTATGGAATAAAGTTATAGATATATAGAAAAATGTTATAAAATATATTTTTACACAAAGCTATTAATTTTTTTTGGGTCGTTAAATAAATTTTGGGGCCCCCGTAAATTTTACCGTCAGAGACTCCCAACTGGGTTAATCCACACCTGACTACATAACATACTTATTCAATTATAATGATTATTAATCTTGCTTGAGTGTCAATGTAATAGTTTACAGAAAAAAAACAGTTTGTTCACATTAGAAATAAGCAGTAAAAATATTGATGATTACATTTTACATTAAATATATTTGATTTTTTAATCTGATATAATATTTTTCTATTTGTTTAAACACATATTTTGTCATAAATATTCCATATTATATATATATATATATATAAAGATATATATATATATATATATATATATATATATATATATATATATATATATATATATATATATATATATATATATATATATATATATAAAGATATATATATATATATATATATATATATATATATATATATATATATATAAGGTGATGTGAAACAGAAGTTAAGATACATTATTTTATATTTAAAATATCAACAAAACACAGAAAAATGAATATTATCGAAGATTGGATTAAAGTAATAACACTCGTTTCAACTATACAATTTTTTATATTATCTTATACTAGTAATAAAATAAAATAATGACGATTGAAATAATCGGTTTTAAAAATTACTGAATATAAAATAGATTTAAAGAATAATTTGCTGAAACAAAGTTAACAAAAAAAAAACACTAGTTATCTTTAAAGTCTTAGTCATATTTTATTTGTTTTAATGAATTAAAAATAATATATTCAGTGCTTGATCTATTTTTTTTAATAGTCGTAACATACTTCTCGATAACGAAGAAGAAATTAGGACAATCCAATTAAAGATACTGAAGTCTGATATAAATTTTGAGTATTGTTTATTTAATATGAACACATCTTAACATAGATATAATTAAAATTCATACTTAACCTAATTGTGCGATAATTGACTTATTTTTCTGAATATTTTTTCAATAATTGTTTACTACTTTACTGAATTGAAATCGTTAAGTACTTTATTTATATTAATATTCAGTGATGTATGTTAATTAAAATTTATACAATAAACTATAAGTTGTTGTTTTTTCAATCGACAGAAGTAAACACTTTTCTCAAGAAACTAAACTTATCTAGTTATTATAGGTATAAACTGATTCTCAATGACCTAATTAGCTTGAAGTGTTTTTCTAGACATCTTTTAGACTACTTCAATGCCAATGTAAATATGAAAACGTTAGATGATTAAAATAAAAATTTATGCTGTAAACTAGTCAATCTGGTATTCATAAAAATATGCGTTTAATAATATTAAAGTTCAGCTTTAATATTGACAATGAGCCATGTAGTGTAATCAAAGATTTTAAATATTTAAATTAACGAAATAAAAATATATTGACTTTTTAAATTTTTTATAATTATTTTGTAACATAAAGTAAAGGTATAATATAATATATTAGAAAAATACTAGAAATATTATAAAATACAATTATATATCATCAAAGATATTGCTATACACACACACACAGACATATATATATATATATATATATATATATGTGTGTGTGTGTGTGTTGTGTATGTGTGTATAATATATGAATTAAAAAATATGACTTAAATATTATAGTATTCATTTGAAACAAAAGACTATTGAAATAAGTGGATAATTTTTTTCAGGTACTTTTATTTATTTTTAACCCTAATTTATACAATGTATATATATATATATATATATATATATATATATATATATATATATATATATATAAGAATATCCAGTCTTCAATGACCACTTTTAGATTTAATTGAAATGAATCAGGATCTATATACTTTGATTATGTTTATATGTCTTTATTGGTCTTAATGACCTGCGTTTTTTCTTAATATAAATTAATTTCAGAATTGATTAATGATAATTGAAAATATTATATTCTAATTGGACTGTATTTTTCTTAAATCAACGGTTAAAAATTATTAGTTAATAATTATGTATTTTATTTCAATCTAATAATGAGGTTTTAATTAAAAGACTGAGCGGATTTTAGAAAAAGGAGCTATACATAAAACTTTTTATATTTGGATGCAAAATACTCCATCTTTCAAAAAAGATTGTAAATAAGATTTATGTTACCTTAATCCATTCATTTTTTAAATAAATATCATTCCAGACAAATGTGATTAATTAGCAAAATTAAAATATAATAAATTGTGTTTACAAAACATAGATATACATCTCAGTAATAGAATTCCATTTTTTTTCTAAATACAGCTAATTACCTTCTGGCTCCAATAAAAACAGATTTCAAAATATTATTCAATGATCATATATATATACATATATATATATATATATATATATATATATATATATATATATATATATATATATATATATATATATATACTGCCTATCTTATATGTGTAAATTAATATTAGTTAAATATATTCTAACTTTTCAAAATAGCAGGAGATTCAGGCACATTTCTGGGAACAAATATGCAAACATTTTTTTTTAAAAAATGTATAATTACAAACCGCATAAATGAAAATAAAATAATTAATATTGAAGAAAAAAAACACATCTCGAATTCATTTTTATTTGATTATACGTTGTAGTTATTTTATTGTTAATCACGCAGAATAAATAATTCTTTAAAAACCTTGAGGACACCTCATGTAAAATGCAAGAGAATTTGATAGAAACAACTATTTGTTAAAAAAAAATAATGTTTATTTCTATAAATAAACATTATTTTTCAACACATGTGAAACTGTGAATTAAATGAATATGTATTAAATAAATAAAAATAGAATATATTTTATGGTTTATGTGTTTAGGGTTATTAAGAAAAATCTCTTTATGTATTTTTATGATTTAATAAACTGTTTTAAAATTATATACTTATCTCTTTCTCTCTTCCTATATATATATATATATGTGTATATATATATATATATATGTATATATATATATATATATGTATATATATATGTATGTATATGTATATATATATATGTATATATATATATATATGTATATATAAGTGTATATATATATATATATATATATATATATATATATATATATATTATATTTATTTATTTTATCAAAATATTTTTATTCAATTATACATAATCATGATTGAGAAACACAGAAAAACGGATAAGATTTATACACATAGTTATAAATTTATAATGTATATACATATTTATATATATATATATATATCTTCAGTATTGTTTGCGATGAGCATAAAACTAGGACAGAAAAATCAATACAAACTTTACTGGAAAATGTAAAAACCGTCAGTTTAAAAACTGTCAGTTTAAAGGTGGCGATTTTTTGCTTACTGCACATTTATATATATATATATATATATATATATATATATATATATATATATATATGCTCTTTTTAATTCTCATGAATTATTAAAATAGATATCTGAGAAGTATTTAAATTTAATAATGTAAAAATATTTCGATTTAACATTTATAAATATCGTTTTTTCAATAATTATTTTTTATGTTATTTTTTTATAATATTAATTATTTGGATCGTCGATAATTAATTATTGTTTCTTATAAATTGGTATTTTCAGTATATAAATTTTCTAGAATTATGCATTTATCACCACTTCTCTTTTTATTTGATGTGCGGTGTTAAACATTCTATAAACATATTCTCTTTGAAGAACATTTACTCACCATGAATTCGTAGTATTCGCTAAGTATTTTATTTTATTTAAGATATTTTAAGAAATGAGCTAAAAATTACCAAGAGTGGTTGGATATTTCAAAGTGTATTTTTTTTTATGAAAAAAAGCCCTGAAATATTATTGAGATGATATTTTGAGGGTTTGGCGAACTTTTAAGAAATACAAAGAAGGCATTTCTTCACAATTATATTTTTTGGTACTGTGGTTACATTAATAATCCTAAATGGATATTTATCCTCCACAAACCATACAATATCAATATTTTAATTAAAATTGTTCAATAGTCGATTCTTAATTATTTTGATTCTTGGTTGTGTACACTTCAATGGTAATGCCGTCATCACAGATAATTACACATGTACATCATTCAGAGATATCGAACATACAACAAAGTATCTTTTAAAGTATCTTTTTTCTTTCTTAACTGTATTTTAATGCCTTGAATATGACAGCATATCCATCGAAATATGAATAAGCAACAATTAAAATCATCAATAAATTACTGAACATTCTTAATTAAAAAAGTATAGTTTGTCAGGAAGTGAAAATCAATTTTGAAAATAAGAAGAATCGCAGAAAAGAGTATATAAAAAGAACATAATCGTTAAAGATACTGAAAAAATCATATGTTTTTAGTAATAGTTAATGAAATTGATGCTAGTAGTTTATGATCTTAAGAAGTGAATATAAAATAAAGAAAGGTGTAAAACAAATATATTAAATTGTTATATAGATGTATAAGTATTGAAGACTAGTAATCAATATTAAACTTATTCAGATTAAAAAGAATTATGGGTTTGATGAACAAAGATAAATATAAAAAATGTTAATCGGAATTCTGAAGTTTGTGTGTATACAATATAGAGAAGCTGAATAAAAACATTTTTATTTTTTAAAATTATATAGATAATAGTTAAATAATAAAATTAATAAATCTTAACTGAAAAATATGCTTTTAATGAAATTACATCAACCATTCATAGTTTGTTTTAATTCATAATGGTACAAAAAATTATTGCTTGGTAGAAAAATAATTGCGGTTTATCCACCAATTTGTCAAGCTTTTTTGATTTTCCTAGCTGCTTAAAGTGGTCTAGAACTGTTGGACGACTAGCACTTAACTTTTGTGTAAGCTCTCGAATTTTTGTGCCTGGTTCTGATTCAACTAACGCCTTCAGTTGGTCATTATGAACTGAAGAAAGATACACGCGACCTTCTTCATTTTCAAGGCTCTCGTCTATTACTATTGCATTATAAATTTCTTAACAGTACTAACATCAAAAAAAGCATGGTTTAGTTTACGAGCAGTTTCTATTACTTTACCACCCGTTTTGAACTCATACAAAAAATGATTTTATTTACTTCTTTTTCACTTTTAATTCAAGAGCTCAATTTGTAGCAAAATTAATAATAAAACCAAATCGATGTTACCAAAATACGGACCAGAAAATGCACTTTAAAATGATATTAATATGAACACGAAGAAATGACAGTTCCATTGAAAAAAATTAAGGTTAGAATTTAGAACACCAAAACCGTAATTATTTTCCTATATAATATAGTAGTAATAGAATACTATATAGTACTTATTAGAAAAAAAGAAAACCGCTCTAGGTGTTAGAACATATGTGATAGGTGTTATCTGGTTCAACTAGCAAAATGGTTTTCAAATAAAAAAATATATATTATGTAACCAAGTACGCAGTTATTATTATTATTATTAGTTATTTATTTATTTACTATTAGTTATTTACTATTTGTTCTAGAATATAACTAGTCTCGTTTTGAAATCGCAGAACTCATCAGCTTTAATTCATATTTAAAGCATGACGGAGCTAATGAAAACATAAACTATCAGAAAAAGTCTTCATGAACAGATAAACTTTTTTGCGCGAAATATTTAGATTACCATATTAATGCGTCTAATAAAAAAAGAAAAAAGCACCATATCCTTAATATCGAACATGTCAAATAAATGTTGTAAATTAGAGCTTCATTTTAAGAGAACTTCGTGAAAAAATATTTTAAAGAACAAAAATAGCATTTTTAAGATAAATAAAACAATTTAATTACAAGTTAACTATCTATTTATTGACAAATTTCATATAAATTAATATTTCTAATTATTTAAATGAATATTTATACGAAGAAATATAAATTAAAAATGATAAAGTATTTATAAATATATAACATTACAGATATACATATATATATATATATATATATATATATATATATATATATATATACATATATGTCCGGTAATTATAACAGCGGATTAAGTCAAAAAATTGAAAAAATGAATTTAAATTTATTTCTTATTACAATTATTTACATTTAATAACCCACAAGAACTTAGGAAAAAATTAAAAAATGTACCGTTTAATGACTGCAAACATAATTAGTATGTAAACATAATTACGTTTTGTTAATTTCGATAGTGAATTAGGTCACTTACTTTTCAGTATACTTTATTTGTCTGGAAAAATGCCTGCATCTATCTGATTTTTATATAAAACTATATTTATTATTAAGGTAAATGACCCTTTAGTTAAGTCAACTTCTTTGATTAAAGCTTCAAACGAACAATTATATTGGTGTTGGAAAACAAAATCTCTAGAGAATCTATCTAGAGAAAATATCAATTACAAAGAGAACGAAGAATATTGAGGGAGAAGCTGTTTATTGGTTGAAGATACCAATGTATCAGATTTCGAAAAGATGTCCCTTATTAGATGTTTTATAAAACATCTTTAGATGATAGTGCAGAATATATTGGATCTTCCACCCAAAAAAGGAAAACAAAATATAGGAAATATACCGAAAATATACGAAAAAATTCAATTATTTCCACTTTATGCGAGTATCCGACCACTCACAAAGGAAAAACATAAGGATATAGGATCTGTTACCGTACATTCCCAAAATTTTCTATAAATATTTTCATATTCTCAAAACATCACAAAAAGAAGAAAAAGAAGAAAAATCTATTATTATTCTAACTTAAGTTAACATGATTATAATTACAAAATGTAAGAGAATATTGTTGTTCATAATTTTTTGAATAAAACAGAAATATTTTTTGTTGTCATTTTTAAGATGTTTGAATTTTTTTGAAAATAGTTTGTCATATGAAGTATTAAAAAAACACATATTTTTTCACGATACTTGTAAAAATTCACAATTACATAAAAAAATTACATTATGACAGTAAGTACTTTGGAAAATATTTTGTTACATAATGGAAAATATTTTTATTACACACAAGTGCTAAGGTCTAAATATCTCATTACGAAAAATATATGACTTAGCTGACTGTCATAATTAACGGCACACACACGTATATATATATATATATATATATATATATATATATATATATATATATATATATATAATATACATAAAAGTGACTTGTTCTAACTTTTTACCAGTAACTGAAATATGGATATACAAGTTGAGTTCCTTGATTGAACGAGCTAGAATTATGTAATACTTTGACTGTTGGTCAAAGGAATAAAATAACATTCGAAGAAGATTCGCAACTTAATTATCATTGATGATTAAGGACTGTTACACAAATGACGTCATCGGTGAGTATTGCAATATAGACAGCTAAAAGTTAATTTGTAAAGGAAATGAAGAATATGGACCACATCCTTAGTAGTCGTCTTGACATTGAGCACAATTTTAAAAATAATTTGTGCACAATGTTATGTATTATTATCACGACGATTTACATATAGTTCATATATGTACAAAATGGCCGAAACTATTGCAAAATTTGAATGATATAGACATTTACATAATTATTATAATTTGAATATATTATCAACACACTTTCAGATTACAAAGTATAAGCAGTTACAATTTTATGTCATATTATTAAAAACATATTTTTAGATTAAAGTATTTTATTTGAAACCTACATAGTTATATATTGCTAAGTCTATTTGTTACACTTTGAAGGACACAGGAAGCTAAGGAAAAAGATATTTTTAGTAGTGAATAGTTCGTTAAAGAAACAAATGTTTTTTTTGAAAATAAATCATTCATATGAGTTACAGAGTACATATGTCATACATAATCGTACACACACACACATATATATATATATATATATATATATATATATATATATATAAAGAGGTATTATTTTAAATTATAAAATTAATTAAGCTTGATTTTTATGTATATATTTTATTAGTTTCAATATTTTTATTAAAAAAAGTGCCCACCTTATTTAAAATATATGGATAATTATAACGGTTAATGCTAGTAATATGTTTATAGTAATTAAATACATGATCATTAAATATATATATATATACATATGTATATATATAGATATACATATATATATATATATATATACATATGTATATATATATATATGCATATATATATATATATATATATATATATATATGCATATATATATATATATATATATATATATATATATATATGCATATATATATATATATATGCATATATATATATATATATGCATATATATATATATATATATATATATATATATATGTATATATATATATATATATATATATATATATATATATGCATACATGCATGCATATATATATATATATATATATATATATATGTATATATATATATATATATATATATGCATATATATATATGCATATATATATACATACATATATAAAAACACTATATAGTTTGGCCAAGCAGCTTCCATAACCTCACAAAACAGTAGTGAACACGACGGCGTCCAAAAATCAGCATATTAGGTATGCATACTTCTTGTATTCCAATTGAAAAAATGCTACCGAAGCTGCGGGAATGATTTGTTCAGTTTTGAGGAAAGGTGTTACGGCACACAAAATATACAAAAAATATTAAAACAGAAAAAGAGGTTCGGAAAATTAATTACGACTTCATCGACTTAAAGTCGCCATCTTTTTATCGACAAGAGATTCGTCCGTTACCCGACAGATAGAGCAAAGTTATACGAAATAATGAAGGATATTTTAAAATGAAATGTATTCCATTTTTCTATAATAAACATTCATTTTCTATAAAAAACGCTAAGAATTAAATTGTACACCTAATACACACACACATATACATACATACATATATATATATATATATATATATATATATATATATATATATATATATATATATATATACATATCACACACACTTTTTTTTAATCTCTGTACAGAATGAAAATAACTTACTTGTGTTCCAAACGGGCTATGTATATATCATGATCTCTAAGAATTTATATTAAATAAAACATTTTTCTTAAGAAGAAAATGGTTTTTATTGTGGATGGATAATTGTTTTATACACAAGAATATATTAGTAATGAAATGCATTCTTTTAAGTATTTTTAAAACGTTTTTTGTAATATAAAATTACTCTGCAGTTCATCATTCTAGTCTAGACTTGCCAGACGTTTCGTATATAATGGATTGTCCCGTATTTTATGTCGCATTTTGCTGTCCCGTATTGCACTTGTAGAGACAGCCTAATGTTCCGTATTTTATTGAAAAGATAAAATTATAAATATTATGTTAAGCAATTATAATTTTCAATATTCTTTTCAAATAATCTTAAATTGATGTATAAAATTGAAGGAAGTAAAATAAAGGTTATATTATAATAAAAGTACTCAGCGTTTTACAAGAAACTTTAGAATTAACGAAAGCAAGAGCTGCTGAAAAATTTATTCCAACAATTTTGAAAACAGTTCTTAATGAAATTGAAATTTCAAAAACAATGAAAGATATTTTTTTAAATGAAGTAGAAATTTTTTATGGTATATGTTACAATTATTTGCAAAAATGGATAACTCCGCTTGAGCACTTTAATATTTTTATCTGGATGGTTTTAAAAGAAATTCTATATTGGGATCAAATTGATAGTACCTGTACGTATTTAAAAACTAAGAACGTTTCCATCAAAGACAACGAATTATTTTGATCAGGTGTAATACTTTTCAGAAAAAATTTTGAAGAAGAAAACAAGAATGTAGCGTGGTACAAGAAACCTCGCCATGAAATATGGACGGCTATATCAAAACAAATTAAATTTAAAGAACAATATTTTGAGTTGCTCACATTTTGTGGATACTTGTTCAGCATTCTTGCTCACAATGCTCATTTTGAAAGAATTTTTCGCTAATGTCAATTCAGTGGACAGATGAGAGAATTAAGATGGACGCGATAACAGTTGAACCAATTTTACAGTGTTTTGTTAAAATTAATATCTCTTGTGAAGATTTCTATAGACTTACAGTAGACGATCTAGTTTTTTAGAGAATGCTAGAAGTAGTGCTAAATATAAGGACTGAATTGCACCTAAGTATTATAATGTTCCTACATTACGCCATTTAATAATTTTTTAAGGTTCAGAATTAGCTTTTTTTAGTATCTATAACCCGTATTTGGTTTTTCAAAATCTGTAAACCATATTCTAATCAAATAATAACTCACTACTGATGGCACTGCAATATTGGCGTTTATCCATGTTTCAAAACGAAATGTGTACATTTTCAATTCATAAAAATTAGAAACTCTCAATAAAAAAAAATATCGACGAACTATTCCTTTGAATGTATGTTTAAGGTACATTGAACCGATTATCGTATTAACATTCATTAAGAAAAGACCTATTGTTATTTCTCTTATTCGCACTTAATCTCTATAGCTTTTGATCTATTTAGTACTACAAATGTGAGCGAAACAGTAGTTGATCATCACTAATTGCCTTTATCAGAACAGAAATACATCATGAAAACGTAAACATTTTATCATACTTAATTAGTCTTGAATAATTACGCCTTTTCAAATTAATCAAAAACAATTATAACGTCTTTTTCGACTAATGCGTTCTATACATACATTATTTTTTGTCTGAAATATTAAAATAAGAATCGAATCATAGAGAAAAATGACAATATAAGCTATCTAAAATATCTTTTAACGGCTGGGTTATATTAGTTTGGAATATATTTAATTTAATTATGGCAAACAAAATATTCATTTTCAAATTTCATATTTTTTTGTGCAAATTTTATCTTCTGGTACTTTTTTATCTACTTAAATGACGTACAATTTTTCAATAAAATCAGTTGGAATCAATTTTTATGAAGTATACTTTGATGTCTGAAGAAACCAATGATCATCATTTTAATATTCGAAAAAAATATAGAAATCAGAACATAAAAACATATAAATATAAAAATCACGAATCTTAGAAAATACTGAACGAAATTGGTCAAAATGTTGATACAAGTGGGAGAAATATCCAATATCAAAATCTGTCAATTTAAATATATCATACGCCAGAGTAACATCTGCTCGGAAACTTTTTGAACAGTTTCTGTATTGTCACTAGTTTGATAATATGAGATATAATAAAAGTAAATATATGGTTTTTAATCAGTCAGATTTATTTACAATATGACGAATTGCGATTGCATGTTGTAAAGATAGTGGTGTAAGCTTGTATAATAAAACAATTAGAATGTTTATTTATAATTCATCTAATATAATTTCTAGAATTGATATTAATTGATGATTTTGTGGAGTTTGAAATAAAATATTTAAAAGAGGAAAAAGTAAAAACAGAGTAAAATAATATTTAAATTAAAAATTAGAAAATGTTGATAAGAAAACGATAAAAGTTTTGTAAAAATTTGTGATAAAATTATATTCAATAATGAAGAAAGTGTAGTGTAAAATAATGATATGAAAATAAATATAAATTATTCATTTTTTTTATTAGAGAAAAAATCATTTTTATTTATTGTATATATATATATATATATATATATATATATATATATATATATATATATATATATGTTGTCTTTCTCCGACTTTATTTAAATTATACTTAGACCAATCTCTTAAAGGGTTGGCTTATAAATGTAAGAATATGGGACTTCAGGTGGGAGACGACAATTTATATACCCTTTATTTTGCTAACGACCAGGTGGTGCTTGCGGAAGACGAACAAGATTTCAGCTATATGGTCAGAAAGCTGTGTGAAGAATATGGAAAAGCAGGTCTTAAAATAAATCTTAATAAATGCGAATATCTAGTAGTTGGAAATGATGACCGCGGAAACCTACCACTGGAAAACGATATAATAAAAGGCGTCGATAAAGCCAAGTACTTAGGAGTGATTTTTAATAAACAAGGAACGAGTAGAGACGAAATCCAAAAAAGAATTACCAAAGGCAGAAAGACCATAGGCGCACTCAACCCACTACTAAGGGAAAGAAATATTAGAAAAACAACAAAGCTTCAACTGTACAAAACAATTGTCCAAAGTATCGTAATATATGGCTCAGAAGTATGGGATCTAAATAAATCACATAGGAAAAAACTACTAGCCACAGAGATGGACTTTCTGAGAAGAAGCTGCTGAAGATCGAGACTTGAAAGAGTCAGAAATGCAGACATTAGAAAGGAAATGAATACTGTTGGAGATATCGTTGACGATATTGAGAAGAAACAACTGACATGGTTCGGACACACAAAAAGAATGGACGAAGTGAGATGCCCAAGGAGGATATTAGAGTGGATACCACCAGAAAGGAGAAAGAGACAACGACCAAGAAGAAGTTGGAGATACGACGTGGACGAGGCAATGGAAACAAGAAACCTAGATGAAGAAATATGCTATGACAGAAGGAATTGGATACTGGGGACGGAGAGGCGGCGACAGCCGTAGACAATCCGTTGTATATATATATTATATAATCAATATTATATATATATATATATATATTTATATAATATACTAGGGGGCTTCGTCACCTTCTCGCTGCGCTCACTAACACCTAGGTTCAACTACGCTCGCCGATATAATCACATTGATATAATTAATGTTAATTAATAATAATATTATATTAATCACTTGTCAATTATAAGCGTCTACATGATGTGACAGAATGAAACAATTAACATATTTTTTAAAATTCATTGTGCATATAATCATTATCTTAGACAGCTTGCAAAATTTCTGTTTTATATATGAGATAAACATATTTGGGTACCATGTAACTTTGGCGTCATAAATAAATAAGTCGACGTCATTGAACATTTTTTTGTGGACAAATTTGGTTTTATATATATAGAAAGAGATCTGCATGTATATTAGATGTACAAACTGATTCGGCGCTTTTATTATAGAAAGTGAATGTTTACGAAAAAATGAAATATATTTCAAGCCATAAAATATTCTCCATTATTTTGAATAAGTTTGCTCCATGTCTGGCAATTGACGAAGCACTTGTCGAGAAAAAGATGGCGGTATTGAGTCGATGAAATCGTAATGCATTTTCAGATCTCTTCCATTGTTTTTGTGCGTCACATCGCCTTCTTCCAAAGTTGCACAAATCGTTCCTGAGATTTCGGTAGCATTTCTCCAATTGGAATGCGAATAATATGCAATGTCTAATATATTGTTTTTCTGACACCATCATGTTCACTGTTTTTTTGGGATGTTATGCCAACTGCTTGGACAACATATATACTGTTTTTAAATGTTAAGGTTGGCACTTGAAAATCCTAAAACGACGAGAAAACATTTTAATTTAAAAGAGAGTTAAGTTTCATTCAGTTTAAAGGCACAGAATTAATTTTTACACCTAATATTTTAATGAAGTTTAAGAAGAAAAAAAATATTCTACTACATTTACTATATGTAACATAAATGTATGTTTATATAGTCTACTATATTTACTACTTGAGAGAGTCTGCCCTCGATCAGTTGAACTCATAACAATTGTGTTATTTACTCTTAATCTATTTCTTATTTATTATGTTATACGCATTATAAACTATCATCATCATTAACCATACATGCTGTAGTAAGCAAACGAATTCTACATCAGATATTACATATTATATGAATTTAATTAATAAATCAACCGTAAACATGTAAAAAAGTTGTAATGTACACGAGCGATAATGACCTTAACTGTCAAAGCACCTTAAAACCCTAATAACCAACCAACCAACCTGTAATGTACTTAATATATGATTGATTTAAAGGCACAGAATTAATTTTTTTACTTAATAGTAATGAATAAAGTGTAGTATAATATAATGACATATAAATATTAATTATTTAATTTTTATTAGCAAACATATTCTTTTTTATTTATTATATTTGTACAGACACACACACACACATATATATATATATATATATGTGTGTGTGTGTGTGTCATAAATATATTAATATGTGTAATAAATAAGGCAGCAATTTTATTAATTAGAGAAATGTATTTGATATAATCAAATTTAAAAGTGAATTAATGTTTAATATACTTTCTTCTCATCATAGTTCACTCTATACTGCTCACGCTTTTAACATCTAAACATAAAATATTTGTCATGTTAATTTCGTAGGTATTGAGCTTTTAGCTTATTATTATTGGTAAAGTAGTTATCTCTTAATGCATTTTTAATAAGATTAAACTTATAATATCTTGACGCGACACAAGAAGTTATATAACATGAAGCTTTAAGATGTTAAAAAGTAAGTTGTTTGTAAGAGACGTGTACGGTAGTTTCTATGTAACAGTGTCTTCAATAAATATTTTCAATTTCCAACTTCAGTGTATTCATTCTGTTATTGGTATTAAATATTTTGTATTGTATATAACATTTAAATTTATTTTTATTTTAAAAATTTTGTATAAGAAAAAAGTTAAAAATAGTTTTCCAGTTACTACTTTATGATTTTTTGCATGGCACTTTTTGCTTTGTAGAGTTATTTTAATTTATCGTGAATGATAAAAAAAGAATCAGATTTTGAACAACATGCACGGAATTATTGTTGAATGTGTAATAAGATTGAATTCTGTACATGGTG
>CM068318.1:33495955-33550955 GCA_034766995.1 Acanthacorydalis orientalis | reverse complement strand
AAAAATCTTCAAGAAATAGGTGGTTAATTTATACGCCCGATACAAGAACAGAAATTTGAAAATAACACGACGAATTTATTGTGTTTATATAGAAAGTAAACTCTTTATTTAAAAAAAAGAAACTCAAACTTTGGTATATGACTATAATTCTGGTAATATAATTCATTTTAAACAAAAGTTTTAAAAATGAAATACATAGCCATAGCCTTCTAGGTACAAGCCGTGCACGATGTTTTAGCACACGGTATGTCAAAACAAGGTGATTCATTCCGAATTTCATTTTTGAAATTTTAAATCGAAAAATGTAATTCCCCTAATTTTGATTTTGGATATAAAATTGTAATATATTATAACATGTGATAGAGGTGTTAAATTTAGGATCGTCTCATATGACTGATATTATGATAAACGTATAAACTTTATCTTAAAATTTCGACCTAGTCTTATACGTAGGTCGCCTTATACGCCGTGATATACATATATCATCGTTTTTGACTTTATATATAGTAACTTTAATATTTTAAAAGAAAAATCTCCAAAATGAATCCAGTTCTCTTGCAGACGTTCCGGAGCTGACATCTCATTGTGGTTTTTCCAACAAAAGGACATTTTTTATGTATGTTTATTTTATCCTTCAAACATATATAACGATACAGAGCATATTCGTCACATTATTTTTTATTATTTCCGTAAAAGCGCGCAAAATAACTACTGAAAAGATTTCAAAATTATACGGGGATGATGCAGTGAACATTCGCACATGTTTTCGGTTGTTTCAAAGTTTCGTGAGGTAGATTTTAGACCATGAAAGAAAACCTTATCTATTGAAAATCACTGCTTATTTTTGAATAAAATTCGACAAAAATCAATACGTCTTAAGTACTTTAAAATTCAAAATAAATGAAAGAGAGATCTGTTAATGATGTAACTGTTAGAAGATACGAAGATTGATCAAAAAATATCTGAAATAGTGTCATAAAACGTTCTCAGCCATATGTATACCATTTTTAGGTGTAGTTTTAATATAGAATTTAAACACATTATTACTTCTTATAGTAAAATTTACTATAAAAATAAAATTTGCAACATTTAATATATTTTTTATTTTGTATAGGTATTTTTGGGATTCAACGTAACTGTTTGCCATTTTATAAGATGTACCACCAGTTGTAACAGTGTTTGATGAGTACAGTTATACATTCACAAAAACGCCAGAAAATTCCAATATATCAAATATTTAGTAGCATTTCAGAGAAAGAATACAAAAAACAAGTTTAAGTTAAATAAAATATGACATTTTAAGAGAACCCTGTAGAACAAATATATATATATATATATATATATATATATATATATATATATATATATATATATATATAAACGAGTGTAATTTGAAAAGTTCGCGGCCTAACTATGTAAGAATATAAATTGTATTCTTAAATTATTTTTATTTTTCAATATGGTCCTCTCGAACTTCAAACCACTTCATCAAGTGATGCTCCATTGCTTTTATGCCGTCCAGGAAATAATTTTCTTCGAACTCCTCAAAATAGCGATTCACTGTTGCTATCAGTCCTTCATATGACAAAAATCACCTACCACTAAGGAAGCTTTCAAGTTTTGGGAACAGATGGAAATATGAAGGGGCCAAATCTGGAAAATAGGCTGGATAAGACAACAATTCATACTTAAATTTAGCGAGTTTTGCCATGGATACAACATTTGTATGAGCAGGTGTATTGTCTTGATGGAAAATGATTTTTTCTTTGATAAGCCTGGTATTTCCTGCATTTACCTGCATATTATTTGATCGAATCGATCCAAAAGTTTAGCATAATACTCTCCCGTCATCGTTTGACCATTTGTACGGTAATTAATAAGCAGGATCCTTTTAGCAACCCAAAAAATTGATGCCAAACTGATTGTTTTTTTTTAAATGGTGAAGAATCACCATGCTTCAATTTTTGGATTGTTGTTTTGACTTTGAAATGTAATAGTGAATCTAAGTCTCATCTTTAGTCACAAATAGCTGAATAAAATCAGTCATTCCCCTTTTAAATCGATTCAAACAGACTTGAGAAATGTGTACTCGAACGCGTTTATGATCAATTGTCAGCAAACGTGGCATCCATCTTGCTGATAGCTTTTTCATACCTAACTCTTCAGTTAGGATGTGATTCACGTCTTCATCTGAGACCAACCTTACATAATCAACCTTATCAATTTTGGATACCTTCAATCGTCGACCCTATAAGACAATATTGTGCACTTTGTGGATGATTTCTTCTGTCGTTGCAGTTTTCGTACGTCCACTAGGCGGGTTATCTTCTAAGCTTGCACGGCTACATTTAAATTCAGCTGTCCATTTCTTTACGGTTGGATACGAAGGTGCACTATCATCCAGTACATTTTTTATCTTATTAAAAATTTCTGTTGGCATTAAGACGTTTTTGACAAAAAACTTTATCACCGCACAATGTTCAACTTTATCCATTTCAATAATGACACAAAAAGAGCTTTATTTAAATTAATGTTTGCAATAAACTGCTTGACACAATAATTATAGACCTTGGAGATTATGTACAAGATAGATATCGTTTTGTAATGTACCATAAATATTTCAAATATTACACCACTTATATGTTAGGTCGTGAACATTTCATGTCACCCTCGTATATATATATATATATATATATATATATATATATATATATATATATATGTATATATATATATATATATATATGTATATATATATATACACACACATACATATATATATATATATATATATATATATATATATATATATACATTATTAAAAATAATAACCAATTACAATAAGTTATTGATAAAAAGGTCATTAAAATATAATATAAATTCTTACTTTTTTCTGGTCATCGTCTTCTTTTTTCTTCCAACATCGTATAATTGAAATTAATGTCACTACACAAAACACAATCAAAATATTATATAAATATAATGTTGCAAACATTGTTTATCTTTTAAAAAGTTTATAAAACTATTTACTTTCTAATAACAAAGTTTACTTCCACAACACTTGCAAAATTAAAAAAAAACGGTAATCACTTTTAGTCTCACTTCAAAAAAAAAAGTTTTCATCAAAATATATCCATTCTAAATTAACACAAATATCAAACAAAACAGATTCACTTTATTTTCAGATAAAGTAAAAAGATGCCTTTGATTTTTTTTTAAATATTTAAAATAAATGTAATTGTATATATATATATATATATATAAATTATTCTATTTTAATAAATTATATACATGATTTGCGAATTAACATATTTCAACGTAAAATCAATAATTCATGTAATGTTACTCTCATATTTTCTTTTAAATTTCTTAGATGAATAAAAACTAAAATTCAATAGTAAATAAATTTTTCTATCATACAGATAAGCATTGTATTTTCATTCTAAAAGTAAATATTTTCCGGTTTTTAGAATATTAATAAAACTCTTATCAATATCGCAAAACTGTATATAATGTGTTAACGAAAAGGTTGAGTTCTTCATTTACTTATATAAATAAATATAACATTTTAGAAATGTAAAAAAAAAACGCTTTATACTTCTTTAAGGGTGTAAGAGCTGGTTGTAAAAATGAAGAAATTAATGAAACTTGTAAGTTTTTCTTTTATTTTTATTTTAAGGTTATACTATACGTTAATTTTGAAATTGATTCTCTATACTGTTTAGAGAAATTACAAGTTGGATTTTTTATATTTTCATATGTTATTTTATGGAACAATAGCACATAGTCGAATATAACAAAGATATTTAAAAAACTAAGAATCCATAAATCATTTGTGTAAGTTTAATTTGTGAATTGAAGAAGGTACTGTAAAATTTCCTTAATTCTTCTATAAAGTTTTTGAGAAATTAATTTCTTGAAAAATGATTATAATACATACAAAATTTGAGTTGTTCCAAAATTTGAAATTTGATAGAGTGTAAAAATGTAGCAACGCCAAAGAAAGCCGATAAAAGTATTACAAATTTGTATATTTGAATAAAAATATACAGATATCAACAAGATGAGTATCTTATTCTTTTTCTCTCGCATTATTTCTTCACTTTACTTTCTAATTTATTTCTTTATAATGTGAAAAGCTGTAATTTTATAATGTGTAAATGAAATCCTTCCAGTGTTGTCACATTTAACATTCCAAAAAAGAGGTTTAATATAACTAATAAGATTAAATATTCATAGTTTTAATTATATAAAACACATTTACGTGATTATTCACATTTATTAATACGTCAACGTCATTTACTAATTTTTGTCAATAAAGAATGCAATTTATATTTATTTTTTAAATTATTGATTCATCAAGTTGAAATCAAGATAGTTTTCATTTGAATATTCTATCATGAAAAGTATTAATATTAGACTGATAGAAAAAAAATAATTGATTTTCCTAGCTGTTTTAAGTGGTTCAGAATAATTGTATGACTAATGCCTAATTTTTTTGTAAGCTTTTGACTTGTTGTGCTTGGTTCTGATTTAACTAATTCCATTTGGTCGATATGAACTGACGAAGGACGCCTGCGACCTTCTTCATTTTCAAGGCTCATCTCAGAAAGAAATTTTTCGAACCACCATTGCACCATACCGTTTCTTAACAGTACCAACACCAAAAGTACCGTATAGTTTACAAGCAGTTTCTGCTACTTTATCGTTCGTATTGAACTCATAAAAAATTGCTCTTATTTGCTTCTTTTCCATCTTTAATTCAATAGCCCTATTTAAAGCAAATTTAATAATAAAACTAAAATCGATGTTAACAAAATACAGATCGAAAAATGCACTTAAAAATGATATTAACATGCACTCGATGAAATGACACTTCTATTAAAAAAATTAAGGCTAGAAGTCAGAAAACAAAAACAGCAATTATTTTCCAACCAAATATCAGTAAATATAGATAAAACGATCGCTAGAAAATGAAATTCGTTTCTAAATTTAAATGTACAGAACCAGTGATCAAACACATACCACTTAAAATTTCTACAACTTATATATTGAATAGATTATTAAATTATATTTCGGATACTTCAGTTTGACTTTATATCTCCAATAAATTCTTGTCTTTCAATTATCAGTCAAATTATTTTACATTTTTTTAAATAATTTATACTTGAATAATTCCTTAATAAAAATTTATATTGAGTAGAAACTGAAGTATCTAAAAATGATGAAAATTTACCAAGAGAATACATTTCACAAACAAATGCGCACATACACACACACACATATATATATATATATATATGTATATATAGATATATATATATATAAATATATATATATATATATATAAATATATATATAAATATATATATATATATATATGTATATATATAAATATATATATACTCGTATATATATATATATATATATATATATATATACGAGTATATATATATATATATAAATATAAATATATATATATATATATATACATAAATATAAGTATATGTATATATATATATATATATATATATATATATATATATATATACGATATATATATATATATATATATATATATATATATATACTCGTATATATATATATACACACACATATATATATATACACACACATATATATATATATATACACCTATATATATATATACATATATATATATATATATATATATATATATATATATATATATATATATATACATACATACATAAATTATATATATATATATATATATATATATATATATATATACATATATATATATACACACACACATATATATATATATATATATATATATATATATATATATATATATATATATATATATATATATATATATATATATACAGTAAATTAAAATATCTAATTATTATATTTCTTACTTGTATTTTAGAGTAAAATATAATTTTAAATAATTACATACACTTTTTAACTTTGATTTTCATTTATATACATAAAACAATATACATAAAGTTACCCTAAAAAGTATTAGATAAAAAAACACAGATGTTCAGTTACTTGTTACAAAAATACGAAAAAAAAATAGTTCCTTATAACAGTCTATGGTTACATTTGAAAAATTTTATTTTAGATATTTAGTGTTAAAAGTATACTCGTACATATTTTATTATAATTTTATCAAAACATATAAAATGAACATCAACACAAATCACGTCCACAGAAAAAATCAAACTAATTGATTTGCATTACTTACTAACTGCATAATACTTTTAACATTTAGTTGGATAATCTTTTGAATTAATAATGAACTGTAGCCTATTTAACTGTTATAAGTTTTCTTTACGTAGCTGAATACATTTTGTTTCATTTGTCCTTCAAGCGGTTATATAATTCTTGTTTATTTTAAATACTGTTTTCTTTTTCTAGATTTCTACTCACTTTATAGATATTCAACAGGTTTTATACTTTATTGTGTAGATTTATTGAGTTATTGGGGATTATATAAAAATTATTTTTTTAATAATTAACACTCCATGTTTCGAACACCAGTCATATTGAATCATAAAATTATTTTCAAAGTTTAATTCTATAGCATTCTTACTCAAATCACTATTAAAATATTTAAACATATATTTAGTCATGAAACCATTCATTTTATGTAAAAACCTAGTGACTATTGTAATAATTCCTTTCATAGAAATTTCAACACATTCAGTGAGAGCTGTAAAAGATTTTTATCTTAAATTTTTTTAACCACTGGATCCAAAAATTTTTATTTTTAATCTATTTGAGAAAATTAAACGGTTTCTGTACTGAGATAAATCTTTTTAGCATTCTTTTATGGATACAACAAATTAAGTTATTTTTTTTATTATATTTCTATATGGATTTCTGAATGCTATTCTACCATTCCAATATTCAGTTATTAGATTTTTATATTTTACAGTTTAATGTCTTCTTTTTGTGTTGATTTGTTAATTTGAAGATTAAGGTATATGTTTAGAACAATTGTGTATTGATTTTCGACATTTCTTATGCCTTTCTTTTTCGAGTAGTGTTGGGGATAGCTTAGGTTTGGAAAAAACAAAACAGTTTGCATTACATTCGAATTTTTAAGAAAGTTTGGATAACGATGAATAATAACAATACTGAAAATTTGATTTCAATTACAGAGCTGCGTCATGATATGGTAATTGAACAACAATGCAAAGAGATTTATTATTAGTTTGACTCCGAAAAGGCATTAATAAAATAACCACAAAATAAGTTCTGACACAGGCTAAATACACTTTCACAAATTAATTCGTTTTTCAGCCCAAAAACTACATAAACATGTTTCAATCAAAAATATTCAATAAGTTGTTATTGAATATTTTTGATTGTCGCTCATACGCATTTCGATAGCAACTCTATTATCCACAGAGTGCCAATTTACATAAAAATCTAAGAAGAAAGATTATTCAGTAAATTGTTGCTCTAAGGATGATGGCGTTGCCATTTAAAATGCGCATGAGCAACAATCGAAAATATTCAATAATGATTTATTAAATATGTTTGACCGAAAATATTTTGTGTGGTTTGTGGCATGACAAAGAAGTCGTTTGTGAAAACATAAATACATATTTTTATAATTAGAAAATTTTCGAAACATAAACAATTAGTTTTTTTAACAAACATACTCATATATGCGCATATACATTATATATATATATATATATATATAAATATATATACACATTATATATATATATATATATATATATACATACAGACACAGATACATATATATTGTATATATATATATATACTAAGGGGCTTCGCCCCCTGCTCGCTTCGCTCTCCCACTTCTCAATTATAAGGCTGTACATACAACCGAATGAAACAAAAACCATATTTTTTAAAACTCATTATGTCCTTTTAATTATTAACAGATATATCGCAACGTAATCGTTATGTATATGTATATATATATATATATATATATATATATATATATATATATATAATGTATATATATATACATATATAAAGATATTAATACAAACACACACACAATGACATTAAATGAATTTCAATTCTCATGAATTTTTCAATGCGAAAATCCGACAAATAAAGAAAACAAACAAGAAAAAATAATTTAATATCTGTATTATTGGAATTAAGAAGTAGGGTCGAATCTAAAAAAGTTAAAATTGAATAACCGAAGAGAAATTTTAAATGGTATAATTTCTCTCTCTCTCTCTCTCTCTCTATATATATATATACAATTAAGTTCATAAATTCAATTCTTTATTGAACTTTAAATCAAATATACGTTGAAATTAGAACACAACCACATACAAATGAAATTTTATATTTCGTCATTTAATGTACAAACATTGTAGGTATTCTTTAAAACTTTATATTACATTTTTTGCCAGAACAATAAAATGAAATTTATGACTGATATTTTATTTTGTACACTGTATTTTAAAAAGAGTATATTTTTAAGAAACATTAATTGCTTTTTTAATACACGTGACATTTTATGAATTTTTTCTTTTGAAATTTTTCAAATACAGTAATATAAACAGTAAAGCAGTCAGTTATCAACACACACACACACACACATATATATATATATATATATACTTTTATTAATTGCTGTTGAAAAAATCCTTTCTCTTAAATGTTCTTTTTCTGTGAATTGTTCAATTTACACAAATTTGTCAATATAACTGGTCGGAAAAACTTATTGGATAGATTTATTCGCGGAGCTACATAGTAAGATCTACAATTGTCCTGGTTGATTACAATTAAATATAAATTGTTAGTTTGTTTTATTTCTATATCTTTTATAAATGTTTTGTTCGTTTAACTACGATTTCTTACATGCGAACCTATCGTTGAGTAAATATAAGTTCATATTTTTAAAAATATTTAAGTCGACAGTGTTAAGTAAATGCCAGGAGGATAGTAAACAATATCTAAATGCTATATATAAAAGTGTTTTCTTTTTAAACTTAACAATAAAAAAGTGAGTTAAATTGTGTCAGTTATAATGATAATTCATGGAAGATTCATTAAAACAATTGATTTAGTGAAAAGAGAAACATTGCAAGATATAAAATGAAAAAAAAATAAAAAGCATGAAATTTTAAAAAACAATACTTGTTTTGGAATGCACAAGGTGAATATAAGATGGATTCTAAAACTTCTTTCTATTATTCAAAAGGTAGAATGCGTGAAATGTTGTATTGAAATTTGAAGGCTCTGTGAAGGATTGGAAAAAGGTAATTAAGTCCATTGTTAACTAAAAAAAATCAACCATGATTTATTATCATGATTTGTTTTTTAAAACCGAACTTATTAAGTGGTATCATCCTGCATTACCATGATAAAAAAGTGAAACTTATATACTCGTAATCATAAAAAAGAGTATGAACAATATTTTGTGTGATTCGCAAGAAAAATTCTCAATTGAATTTAAAAATCATAATACTATTGTCACTGAAGATTATGTGTTTTTAATATAGCGACTGAGGAACACCTCTAAAGAAAAGCGCCGGAAAAATATTTTTATAAGTGCGTTTTGATATTGAACGACAATGCGTTAGTAGTATTGTGCAGCAATTCAACTGTTGGATAGGCGGATATAAATAAAATTGATTTTAATTAATCAAAACATTTATTATACGTCTTTAGCTTGTCCCAAGAGAATATTGTTTATTCTCAAAAAATAAAATTCTAGTCGCCTAGAAAAAAAATTAAGAGATGAAGAAGTGACTTTTGCAGTATTAGCCAAAAGAAGAAAAAAACGATTAAGTGTATCTCTTTGTTAGTTAAATACTTATTTGTGGACACCTGTAAGAACTCTTTAACAGTCTAAGAGAGTATATAATTACCTTTTTCATCTAATTTTAAATAAACATATATTTTTTAAATAATTGGTATATACATTTATGATCCTTTTTTAAATGGAAGTAATAATATGAAACATTATTTATTTTTACATATTTTCCTAACTTATTTCTTTTTTTAGCATTTTTGGTAATTTATGTTTTTCACTAATTATAAACATTCGCTTTAGACTATTTTCTTTTTGCTTTTGATACAGTTTGAGACTAATTTTACAAAGTTAATCTTTGTATTTTGAATATATATATTGCGAGAATAATATTGTATTTTTTTGCTGTGTAAGGAAGATATTAGAAATAAATAGTCGAAATATAAACACTCTTCTTGTTCTTATTGTTTTAGATTTGATTTTTTTTTTGATTTAAATTTTCATTTAAAATATGTATTAAGACTTTACTATTTCATTTTATGCATAACAATTTGGTTAGTTCGTTATTTATTTGGGATTGAAGGGCATGTTGTCTACTGTCATTAACACTCGCAGTTAGCTTAGGATTAAATATATTTTTTAAAATTTTTCCTCCTTTAGAATAGCATACAGTTTTTTTTAACTGACGTAGTTGAAAACTTGCCAATACGTAAAGAGTGCTTTAAGAATATACGAGGATCGTTTGATAAGAGTAGTAAAAAGCAAGTTAAATACTATTTTTTGGAAAAAAATATTTTATTTCTAATTAAGTCTTCATTGAGGGCTATGAGGACACTTGGCCTAACGAGTCTGCAAAATTTGTATTGACGGCGGCGATGACATCCCCATTCGTTGACAATTTCTTACCGCCGAGCTAAATTTTCAAGTTTGAAAAGAAGAAGAAATCGCACGGGATCAAGTCCGGAGAACATGGTGGGTGAGGAATCAATTCGAAGCCTAATTCGTACAATTTTGCTATTGCGACGGTCGATTTGTCGGATGGCACGTTGTTCTGGTGAAAAAGCACTTTTTTTGTGCGCCAATCTTGGCCGTTTTTGTTCTAGCTGTTCTTTAAGACGGTTCAATAATGTTGCATAATATGTTCCTGTTATCGTTATTAACATCGTTAAGTAGCCGATCAGGATGATTCCTTGGGAACCCCAAAAAACCGTGACCATCGCCTTCCCAGCCTACAAAACGGTCTTCTCGTTCTTCGGCGAACTTTCACCAGTCGTTGTCCATGCTTTGACTGCTGCTTCGACTCAGGTGTGTAGTGGTGGATCTATGTTTCATCCACGGTGACGAATCGACGCAAAAAGGCTTTCTCGTTTTTTCCATTTTTTCGGCAACTGTTCGCTTCAAACATCTGTAGAACGTGAACAACGTGTCGCTTCTGGCTGAAATTTCGCCTATGCTAGTTTGAAAAGTAATACTTGACTCCCATGATTTTACCAAATGGATGATGGCGCTATATAATACAATTTACCAAACTTTTTGAACGACTCACGCGATCTTTAAATTGAATCAATCATAACTCTGTATTAAATTAAAATAATCTCGTCTTTTTACGATTTTGAAGTGCCAACCTTAACATTTAAAACCACTATATATCTTAGACAAGCAGTTGGCATAACATCGCCCAAAAGAGTAGTGAACCCGATAGCGTCCAAAAAGCAGTATGTTAGGGATTGCATACTTTTCGAACTCTACTTGACAAAAAATTCTGCCGAAGTATTTTAATGAAATTTTTATGAAATTATTTGTTCAGCTTTTGGGAAAAGTGCTGTGATGGATAAAACGCTAAAATAGTGGAAGAAGTCCTAAAATTCATTACGACTTTATCGACTCAAAACTACCATCTTTTTTCGAGAAGGGATTCGTCAGTTACCCAACATATGGATTAATGTTATATAAAATAATAGAAAACTACTACTTTGAGGATTTAAATGTATTCCATTTTTGTGTAAACATTCATTTTATATAAAAAGGGCACAGAATTAATTTGTACACTTTATATATATATATATATATATATATATATATATATATATATATTTGTATTTAGAATATACATTATCATTTTATATTGGTTCAACTAGCTGTTCAACAAAAAATCCCACTGCATGTTTAGCCTTACTAGTTATAGAGGTAGTAATATATCACGAAGTATAAAAGGACATAATTTATATTAATGCACTTTAATAAATTTACAAAATAAGTATTTTCAATTTATTAAAATGGAACACAAAGTGATGCTGTTTAATTTAATATCAGTTGTGAAATGAATAAAATAATAACTACAAAAAGTAAGATTTTAAATTGTAATTTATACAGTAATTCGTTTACAAAATAAAATGAAACAATTAATGATATACATTCGAATGTATATAAAATATCGAACCCTTCCACGTAGGTACGATAAACATCTATAACATTTTATATTGCATTCGAAACAGGAAAAACACTGCCACATTTCACTGTTTTATTAAGTCTCACTCTTTAATAAGCTTGAAAAATGACTGGTTTTTACATTTTTTCAGCCGTAGTACATGTAATGCTAACCATAATGATGACAGTGAAAAAATCGTTTTATCTTAACAACAGTGAGCAGTGAGCAGTTGGCAGTTAGAGTGTGTGATAGTGAATTTGACACTAGAAAAATCGCGTTCAAATGAATGGACTGTATATCATTCGGGTGTTGATTTTAGTGACAGGGCGGTAATAGGAAGTTGTAATCATGTATCTGGTAATGTAGTATGGAATTAATTGGAAAACGTTACACGTTTGGTAGCATCATATATTAATTATATTTTAGACAGCTATTTGACCGGAATTATTTATTGACTGTAAATTAATGGCTGTAAATTAGAAACTTGGAATTATTTAAGGTTAAGAGTTTGTTAATTTTACCAATGGAGTACGTTTTAATTATAAATATGTATTAATTTATAATTTATGCACAGTTGAGAGACAAAAAATGATTATCAACGATCACATTCAATTATTTATAATTAGAAGTAGAAAAATGATAAATATTACTAGGAAAAGAATATTAATTCATTTGTTTTGAAAACAGATTAACTTTTACTATTTTGTAGTTAATTGTTTATTCCCTATTAATCGAAATTGTAATAACAAACAGATTTATGATATTTATTAGGATGAGATAATTATAATGCATTTATTATGATACCTGTATATCATAATATAATTCTGGTTTGTGGTTAAATTCAATTTCACAAATTAATTTTTGATTCACTGCATAAACCATAATTTTTTTCTAACCAAAAATGTTCATTAAATGTCTATTGATCATTTTTTTTATTGTTATTCAAACGAATTTTAATAGGGATGCGAACATCCTTAGAGCACTAAGATACGGAAAAATCTTAGAACTACGAGGATGATGGTATCGTTATTAAAATATGTATATGTAACAACAAAAATGATCGTTTATTAATCATTTTTCATCAGAAAATTTTTTTGCTGCTTTCTGTGCTTAGAGAAAAAATCACTTGGAAATCAATTCTACTTATTTTACGATATAAGCAAGAACTATCGATCTTATTGATTGATTAATATATTGAAAAGATTGAATATTAATGTATAGAATAATAAAATGTAGAAACTGTTAAACAATAATGAAAATATATAAGAAATCTACACCAGGTATGACCATTTGATTCTAGTTTCCAGATATAAAATTAAAAATAAGGTTTTTTTTTAAGATAATTTCACTAATTTATTATAGAATGAAGTAATGAAATCAGTAAATATTAATGTTATTGAAGTTCACAAAAATTACAAATAAATAAAGAAATACTATTTGCACGATATTAGTTTAGTGTTTTATGAAAAGTTAGTTATTTTCAATCATCAAGTATTAAATTGTACATTTTTTTATTTCAGTATTAGTTTTTCATATAATCTCCCTTATTGGATATAAATACTTGCTGTATTATTACATACAAGTTAGATCAAATATTTTTACAAATAGAGACAAATACACTTAGATAATGTTCGCTTGTTGGTCTCATAAATATATACATACATACATATATATATATATATATATATATATATATATATATATATAGTACAAATAGTACAGAAACCTTTTGATTTAAATTCCCTCAGTGTTTGTATTTTCGATTTATGTTGGAATGAAATTTACGACGGTATCTCGAAACATTTTTTTGTCCAGATTTACACCGTCGTATCTATAGATTTCAATGTACGTTTTGTAGAAATCTGTTTTATAACAAGTCTGGGAAATTTTCTATAAATTATACTACTTTTTCTTTTTTCTGTATATTCCACTGCATGTTAATTTGAACATAAAAGCTATTTTTTATAAATTACATGAACGTTATAAAAGTTAAATACATACAATATATATATATATATATATATATATATATATATATATATATATATATATATATATATATACAAACTTATATATATATATATATATATATACAAACTTTAAATAGATCTATAGATTGAAGTCAGTATTAGTTATTCACTTCATAAAAAATATTCACTTTTTTACGTACAGGTGTAGTTTTTTGTTTAATTTTATTCGAGTGTTTACCTTCTTTTTCGATTCTATTTTGGAATGTATTTTAATATATACTGGACGATTAACTTGTTCGAGAGATAATATGGATAAAATAATTGAAATCCTCTATCTCTCTCAATATATACATTTTAAAATTTAATTGAGGTAAAAAATGTAAAAATAACCAGAGATTAAATAACAATATCAATTCAATAAAATCAATATACCTCAAAGCAACTGAAATGGTTGCTAAAGTTTATTTTATACGTCCGTTTGAAATTGTGGAAAAATTGGAAGTAAAATAGTTTAAAAAACTTATGATAGAGTATCATTATATCTAGAAATTTTCAGGTATTAGAATTATAAAACATGCGCTCTAAAATTTATGAATAAAAAGAAAAGTCTACATATGTGAAAATTATGAATAATCTTTATGAACAGATGGTTCGAAAAAAACGAACGGAACACTCGATATCAGTTTATTAATTCATGCAAAAAAAAATTTTTTAATGTATTTTATTCGATGGTTTTGCATTATTTTTTAGTGTTCTTTATTTGTTTTTATTATCAATTTATTGAAGAGAGACGTTTTTATCAATCAGTATTACAAAATGATTGATAAAAAATGATAATTAAGCTGTTACAATATAGTACTGACACTTATGGAAAAATTCACTTTTACAAATGAATTTTTCACTTATATCACAAAATTAAAAGAAATTTTTGGTCAAAAAATGTTCAATAATTGATTACTGATCTTTATGATTGCTGTTTATGCGCATTTTAATAGAGATGCTATAATTCTCAAACCGATAAGGTACAAAAAACATTTTCTCCCTAAGATACGGAAAACATGTTTTCTATACCTTAGCGCTGCGAAAATGATGGAATCGTCATCGACTCTTCATTGTATAAGCAAATATAAAAAAAATCGATAATGAATTATTGAATATTTTAATCTAATAATTACACTGGTCAGCACACATTTTGCCTCTGAAATAAAAACAATGGTATTAAATAGCTCCGGTACCGTAATATATTTTCTTAATATTAAATATTCCCAGTTGGTTCGTATTTAGTAAAAAAATATGAAGAAATTTCTGGAGAAAATTAATTACAATCAATATTTTTGGAGAATTTGTGCTGATTTTAAAGTGATTGCTGTACTTATGGGTATGCAACAAGGTTAAACTAAATACGGTTGCTTTTTGTGCATATGGGATAGTCGCGATAAAGCGAACAATTATCTTAAACGAGATTGGATGGAAAGAACATCCTTCACGCCAGGAACTCAAAACGTACAATGTTCTTCTTAAGTGAACAAACAAAAAATCATAACACCTCCTCTTCCCATCAAGTTAGGATTGAGGAAAAACTTTGTGAAAACAATGAATCGCGAAGGAGAAAGATTCCAATATCTCAGGGAAAAGTTCCTCAAAATAACTGAGGCTAAAGTAAAAGAGGGAATATATGTTGGTCCTCAAATAAACGAATTAATACGGGATTCTAATTTCGAAGATAAATTAAATGTAACAAAAAAGGGAGCATGAAGATTAATGATTGCGGTTTTTAAGAATTTCATGGGAAATAGAAAGAACGAAAATTATAAAACATTAGTGGAAGGCATGTTAGGGGTATTTAGAGTAGCAAGCTGCAATATGTAATTGACAGTTCACATGATGCACTCTTATTTGGATTTTTTTTCCAGAAAACAAGAGCGATCTCACTGATGAGCACGGAGAACGGTTAAATCAAGAGATTTCCGAAATGGAACGGTGTTATCAAGGCTAGTGGAATCCTATAATATTGTCGGACTATTGTTGGGCTTTAGGGAGGAAATAGGTAGATGGTATTTATAAAAGAAAATTCTAAATTTAATAATATTTTCGTTCATAAATATGTATAATGTCAATAAATGTACTTAAAAATTCCAAAAATTTTTATTTATTTGTATCTGAGAAACCCTAACCATCCTTAACTCATGGGTATGATAAAAAAAATTCTAAGGAGGACGTCTTTTCAAAATCAGTTCAAGTAATTTTAAAGATCTGAAAAAAAATCAATTTGTTGACCAGTGTTATCAGTCAACACACGTTGTCACAATATGGAGAAACACGAATACTAGAAACAAGAAAACACTATAACAACATCAGAGTAAAATATTGGTACAGAGTAAGAATAGCATTGAACAAACATATCGGCTATTCTACGGCGGAATTGCACAAAGAAGCTAAGATAAACCTCATCTCAGAATATAATACCAAGACAAGTTTCAAATTTTAGAGACGAAGATAGCGAGTTAAAAGAATGGTAAACGGAATAGAAACAACGACATATAAGAATATAGT
Source organism: Acanthacorydalis orientalis (assembly GCA_034766995.1). Taxonomy (NCBI): domain Eukaryota; kingdom Metazoa; phylum Arthropoda; class Insecta; order Megaloptera; family Corydalidae; genus Acanthacorydalis; species Acanthacorydalis orientalis. The sequence continues at coordinate 33,534,250 of CM068318.1, read as the reverse complement.
AAAAAATTCTGGTAGGATTAGGTTGAATTTAGTAACACTATTATTTTTTTGAACTGAACACTGTTTAACACTTTGAAATACCAAAAAATTAATAATTACAGACTCAAGTCAGAAAGTGTTTTAATGCTTGGGTTACATTTATTCCTTCATAGCAATTCATATTTATTCGATAGACAATACTTAAAGACAGATAAAAAATAATTACTAGTTATTAGTAATTGATTATAGAGTGATTATTATCATATTAATTATTAGCTAATGATTATTATGAAGTTAATATTAGTTGTAAGATTTGTGTCAATAGAATATACAAGCGCAATGTGACAATAAAGTGAAGTTGCAACTGAATGAGTTAATAATAAATGATTGCATTTAATTAATTATCAGTTATTAGTTATTAATTAGGAAATGACTGATAGTAGTTACTGATATTAATTATTTACAGAATAATTTACGAAATTAATATCAATTTTTATTAAAAAGAATTTTTGACTTGCATTTTTTTTATTTATTTTTCAATGATAAAAATTCACATAGTGTGATATTTAACTTGAGAATCAGAACATAAAACGAATATAGGACATTATAAAAATTCACCACATCGGTGTTAAGAAATATGAAATTGAAAATGGCTTTTCACGAGTTCATATAATAAATTTGAGGAATAAAAATAACTTTCTCGTTGAATATTTGAAATCATCTAGAAAAGATCACCAACTTTTCAAAGTTCCCGATTTGAGTACAACGTCAACAGCTTGCAATCAATCTCTTGCAACGACTACGTGTATATATGTGCTTTACTGCTGGCTCGACGGGCTCGTAAATAGTTTCTTGATCGAATTGTGATCGGTGATGAAAAGTGGGTGCTTTGTGTCTGCCGTTCACACAAAATCGGTATTTGGAACGTGGCGAAACTTGCTTATCTATCATGAAAAGTGTTTTTATTTTAGGAAACGTATGTTCTGTATTCTAAAAAAAATCAAGAATACACCACTGAAATGAAGTAATATATTATGATTGAAATGTTACTTATTTTAGTTACAACAAAAAATAACTTTTTAGAAATATTATCAAATATTCAGTTTATATTCACACTCTTAACAAATTTCATTGTAATATAAACAGTATTCTTGAAAATAAAGCTATTCTTAATTTGTAAACTTGAAATAATAGTTGTTTTAGTAACACTTATAATGTCTGAACACATTTTATATGACAATTTAGTTAGTATTTATTCTCTAGAATTCTTTTTCGAGAAAAAAGTATAATTTGTTTTTCTCATTTCTCTAGAATTATAGTGTTTCTGCTCGAGAGAAAAGTGAAATTTATTTTTCTCATTTCTCCAGAAAATTATTTCTTGGAAATCGATATTGAGTATGCATTATATCAGATAAGAGAAGGTTAACAATGAATTAAATAAAGAGTTTCTTGTTGCAATTAAAGAAGAAATAAGTAAAAGAAGAAATAATAACATCATATTTTTTTATAATTTTTTACAAAATCTTGCCTGTGAAAAAACAATACATTTTTAGATTAGTCTCGAAAAATAAAATTTACAAAATTGCTAAAGAAATGTTAAATAGATTATTTTCTAATTGTCAACAGTTTGTCACTGACGAAGAAGATGTTAATGAAGTTCCAATTAATGGAAATGAAGAATTGTCTCTTCAAGAACAATTAAATTTATTTATAAGAGAAGTGAAACCTGGTGTTACCGACAAATATTAGACTATTAACAAGAATTTCATTTATTGTAAACACAGAGTATAAAAATGAAAAATTTGGAACTAATTAGAGATGCTTTGTTTACAGTAAAGTCTACGTTTACACAAAATGAACATAATTTTTCTACTGCTAACGATTTTGTTACGAAAAAGTGAAATTGATTGTCCAATACTTCTTTGGATGCGCTATGTTTCTTGAAAAATAATTTGAAATTTGAACAATAAACGCATTAATTTTTTTGTAATAATTTTTTTATCTGCATATTGTACTTCATGTTAAGATAATAAATAAAATATTTGAATTCAATATTAAAGAGTGATATTCCATTGTTATATAAACTTTAAAACTGAATTTAAGCCAGCAAAATTTATTTATATATTGTATGAGAATTATTGAGAAATAAGAGGTATTTTTTTCTTTTTTCAAGAAATGAAAATATCAGAAGAAATCTCAAAAATACTAAATTTGGCATGTTTTTTTCCAAATATCTTTACTAAAATGAAAAAAGCATACATTTTAAAAGAGTATTTAAAAATAAGAATATTAATATTTGAAATAAAGCTTTTGTAATCTTGTGTCCTTTATATATCGTTTCAGTAACAAAATAGAATTTCATTCGTTTATTTTATTCGATACGATCCTGTGTACGCTTCGATTGAAATAAAGCACAAGTGGAAATTGAATAGGATGTCATAATCGTATTGAAAAATGTTGAAAGATAAATTGACATTCCCGTATTTTAAAATGTAAGTATTTGCCTATAAAAAGAAAATTTTGCGATTGTACATGTGAATGCATTTATTTCTGCGAGTGTGTGTGTAAATGCGTAGAATATGAAATGTGTGTATTGGATTTTTGAATATAATTTGAAAAAAAACTTTAATTTGAATATTTTTTTTTCTTGTATAATAAATGTATGTTCCATTTATAATACAAAAATGCAACGAATATTATTATACAATCATATTTTACATAATTTATTTCATTTAAATTAAAAAGTATTTATATCTTTTTTAATAAACTATGATACATATATATATATATATATATATATATATATATATTGCAAATATTTCTATGTATATATATATATATATATATATATATATATATATATATATATATATAGAAATACTCAAGAGTTAGTTAATAAATAATGAAAGTATACAATAAAATATTTACTTATGAAATTGCCAATTAAGATAAGATATATGTTTTTTTTTTTAATAAAATTACATTACTTTTTAATAGACTTGATCAAACCTTTGAGTAATTTATTAATTCTGTGACGAATAAAGATTTTTCTTTAGACTTTAGTCGGGAATGAATTACATTTTTTAATAATAATAATATGTCTGCTTAAGATAAATTAGTTCAGTGATAGGGGATTCAATTCTCAGTAAAGCTGTATCAGCTGTTACATATTTTATTCTTTAATCTCTATTTTCATCGTACGAAAAACGAACTACTCTAATAAGTATTTTAAAGATTCAAATATATTAAACTAGAATCGTGTAAGACCTACATTATAAGAAAGTTGTTCTAAGAGTTTTACTTTTATATTTATTGTATTCGGTTTTTTAAGTTTGCATCCACGGATATGATGTACGAGGGTCGTTTGATAAGTTTGGTAAATTTCTATGATATGGCGACATCATTCATTTGGTAGTCACAGCTATCAAGTGTCACTTACTAAACCAGTACAAGCGAAATTTCAGCCAGAAGTGGCACATTGTTCACGTTCTACAGACTTTTTGAAGAGAGAATTATAGCAGTTGGCACAAAAATGAAAAAAACAACGAGCAGGCCTTTCTGCATCGATTAGTCGCCCTAGTTGAAACATGAATCTGCCACTACATACCTCAGTCGAAGCAGCGGTCAAAAAAGTGGACAATGACTGGTGAAAGTGCGCCGAAGAAGGCAAAGACCGTTTTGTCGGCTGAGAAGGTGATGGCCACTGTTTTTGGGATTCCCAAGGAATCATCCTGATTGACTATTTAACGGAGGGAAAAACGATAACAAAAGCCTATTATGCAACATTATTAGACCGTTTGAAAAAAAGATCTGAAACGAAAACGGCCATAATTGGCGCACAAAAAAGTGCTGTTTCACCAGAACAACGCGTCATACCACAAATCGATCATCGCAATTGTAAAATTGGACGAATTAGGCTTCGAATTGATTCATTGTCCACTCTATTATTTGAACTTGTCCCTGTGCGACTTCTTCCTCTACCCAAATATAAAGTTTGGCTTGCTGGGAAGAAATTCTCGTCAAGTGAGGATGTCATCGCCGCCATCAATGCGTATTTTGCAGACTCGCTGAATCAAGTGTATAGCCCTCATTGGAGAGTCTCACCCTCAACCTCGTTGGAGACTATGTTGAGAAATAAAATCGTTTTGTTTCCAAAAAACGATCTTTAATTTACTTTTTTACCATACATATACCAACGACCCACGTATACTGAAATATAAATATGTATTTTAGTATATTTTTTATTACAAAATGACCAGAGATTTAACATAGGTATTTCCTCTACCAATAATTTAACTTTAATATAGAGAAGCAAAAAAAGCTGAGCTATATTGTGATATATTTTTGAAACTCTGTTTCAATCAAATTAATGTTAAGATTTTTTTTCATATTAGACTTCATTACAGTAAATAATTTGTATCACATATTTGATTCCGTTTTATGTGAAACCTTTCTTTCAATTTTTTATCTTAAATTGAAATGTAAACTAACTTTAGAATCACATTTTAGAATAAAACTTTCCAGAGTCGAACAGAAAATTGTAGTCTTAATTTGAAATAAACTTTATTTCGTATAGTAACAAATCATGATTACATAAAATTATTTAATAAAAAGTTTGATATGCACTAAATAAATAAATGTTATCTATGTTCTCGGTGATTATGTAGTTTTTTACTATCTATATTTTTTAATTCCACTATAGGCACATTTTATATTACTGTTATAGCATTTTATTTTAAGGTAAAGTAATAGATTATGTTTACAATTCAGCAGAAAGAGTCTTCATTTTTAACTCAGTGTTCCACAGATTACTAAAGTTCAGAACTGTTAGTACAACAGGGTTTATTTTTAATATATTGGTATTAAAGGGTTTATTTCCATATACTTTTAAAAAATAGTTTTATAGTAAACGTTAAAAAATAGTTTTTTAGGGAGAAAATAATTTTTTCCCCTTATTGATAATCAAATTTAGGCTTTTTTTTATTAGCCCTTTCAGGTTGGGCGTGGATCTAGGAATCTATTGATTTTCTTTGAAGAAACTATGGCCTCAGGGCGCTATCTTTTAGATGACATTTTAAAGGTTACTAATTTAGTTTTTAATTAGACTAAATTTATATTTCTTTCTTTCATTCAAAAAAAGTACAGTCGTCCAAAAATTAGAAAAATTTATTTTTTTCATTAGAAAACCTATAAAATTGTGAACATGAGAACTGGATTGAATAATATTTTTTTTCCAAAAGTTCGTCATGGAAGAAAATGAATAAAAAATTTCAAGGCTTAACGTACAGGTACAAGATGTGACCGATGTGAAACCGTTTTGTGCATACTTGTTTTAAAATTTTTCACACTCAATAGTAATGTTACTTCTGTAAATTTTCAATTGTGATCATTATTTCGATTCCAATTATATATTTCCAATCAAGAGATTTAAGTTTCCTAGAATTTTATCAATGCTTTTGCACAATATATCAAATAAAAAATATTTAATGGCTAATCTGAATTAAAATATTTTTTCTTGTAACACAAATTTGAAATTTTTATTTTGTTTACAATAAAAGAATGTCTAAATTAATCGAAAAATGTTTGTTAAAAAACTTTAGCATCCTTTCCACCTCCCCGGATCCAAAGGGTTAAAAGATATAAGATTATTATTTTGTTTCGTTTCGTTAATGCTCAATTATAGGCTCTTAAATATTAGAACACACTAGACATTTTTCTATGGATATTAAATGTGTAATTTTGGTTTTCCTACAAAGAGTTTTCCTACAATAATGTAGAATTCAATAAAAAAAAACTGCCACAGCAATGACATCTGATAACTTGGAAAAGATATGCGACCTAATTAAGTTGGATCGTTGATAAACAATGATAATGATAGCAGATGAAGGTAAATCAACTAATCGTTCATTATTTTTTAATGAAGTGTGGGGTTATATAGAAAATTTGCGCCGAAAATCTATATCTCCGAACAAAAGATCATGAGTAGGAGATTAGTGTTTGGATTTCTTTAATCGATATGAAAATGAATCAGAGTTTTTTAAGTGAATAATAATATGCTATTAAAATTAAGTTTTTACTAACAATAAGACTGAAACAGGATGAATAATATATATATATATATATATATATATATATATATATATATAATAATAATGTACAAAAAAATCACCACGTTCAAAGTGAATACATCTATGTTAATTTATTTTTTTTTGTTTATCGAAGAGTTACCAGAACTTTGTGCTTCAAAATCAAATTATATACCAGATGTTTTATTGAGAATTTCTTGAATGACTATAAAAAGTGGCTCAATATGTTCGGCTATATTTTGTGTTCATTTTGATTTTGCATCGTACAATGCGTGTGTCATAATTTTTGAACATATTTTGTAATCCTAAGATTTAAGATTACGCGGATTTATTCTTTTCATAAAAAAGAATTGCCTACAAGAACATTTTTTGATACAATTGATAATATTTATAATAAGTTAATCAGAGTCCTTAAAAATCTTATAGTAATACTTTCAGAATTGGAAATGTCCTCTATAATGGCATACATGTGGTCGGAATTAATATTTATTCGGAAAGAAAATATTTTAAAAGTGATTATGTGAACGTGTAAACATGTTTGTAATATTTCTTTTTTTTAAATCTATCTAATTCTTTTTGTAAGAGGCATCATATATCAGATGAACTCGAGACTTTCACAAAGATAAACCATTTTCAATTCTGAAGAAAAATCGTTATCTGAAGATCAAAGCCATCAACTAACAGACAACCAGGTTTTATCTATCGTGAATCTTTGAAATTCGGCAGAATAATAAAGACTGAATTTTGTTTCTAGAAGTGATGAAATAAACAGCAATTCAGAAACATTGAAAGGAATAAAAAGTCGATAACAGGTTTGTCGTACAACAATGCAATAATGCTTAACCGTATATTGTTTATAACATTAAGAAATTAATTAGGATGTTATCTTCTCAATAAAAAATAAACTAAACAAAATTATTTTTTGTAGTAAGATTAATAATGATGAAAGTTGCGATAATTTAGAGAATGTCGTTATATTTATATTTTTGTTTTCAAACAGAATGTTGTAATTTCATATAAAAAGTAATATTATATATCATTTTCAAACTACTAAAATTAATTTCAATTCATGTATATTACAAAACTATCTTTGTGTATAAGCATCACATATATTTATATGAAATCACTTTCCGTGACAATGATTTTGATTAAATTTTAATTTATTTAGAAATATATGAGCGGGAAATGTTTCTCACAGGTAATTTATAGAATCAAAAAATACTGTTATTGTTCTGAGTAACGAGCGTAACGTTGTAGAAGAGTATATGGTTATAGAGTCTGCATCAGTATGCTATTGTTACGGCAATACGTCTCATTGCGTTTAATTCGCCATTTCCTTGTTCAAAGGACAAAATGGTGCTGCACATTAATTCGCGTGGGGTCGGTCGTGTCAGCCAGTGATCAAATCGCGCACTACAGGTCTGTATTGAGATACTAAGACAACATAATATTAAGATTGTGTACATTTTTTGTAAGTTATTTAGTTAGTAAGAATTTATTTTATTGATAGAAATTTTATTTAAAGTTCTCTCTCTCTCTATATATATATATATATAAATGATACACACATTTTTAGAAACATATACAGTGTAAAGTAAAAGCTATATATATATATATATATATATATATATATATATGCAGTGGAATCCGGTCATTACAATCATGGATAATGTTATCAATCGGCTATTGTTATCATAATCAGTCGGTGCAGACAAACGACAGGCATCACTTGATAAGTTTTTGAAATAAATTTTATCTTGTTTTCAAAAATAGTAATTTATAAGTGTAGGATTTATAACTATGTAATATTGTATTAAGTGTACAGTTTATGATAAATATAAATTGTACAAATTGTTTTTAATAAATTGAGTTCAATAATGGAAATTTTTATCCTCTGTTTACTGTTATCAGCCAGTTATTGTTATCAAAAATTGCATGTTCCAAAGTGATTTTAATAAGTAGATTCCACTGTGTATATATATATATATATATATATATATATATATATATATATATATATATATATATATATATATATATAATTTAACACAGTTTACAGTCTATCATTCCAGTGATGGATTATTATTTGTGTAAATCCCTGCAAAGTAATTTAAGCAGTAGATTTTTTTAATAAAATGTACGTTATTTACCACTAAAACACACACACTAGATATGCAATATTTTATGAATATCTTTGAAGATTAAATAATGTTATCAGGGCCGGATTTACACTAGATACCGCCGTTGGGCCAACAATCGAATGCCCCCACTCCCTCTCCCACAAACAAATTTTGTCCAAATGAATTAAGAGAAATCCGTGACTGTTGGTAATTTTGAGAATAAAATTTCAATAGAAAAAATGTTAGTGGTCACTAAAAAATTTGTAAAATTTTCCACCATTGATACATAGATGGTAGGACCATTCTGCGGAAACAGCTATGATTAATACTCTGAATTCGAAATTATGAAATTCTATTACATACATTTCAAAAACAAAATTTGAACTATAAAAATTCTTAGATTTGATTTTATATTTCACATTTAGCTACCTGTAAATCGAAATTGTGATTGAAAATAAAATTTCCTGCTTTTCAAAATTTGCCGCTCATCAAAATTTGCCGCCCTTCAAAATTTTCCGACCTGGACAAAGGCATATGTTGTCCCTGTCTAAATCCTACGCTGAAAGTTATAATGTGATTTAGTTGAAATATTAGACTATACACATATTTTATAAAAAAAATATGTTTTAATAAAATAATAGGATTAATATATGTTATATATATATATATATATATATATATATATATATATATATATATATATATACATACATAGAGAGAAAAACATTTTTTTGTATATTATAATTTTGTTTTTTTATTTATTTTGTGTTTTATAATTCTGTATTTTCTGAAAACATGGATGAAATATTTATGTATGAGATTCAGTCCTAGACCTAAAAAATATTTATATGTTAAAGATTGTTCTTAAAGATTATTTTTCTTCAAATGATCACAATATTTGTTTGATAATAAATAAAGGTTATAATAGATAAAAAAAATTAAAAGCAGCACTTTTCAAGTAGTAATAATATCATTTTTGATATCACTACAATTATTAATTGCTTGAAATATAATAATATACTTATCATATACTTACTTACTTATCATTTTAAACGTTTCTATTTAATGTTTTTGAAATACTATGATAAGAAATTTAAAATACTTGCATTAAGTATATTACATTTTTACTTTTGATTTCCTCAATAACGTTTTAAATTTGAATCTTTTAAAATATCTCCCCGTCCAACCAATCATTCATTTTGTCACTGAACTAATTAATAATACGCCAGAGTATCGAACGCGTGACTCTTGAGCATAAAATGCCGCCACGCCTCGACACTTTATGTTCGAGTATGTAATTAATCAAGGCTTAGATAAATTAAAGGTGCGTCAACCCTTACACCCATATATTCGATAAATGAACAACTTCATTTTAATACTATTTATGGTAATGCTCATCTATCATCTGTACTTAGTGAAGAATAACTACTCATAAATATTCCGAATTAGTTATTGCAATCGCATTAACCTCCTGTTACAATGTCTGCAGAGTGAGAACTGAAGACATAAATAAGCTCAGTGATTAAGACTTTAATATAGAATGAATTATGGTTGTTTTTTTCTTCCCGCTCGTAAGACTTTCAGCAAAATTTATCGATTGAAACAAATACCGTATTCAAGAAGTTTGTATTTATTAAGATAAAAATATGAGACATTGTTTATTTTAAAAATAATTCAAATAAAATAAGATAAACATTCTTGTAATTCTATGTGGTTAATTACATGTGAAGTTAGAATTTATGATTTATAAATAATCTTTATTACATACATGAATTAAATTTTATTATATGGTCTTTACACATAAGTACACACACACCCACATTTATATATATATATATATATATATATATATATATATATATATATGAAATGCTCGTACATTAAAAAATATTTTATCATAAAAATGACAAATGTTAACCAATGATATTAAAGATCCTTCTAAATAAATCTGTGTGATCTAAAAAAAACAGTTATTTATATATTTTATTCAACTAAAATACTATTATTGTCTTATTTAATTTCACTGTGAATGGATTAATGTAAATTATTTTATATAAAATAAATCTCAAGTATCATGCATTTTATAAATATGCATCCATTTCGAATTATCAATATTAAAAGATTTAAGAAATTCAGTGACATCTATTCATAGTGATTAAAAAATATATAAAGTGTTTTAATTAAACGTTTTATTGCAGCTAACAACAATCTCTATGTTTAATATACTTTTTATTTCTATGTTTATGAACTCCTGAAAATGCCATTGTTTTTGAACCATTTTTTTGTGTCAGAAGATATTTTATAAATGGATCGTTTATATACTTTCTTTCATTATTTTGGTTTATCATTTTATTTTTTGAATCTTTCTTTGATTAACCATTGATATGAAAATGAATAAAGGGTGCTTATGAGCAATACTTCTTTATTATTTTAAATGCATCTATAGTTTCAAATATATTGTACCCATAATATTTTTGTAAAAAAGTATTTTCATAACGAATCTGTTATATTTAAGCTTGGTTTATATGGTGTAACGTTTTGACTGTATATAGAAACTAGGTATAGAAAATAATTTTATATTACTAATTTAACATAAATTGTAAATTTGTCGAGTTGTCTACATGTGTATGGAATTTAATTTATTGAAATATTAATGTCACGATATTATTTGGTAATACGTATCAATATATTTATTATTTTGATCCATAGCGATTGGTATTTAATTTTTAATAAATAATTTAAAAAATTTACGACATTCAGTTATTAAAGCTAAATATGTATAAACCCATTTCTATAAATATTAAAACCATTTCTCGTCAATTACGATTGAACAACTAAAAGAATTCAATACTAAACTTCATAAAATTAATTCATTAGTTTAACGTATGTACTAGGTTGACAGAAAAATAATTGTGGTTCATGTCCTTCGAATTCATTATACATTTTTCTCAGCTAGCTATTTTAAGTAGTCCAGAACTGTTGGATGACTAACACCTAACTTTTGTGCAAGCTCTTGAATTGTAGTGAGTCGTTCTGATTCAACTAACGCTTTCAGTTGGTCGTTATGAACTGAATAACACAGGTGACCTTCTTTATCATCAAGGCTCTAGTCCTCAGCACGAAAATTTTGAAACCGCCATTGCACCGCACGTTCCTTAACAGTACTCACACCAAAAGCATCGTTTAGTTTACGAGCAGTTTCTGTTGATTTACCACCTGTTTCGAACTCATACAAAAGTACTCTTATTTGTTTCTTTTCCATCTTCAATTCAATAGCTCAATTTGAATCAAAATTAATAATAAAATCGAAGTCGATGTTACCAAAATACAGACCGAAAAATGCACTCTATAATGATATTAATGTCAACACGATGAAATTACACTTTCATTGAAAAAAATAAGGTTAAAATTCAGAAAACAAAAACCGCATTATTATTTTTCGATCAACCTAATACCGAATTTCTATTTAAATATTAAAATATGAGTTTTTAAACTCAATAGTGAGCGAATATAAAGTTCTACATGCTTCAATAAAGCTGGTTAAAAAAATAAAAATTGCTGAAAATTTTCTAAAAAGTACACAAATTAATAGGAAATTTGAAAATTGATCATTCAACGGTAATATAAGATAAACAATTAGAATATTTTTGAAATTAGAAACAATATTTCTATATTTGATAGATGGGTACACAATGTAATTTTCTTGTTACTTTAAAGAAACCTTAAAAGGATAATTTGTTACCATAAAGAAAACTAAATAAAGTATATTTTTTCATAAAAAAAAACAACATCTAAAAAATTTTAGTAGGACTGTCAAGTATACTAGAGCTAAAAAAATATTATAAAATACGTTGTTGCATTGCTGGGGAAGGATTGCAGACGGACTTTTTGCTATCTCTCAAAACAAACCGATCAATATGGTAAATACTGCAGATAACTTAATAAACGAACAAAACACTAAAAAACACTTTTATTCTTTACAAACAGAAAAGAAGTAATTTTTCATCATGACAATAAAACATTTCGTTCTTTATTTCGGAACGTAAGAAAAATTGAAAGATATGAATTGAAAACTCATGGGGCATCTGTCGAATTGCCATCATTTTATTTTCAATTGAATAAATTATTGTTTTTGTTAAAAATACTTTTTCCTTCATACTTTCAAAATGATTGATATCTACACCTAAATACAATACACATATTATTGCATATCAGTAGAGCATTTAGGAGGAAACCAAGGGGAGCTGGCATTTCCCAAAGGAAAACAATCAAAATGAAAAAAATCACTATTCCCTATATATATATATATATATATATATATATATATATATATATATATATATATAGAGAGAGAGAGAGAGAGAGAGAGAGAGAGAGAGAGAGCGATTAATGTAACTATGAGTTGAGTAATTCAAGAGCTTTGTAAGAAGAAAAGAAAACTGAATTTTATTTTTAAAATGAATTTTTATAATAAGCAAATGAATTTTATTGAATTCAAGTAAGAAAAAAATAATCCGTTCAATTTGACCTCCTTCAAAATTAAATCTTGAATGCGCCGTTGTTGTATACAATATACATATATATATATATATATATATATATATATATATATATATATATATATATATATATATGTAGAGATAGAGCGAGAGAGAGAGATGTAAGGTATATATAAATGGCACCATTAATCTCAGATTTAATTATAAAATGAAAACATAAAACTATATAAAAACTATTGATAAACCTTTTATTTGCAGTATAGATGTGAAAGTTTGGAATGGATTGCAATCTGTAGCATAGGACGTGTTTCATTTTCTGTATTCTCCTTCAAAAAGAGTAATAATGAGAATTTGGGATAACAACTGATCGTTTTGTTCGTTTTGCATATATATATATATATATATATATATATATATATATATATATATATATATATATATATGAAATTATATCTATCGTATTCTTGCGAAATATTTACATGAAGAAAATACAGAGCAAACAATTAATTAATATTAATGATAATGTTTATCTTTTTTATTATTTGCAATTTTAAGAGATAACATAATTGGTGACAATTTTGTTTATGATTAACATGACAACATGATTTATGATGTTTTAAAATAATATAGTTGGCCACATAAACCTTAAATAAATTTCTGATAATTTTTTTATTTTTTTTTGCTATTTCTAGAATTTTCTTAATTTTGACAGATTTTTTATTTTTTATGTAAACAATATAAATAGTATTATAGAAGATTAAACAGATTATTTAACTATTTTTATTCATTAAAACCTATACAATTTCGTTGCGAAATCTTATTAAAATAAATACAACACTGTCCTATCCGATGTCATTCGAGTCCTACGATAAAAGAATACTTTTGAAATAAAATGAAGTTTTTTTGTTGCAAAAGTGTGTAAGACTTCTCGTACCCCTTTCAATTTAAATAGCCATTTTCAATTTATTATTTTTTTTTAAATACAACCACAAGGGGTTAATTACTAATGAATTGAAGTTGAAATATCTATTAATTGCCGATGTTTAGTTTGTACGTAGAAAATCATTTTGATATGATTTAAATTTATAAAAATATGTTAAGGATTGGTTTGAGGACAGTACAGAAAACAATTGATCGTGCACATTTAATTAATTAAACATCACTTTTAATTAATTTACTGTGTGCATATATATATATATATATATAATGTGTGTGAAAATATCTACTTGTTAAAATAATAAAAAAAAAACATAAACAGCATTCAATGAAAATCAATAAATCTATTTTGAATAAACATTACTTATTCGAACTTTAGTAATAAGATTATAAGTAACTGACAGCGGCACTCGAAATATTGCAGCGGTTGGTTGTTATAATTCTCTTATAAAATGCCGATTATCACAGTATTAGAAAATTAGATAATCAGATTTAAGTAATCATCCATTTATGTCATTTATAAGTATTCTCATTTATTACAAGTTCCTTTACTTTATTAAATCATACAGTTAAAAAAATCACAAGAATTTAATAAATTTAAAAAGAATCCAGTATTTTAATGCGAGTATAATTGATATCATCAAATAAATGTATCAAATTATCTTCATATACTGTTTCATTTGTAAGAAGACAAAAAAGTGTGGGAGTACATGTGAAATGGCGGTCATGTGAAAAAGAAACCACGTGCACTATGAATCACCACATCACGAATCATTATCCTAATCAACATTTGCTGACGTTCGTATTAACTAAACATGTACTATCAAGTAACAGTCTCGACTAATGTAATACGGACTGGAAAACGCGAGGAAATTAAAATGTGTTTCTGTACCTAGTTGTGTCGCACGTATAATTTCAATGCCGCACCGTGAACGACGAGGATCGACGAAAGGCGAGGATCGTGAACGGTGATGATTCATTCAATATGATAAATTTACGGTATGAAAACGGAGGAGGCGATCAAGTGAGCGTCTACTAATGAGGAAGTACATCATCTTGAGGTTCGCCTTCCTTCGCTAACGCTTTTGCTGGGACGGTTTAGGGGAAAACAAAAATCATACGGAACGAGCTTGGAACGAAGCCCCTCGAATTAAATTTTCAATATAATGGGTTCGATCAATTTGCGTTTATATATATATATATATATATATATATATATATATATATGTGTGTGTGCGTGTGTGTATTTAATTTTATTTCTTAATATTGTTATGCAGAAGATGGATAGGAAATAAATTTAATAACAAATATATTTAAAATAAATGTGAAAGATTTAAACATTTTTCATAAATCATTTTTATATAATTTTTCTAGTACAAAAATATTAAATAAGTTAGATAAACTCTGAATTTATTATAAAATATAGTAAAATATTGTGAAAATTGTTTTTAAATAACAGTTTTATATATCAAAATGTCTGAATATTATAAATTGCGAAAATGTATCTTCTAATACTTATATCTTCTATAATAATATTGTTTTAAATATAAATTCTAGATTTGAAAATTGTATAAAATAGATTTACAAGTAGTGGATATCTATATGGATAGTGGATATATATATATATATATATATATATATATATATATATATATATATATATATATATATATATATATATATATGTCCACTACTTGTAAAACTATATATATATATATCATCAGCCTCTGTCAGTCCACTGCTGGATAAAAGTTTCTTCTAGGATTTTCAATTTTATACGATTGATTGTTTCTCTTTTCCAGTGGTTTACAAGAAAAATTTTAATTTCCTTATTCGACCAGTTTATTGGTTTCTTTCTTGGTCTTTTTATATTCCTTGATTCACAATTAATAATTTCTGTTGTCCAGCTGTTGTCTTCTCTTCTTGTAACATGTCTCGACCATTTCCATTTCAATCTCTTTACGCTCCTTCTTATATCTGTGATTCATGTCTGTTTTTGTTTCCATTCTGTTCTTATCCTACTTCTTCTTGTTATTCCTAGTATGCATCATTTCATACTTATTTGTGTTGTTTGGAGTTTCTGAATGATTTTGACGTTAGGCACCTATGTTTCGCTGCCGTGGGTAAGGACAGGTAGTATATATTAATCACATATTTTTTTTCAAACAGAATGAGATTGTTGATTTAAATATTGAGGCGTTTCATATAAATGCGATCTATCTCATTTTTATTCACCTGTTTACTTCAATGAATGATCTATTTTTGCTGATAAACTTACCTAGACAGACATACTTCGTAATTTCTTCTATTTATGTCGCATTTATTTCAATTTTCTTCGGGCAGACAAACACATTGAATAACACTTTTCTTTGGGCGTGGTTCAAGTTTACCACAATTTTTTAACTGGCATCATCTAATTTTGCTATCCTCTTTTATAGCTCTTCCAGAGTATTTGCGAAGATAACGATATCCTCACCAAACCGGAGGTGACAGTTTTTCGCCGTTTATTTCGATTTCTTTATTCTCCCAGTCCAGCGATTTCAATACTTCTTTTAAGGCTGCAGTAAATAATTTCGGTGAAATTGCATTTCTCTGTCTTACACATTTCTCGAATTTTATCTTTTTTGTTCTTCATGTATTTTCATTATCAAGGTTATATTCTTGTAGCTGTTTTCTAGCAACTCGATGTATGTGTCCTCTATGCCTCCATTCTTCAATACAGATATTACTGATGATGTGGTGATAGAGTCCAAAATCTTTTCATAGTCTATAAATCTTATATATATATATATATATATATATATATATATATATATATATATTTATATATATACGTGGGTCGTTTCATAAGTTTGGTAAATATCTATGATATGGCGATGTCAATCATTTGCTAACATAACGTTTATCAAGTATCACTTTTCAAATTAGCATGAGCTAAATTTCAGCCAGAATCGACGCGTTGTTCACGCTCTACAGATGTCTGAAGCGAGTATTGTACCAGTTGCTGCAAAGGTGAAAAAAACGAGTAGGCCTTTTTGCGTCGATTCGTTGCTGAAGATAAAACATGGATCTATCACTACAAACTTGAGTCAAAACAGTGGATAACGACTACTGAAAGTGTGCCGAAGAATACGAAGACCGTTTTATCGGTTGGAAAGGGGATGGCCACTGTGTTTTCGGGCTTTCCAAGAAATCATTATGATCGACTACTTAATGAAGGGAAAAATTATAACAGGAGTCTATTATGCAACATTATTGAATCGTTTGAAAGAAGAGCTGAAACAAAAATGGCCAAGATTCGCACACAGAAAAATAATCTTTCACTAGGACAATGCGCCGTCTCATAAATAGACCGTCACAATGGTAAAATTACATAAATTAGACTTAAAATTCCACCCTATTCTCCAGACTTCGCACGTGTGACTTCTTCTTCTTCTTTTCAAACTTGAAAATTTGGCTCGGTGAGACGAAATTCTCATCGAATGAGGATGTCATCATCGTCGTCAATCGGTATTTTGCAGATTCTCTGGACCAAATGTATAGCCCTCAATGGGGACTTTGTTGAGAAATAATACAGATTTCTTCGAAAAAACGGTGGTGAACTGGCTTTTTTACCATAGTTATCAAACAACCCTTGTATTAGACTTATTCATCATATTCTATATGTAACACGATATTATTTATAATCGAGAGAAGTCGTACAGTATTAAAGATTAATGTTAATAACAATGAAGTTAAAAACATACTTTTAATATTCAATAAATTCAGAAACAAATGATTTTATATAATAACAAATAAGTAAAAAAACAACGGGTCTCGAAAAATCTAATAACAATCCTGAATCGAATTGCATTCACTTTCAAAATGTTTCTATTGTCAGTCTTCTCAGTTTTAAATAAATAATACGATTATAAATTTTTCAAACTTATAAAATGTGAATAGTAAAATAATGATGCGAAAAGTTGAAGTGTTTATATGAAGAACTAAAGTAAATACTTTGGACGCCTAAACATTGTAATGGTGCCAAATAATACTGCATTTATTCTTACAAATATATATATTTATACATATACATACATACATACATACATACATACATACATACATACATACATATATATATATATATATATATATATATATATATATATATATATATATATATATGTATGAAGATATTGTAAATAACTTCTTTATATTAAAAGCAATACTTCTGGTATTACTTTGAAAGTGTTACAATGAAAAATTACAAAAATAAATAATCATTTACATCCTTCAGAACTGAATGGTAAGAAAAATATATTTTTCACTTAGACGTTGTATATTCGTGCTGCACGTTTTACTATTAAACTTATTTTACACCCACTTCTGTATACTGATTATTTAGTGATACATAAATATAAGTAACATATGTTTGTGGAATAAGACACATTCACAAACGAATCATAAATAAGAGAACAATATTAATTATACTACGTTACAGGTTATCTGATTATGTTTTATGTATGAAATGTATAAACTTTTAATAATAAATCAGTAATTGAAACAGTGATGAATAAATAAATAAACGGTGTTTATTTCAGTCATTATTTTATAGTAAATGTTAATATTGAATTTTATAAATTGTAGTTATTATAGTATTGACATTTAAAAACAGCTCAATGTTATCATCAATTTATATGCAAGAAATATGCCAAGAAACACTGTGATAAATACTTTTGGCCTTATAATGTCAGATCATGAAAGAATGAATCCATGTACTGCGACCACAGTACGTTTGGGTGTTATATGGGTCAGGGGCCAAACTGATTGCGCATTTTGACGTGTCGAGAGGAGATATAATGCGATAGCACGTGTCTCGATTACTAATTCTGAATAGAACTGCTTCTGTACACATTAAGAATTGCAATTGAAGTCTCCTGTTATACAGGCATCACTAGTCATGGGATAAGTATTGCAGAATAACCACGCAAAATGAACGTGAATGAAACATAGTTTCGTCGAACTTTTGTCCTTATACGAAAAATAGTATAAATGAACGTACAGTGACCGTTAGTCCAATTGTACGAACGTAAATTGTTAATTAATAATCGAGGAAGTGTGTAATGATCTGGTGTTGGGCAACAGTAATTTCGTGAAATTACAGCCGAAAGTAATAAAATGCGAGCTTGAAGGACGTGTCTATATGATAAATTTATGATCACTTCGTATAATTAGGTTTTATTGTGTGTGTGTGCGAGAAGGTTTATAGTATTTTTTTTTGGATTGTATAAAGCGTTCGCGCTTTCCGTTGGACCAATGTCAACGATTGATATATATTTTTTGATATTCATATGTAGCAAATTAATAACATTGTCTGCAATTTATGGGTATTATTAAACAAACACATTTAGTACTAGAAATATAAATAAATGAATTTATGACCGTAATGTAGCTTATGTGATATACATACATACATACATACATATATATATATACATATATGCAGGATTGTATTTATAATTCAAACATTAGTTGAACAAGAGGTATTTTTATGATTAACAAAATTAATATTTCTCATTTACAAAACATGTAGTTAGTTTCGATAAATATTTATAACTCATTACTCATTACTGTTTAAAAATGTAAAAAATATTTGAAAAATTTATGATAGCAGTTAAAATTTAGCGAATAAGTGAGATTTTTCACATTATCAATTTATTACTGATGTTAAGGATATGAATCGTTTATTTTGAAAATGGCATATGTCATTTTTTGTGAAAATGAGTTAATTCTGTTCACAAAAATTTATAGTATTTTTATATTTGACCATTTTACGTGCAATCCTTTTCAAAATTCTTACTATTTCGTCCATATGAATTTTACTGCTAAACAGAAGAGCAAATAAATTTATTTTGAAAATGGCATAAAACACTATATATTTTTTGTAGATAAATGATGTTTTGTAGTACATACATTTACTACATGTGCAACAAATTTGTAGTTTTCGTATTAAGCGGGGAATTCTCAAGTATTCATTTTTTTAATACTTTGGGAATTCCCCGTTTGATGCGAAAAGAATATGAAATAATAACTATATGTTCAGTTTATATTCGTCGATAGTAGAATAAAGAACTGTGATTAGTGAACTAAAAATATTTTTATTTTCATAAAGAAGAAAATATATTGTAGGTTTATAAAATATAGTGGCATGTAATAGAGTCCAGATAATATTTAAGCATTTATTGGAATTATTTCTTTGTGTAATGTTATCAGACAGTGAATCAGGTAAATCACCTTTGTTTTAGTTATATGGGTATTAAAGGGATTTCAATACGAATTTATTTTATAGAAATATTTCCGATAACACAAATAATCGTTAACGCCAGGAAAAGAAGTATATAAGTAATTTCCTCAGATGAAGAGACAACTTCTTCCATAGAGTAAGAAAATTAAAATGACATAACAGAAGCAACAATTGCTCATCGTTTAGGAAATAGAAGATGTAGAAATAAAAGAAATTATACTCAAAATCCCAATAAGGCTAAAAGAAATAGGTGAAAAATATATTATAAAAACTTCAATATTGTTTTTTTCAAAAAAAAAATGTAATTAGACCTTGTTGTTTGAAGAATTGTAGGGATCAAATAAGTTCTTTTATCAGACAACTTATTTTTAATGAATTTTGGAAAGTAAGCAAACTTTAGTAAACAAAATTTGTTTTTAAAAGCAATGGTGAAACGAGCAATACCTAAAAACAGAAGACCAAAGAACCGTAAATCAAAATCAAGGCAATGTCAATTTAAATATTATTTGACACGTAAAGGTGTGTGTTGGTTTATAAAAATATCTTTCTGGATACTTAAAAAATCTCAGAAGGACAATGGTTCGTGCTCTTAAACATGTTCCTTGAGCAGCTTTTTATGGGAAATCTGAAGGATCAAGTCAAAAAAATACCAGAATCTCTCATAATTGCTGCCAAGGAGCACATTCAAAGCTTTTCTGCCTATACAAGCCATTACACAAGATCATATATCAGTAGAAAATACTTTAGTCCAGAGATCTATACATTAGAAAAATGTTCAATCTCTACTTTGAAAATGTAAAAATGATAACAAACAACATGTTAACGAGTGGATATAGAGGAAAATTTATAAAAATGAGTTCAATTTGTATTTTCATCATCCTAAGAAGGATACATATAAAAAATGCGATACTACATAACGATCTAATGAATTTACTTATTATTTATGAATTTTATGATAATGAAAAAAATACTTGAATAAACTTTTATACGAAATACGTTACATAAATTACTTATATTACATAACTGACTCATCAATTTACTTGAATTACTGTCTTATCAAACATCACTAGTAGAACACATCGGATAAAATCAACGTAAGTCCGTAGTTTTTATAAA
Organism: Acanthacorydalis orientalis; assembly: GCA_034766995.1. NCBI lineage: Eukaryota > Metazoa > Arthropoda > Insecta > Megaloptera > Corydalidae > Acanthacorydalis > Acanthacorydalis orientalis. Next base: position 33,513,228 of record CM068318.1, on the reverse strand, counting down.
CTATTAATTTTTAAACTGGTTTAAGTCACTTTACAGTAATGAAAAATGGTGATTCGTTAACGTGCGTGTAAAATTATTTATATTGAAAAAATATAAGTAACCCGTATAATAAATATACATGAAATTTCTTCATAAATATTTTTAAGCACATTAGAATGCAAAACATTTAATATCTCAAAATAGCATAAAAGTGACTTTCAAAATAAACGGGTCATATATTGACGATCGGTCGATTGATTGATGGCAGCTTTGTAGACTAAACATAACGCTGAGAGAGTAACAAGGGATGTTGTTTTAAGATGTATAAAATATTATTCAGTGTATAAGTGAGTGTCATCAGCGTACGACCTAATGTATTGTGTATGAATACAGTCAGCACAGTATGTGTGAATCAAGTATTCTACAAGTTACAAAACTGTTATTATTATCCTCTTAAAAAACGTCGTGGTCGTATATACACTCAAGAAGAGGGCATCTTTAGATTGAAACACCCTCAATCCATAAAGTGTTTAGTGTCCGGGAAGAAAAAATCATTCCTCCCCGACATCTGAACTCAATACAACTCAACTCGATCTGAATTTTTCCTTTGTTATGTTAGTGATTCTCAACTAATGTTCTACGGCAGTGGTGTCAAACTAATGTATGAACACGGGCCACCAAATTCAGTTTAAGAGAGTCTGCGGGCCGCGAACATAAAAGGTCATAAAAAATATTTAGCGAGCGAAAAAAGGTCTTTTATTTATATTCGAAAATAACATTTAAATTTTACATTTATTTTTTCTTTAACGAATTTATAACATTGAAAAAAATGCATTAATTTTAGGTATTATTATCATAAAGCGGTGTTCATTAGAATATAATTCTATAATCTGCAATGTTTTAAAAATGTATTTTATATTTTTTTAAATGTCATTTTATGATTTTATTAAATTAACTTTAAGCTTTGGCCCGCGGGCCGCATTCTAGAGTCCTGTAGAAACTTTTAGTAGTAGTATTCTTGTTTTGAAATTAAAATCAGGCAAACAGGCAATGGTAAAATGTAGTTAATAACAATACAACAAATATCGAAAAAATATAAGTTAATGAAAAGTAGTTTAATTGTAAATTATTACGTTAGTAATTCTTAACTAATGTTCTACGGAAATGATGTCAAACTAATGTATGAACAAGGGCCGCCAAATCCAGTTTAAGAGAGTCGACAAAAAAAAAATTAGCAAGCGGATAAAGGTTTTTTATTTATATTCTAAAATAAATCATTTGAATTTTACATTTTTTTTCTTTAATGAATTTATAAAAATTAAAAAAATACATTAACTTGAGGTATTATTATCATAAAATGGTGTTACAATATAATTCTATAATTTGCAATGTTTTAAAAATGTATTTTATATTTTTTTAAATTCCATTTTAAGATTTTAATAAAATAAACTTCTAGATTTGGTCCGCGGGCCGCATAATAGTGTCTTGTAAGCCGTATGCGGCCCGAGGGCCACGTGTTTGATATCACTGTTCTATGGCATACTAGGTGTTGAGTCTCCCATAACTGTTTGCAAATTTCTGAGTTCTTTTTTATATACGAAATTTTACTTTAAGCAAATGGTAGATATAGGAATATAATTAGTTTAGAACTTCAATATATTTCAATGGTGTTCATAATATGTATTAAACTGTAAAACAAGATTTATTGCATAAATGTTAAGACTGACAACAATTTGTTTATATCAGCAAGAGATTAATCATTAGAATTCGTATATAACAAATGAATAAAATATATGACAAATTACTTACTCATTTTTTATTTGAGATTTTTTACTAATGAATTACGTATAACATAATAACGGAGTGCTGAATTTAAAACTTGATTAAAACTGAATCTATACATTTATTCTTAAATGAAATAATTGTGTTACTTCACTCGTATATCTGCAGAATGAAGTTTTATTCGAATTTTAGTTTTCAGAGCGAGGATAACAAAGTACATTCTGTTAGTAACGATGCGTCTTCTTTCAAAAGAGTGATACAATTATTTTACAACTGCATCGTATGAAAGTACAGACTTGGAATAAATCCATACTACTACATATACTGCACTATTGTATTTTCTATCTTGAAGTTGTAAATGTATTTCAAGAACTTTATTGGCAACGTATGCACATATCCATACAAACATTATATATATATATATATACATATGTATATATATATATATATATATATATGTATATATATATATATATATATATATATATATATATATATATATGTATATATGTATATATATGTATATGTATGTATGTATAAATAAAAACAAAATGATTCAAATGAAAAATATTTCAATTTACAGTGCTTCAGAGACATGTCCTTGTGTCTTACTTTATGAACAAAAAGCAATACAGAATAATAATAAATAACTTGAAAATATTTTTTTTATTTCATTTCAGTAACAAAAACATATAGTAAAATAAAATAGGAGATTTATAAATAAATAATTGAATATAAATAAACAGTTGTTTTTATTGTCAATATAGTGTTTGCACAGACAATAGATGTCAAAACCGATGCAGATTTACGTTGACCATTTGATAAGTATGGTATAAAAGCATGTTAAACACCGTTTTTTGGAAAAGATCGAGTTTATTCCTCAACATGATCTCCATTGACAGCTATACACTTGGTCCAGTGAGTCTGTAAAATATCGTACGTATTGACGGCGGCGATGACATCCTTATTCGACGACAATTTCTTTCCACCGAGTCAAATTTTCAACTTTGAGAAGAGAAAGAAGTCGCACGGGGCCAAATCCGGAGAATAGGGTGGATAAGGAATTAATTCGAAACCTAATTCATGCAATTTTTCATTGTGACCATCTATTTGTGGGACGGTGTGTTGTCCTGTTGAAAGAGCACTTTTTTGTGCTACAATATTGGTCGTTTTTGTTTCAACTCTCCTTTCAAACGATTCAATAATGTTGCATAATAGGCTCCTGATATCGTTTTTCCCTTCGTTAATTAATCGATCAGGTTGATTCCTTGGGAATCCCAAAAAACAGTGATCATCAACTTCACAGTCGACAAAACGGTCTTCGCCTTCTTCAAGGCACTTTCACCAGTCATTATCCATTGTTTTGACTACTGCTTCGGCTCAGGTGTATAGAGGTGGATTCATATTTCATCCACAGTGACGAATCGACGCAAAAAGACCTGTTCGTTTTTTTCTCATCTTTGCGGCAACTGCTACAATGTTCACTTCAAATATTTGTAAAGCGTGAACAACGTGTCGATTCTGGCTAAACTTTCGCTATTCTAGTTTGAAATGTGACACTCGATATCCGTGACGTTACCAAATGAATAGTGACGCCACATCATAGAAATTTACCAAACTTATCAAACAACTCTCGTATATACTCTAATATATTTTATGCTTATGAAATCACTTTATACAATATAACAAAAAATATTTTTATTATATTTGTGATAATCAGTCATAATTTTGAATGCCTAATCAATATGGGTTCGGAATACTGATTGAATTATGATAAAAATAGGTAAAGGTTATGAAGGGATCAGAAATGTATTCAGAGAGGACCACTCTGTAATTTATGTAATAAAACAGATATTTATATTAAAAGGGTTGAAAAACTCGTTAGGCCTGTTAAAACATATTAATGTTCAAGGAAGAAAATTAAACTTTGAAAAATGTTAGATTTTTGTAGTAGTATTCTTGCTTCAAAACAAAAATCAGGTAAATAGGTAGCAGTGAAATGTAGTTAATGATTCGAATACTACAAATATAGAAAAAATATAATGGATAGCGATAATAGTTGATGAAAAGCCGTTTACTTGTAAACTGTATGTACTGGAAAATTTTCAGATTACTTCCACCATTATAGTGCCAAAAGCTTGAGAGGTAATCATTCATCTTAATAATATGAGTTATTTATAGCAGATAAATGATTTTTATAAGAATTTCGAGGACAATGCCATCATTTTCACATCCCTATATATCTTAGTAATTTGAGAATGATATCATTGTCCTTGAAATGTACATAAGTAAAAATCAATACTGATCAATAAATTACTGAAAAGTGTTCACCAGAGAAAAAGAAACTGTGGTTTGTACTGTTAAGGAACATACGATGCAATGGTGGTTCTAAACATTTCGTATTGGGGACGAGAGTACTGAAGAAGAAGGTCCCGAGCATCCTTCTTCAGTTCATAACGGACACCTGAAGACGTTAACTGAATCAGAACCACGCACAATAATTCGAGAATTTACATAGAAGTTAGGTGTTAGTCATACGACAGTTTTAAAACAATTAAAACAGTTAGGAAAATTAAAAAAGCTTGATAAATGAGTGCCGCACGAACTGATAAACCGCAATTATTTTTCTACCAACCTAATTTATTTCCCTTTGCTATAAATTTAAATTGATCTATCGGGCACTAATGATCCTAGCTGCCGAAGCGCTATAAAACCCTAAATAACTAATTAATTAATTTACTCTATATTCTTTGCATTCGCTTAATCATGTTTAATGTAGAAATTGATACTTTAAAATTTATGAATTGTTCATTAATAAATTATCGAATTTGAATAATTGTTTTAGATTTTTTTAGATAACTCTTTTGTATAAAAAAATATTCTCTCTGGCAATTATATATGTCAATTAAAAATTGTAGTAGTTTTTAATACAAATGAAATAAAATTCGTTAGCTTGCACAAAAGTTTGTCGTTAGTCATCCAACAGTTGTGAATCATTTAAAACGGCTAAGAAAATCAAAAAACCTTGACAAATGGATGCCTCACGGACTAAGTCCTAATTATTTTTCTACCAACCTAATATTTATATTTAAACATGTTCTATTTTATTATTTTGATTCGGAGAGTATGATAAATATAATACAGATTTTATTACCTTTTTAGTTCATATTTCAATGTACACACACACACACACACATATATATATATATATATATATATATATATATATATATATATATATATATATATATAATAGAAAACAGAACTAAAATTTGCATCTGGTTGTGAAGAAAGCTTTATATACATATATTTAAAGTAAACATTTCTGAAAAATATATATTCATATGGTTTGAACAGAAAAAAATCAATATCTTTATATAGTGTACATAGTTCGTTCTGTTCGTTTTTCAATTTGTTATTTATTGACATCGAAATGACGACGTTCACGAAATGGAATATTTTACGATATTTCTTAGAGGGGTTCTACCACCGCACTCGAATTTCATTGGCTTTCGACACATTGTTTATCTTATCGATGTATTTTTTTGGATAATATGCTCCTCTTTTTTATTCACTTCCTAAACTGTACTCACCTTGAGCGTAATTGATTTTCATATATACATACATACAAATATACAAACACACATATATATATATATATATATATATATATATATATATATTTGCTCACGTCAATCCATTTCTTGATTGACCTTATTACTAAGTAAATAAATGTATTATATAACCAGTTTTATGTAGAACTATATACAAAATTAATTCAGATTTTGAAGTAAAAAAATAAAGGGTATTATATTTTTATATAGAAAAGAATACTTGGTACAGAAGTTTGTGAAACATTTGGTCAATATCTTTTCTATTTTTAGATCTCTGCAAGGTTATTAAATTTTACCCGCTAAAATTGCTCTGCAGAGTTTAAAAATATTACAAACTGGAAATGGAAGGATAGATGCATAAAATATTTAAATGAGAACATATTAGATAACTACATTTGCTAAGGTATATGTGGTCTGATATTTTCATGTTAAATACTTATTTTTTGGAGATTGGTGAAGAATATTATCACATTATCTATCTTGTTGTAATTAATATTATTTTTTTTTTGAAATGATTAAGGTTATTTTTTTTAAAAGTTAATAAATATGTATTAATTATTTAAAAAAATACATTCTTATCTTTGAAAAGTAACTCTTGTTAGATATTACTGAAGGATTATTTATTAGGCTGATGCAAAAATAATTACGATTTTTATCATTTTAAGTTTCAGGCCGATTTTTCTAATTACCTTTATTTTTTGTTATAGTCATGTGATACATCATTGTAAATAAAGAAATAAGCACTACTTATTTTAGCTTATGTTCATTATTTTCATTCTTTAGTATTGTTGGATATAACCTCTTAAATTAGTCATGGAAAAATGGCACTTCGCGCGATTTCTTTGTACGGGTTTAAATTGGGACGTAAAGCAACAGATATTGCTCCAAATATCAAATTTGTTTTTGGTGAAGAGTCAATTAGTGAACGTAAAGCTCAACACTGCTTCCAAAAATGTTATAATGAAGACAAAAACCTTGATTATGAGGATGGTTGTGGATGTTCTTCAGATCGGAATAGTCCCTTTTTTGCTTGCATTATCACGTGTGATGACAATTGGATTTACTACAAGAATCGGAAACGTCTATTACAGTAGCTAGACTGAAGAGAAGCACCGAAACCGTTTCCTAAACCGAAGCTTCATGAAAAAAAGATTATGGTCACTCTTTGGCGGTAGGCAAGTGGCATCATTCACTACAATTTCTTAAATCTTGGCGAAGAAAATAATAGCAGAAAAATATTGTCAAGAAATTGAAAAAAAATCAATGAGAAGTTGCATTTTTTATGGCCAGCATTAGTCAATCTAAGAGGACCAATTCTTAAATAAACTGGGTTATGAAACATTGCCTCACCCACCTTATTCTTCAGACCTGTCTCCGACAGATTACCATTTTTTCAAATATTTAAGTAATTTCCTATGAGAGAAGGTTTTTAAAGATTCAGCATCAGTTCAAAGTGCTTTCGATGAATTCATTAATTCCAGGACTGCAGAATTCTATTTTGTAGGAATAAACAAACTTGTCTGCCGTTGGGAGAAATGTGTGCAGACCAATGGTCGTTATTTTGATTCATAAATATAATATTTAATTGACATATGTGTCTTTATACTCGATACGTAAAAACCGAAATTATTTTTGCACCAACCTTATATATATATATATATATATATATACAGGATAAATATATATATATATATATATATATATATATATATACAGGATAAATATATATACAGGATAAAAATAGTATTTAACAACAAAAAAATCAAATATTTTATTCATTCAATACAACACTAATTAAAAAACGTAGTAAATATATTGTTAATATTTGTAGAGTATTTATTTATAAGTACATATATATATATATATATATATATATATATATATATATAATTAAGACATTAATTTAATAATCATCATTTAAACTTAATATCCGTATAAATCGAAAATTTAAATAACTTATTACAAATGATTTATATTTATCTAAAGAACAATGCCATAACACATAAAAATAAATACTTAATTTTAATATTAAAACATGTTTTCGATAACGAACTTTCATCTATCCTTTCCAACAAATAGATATATGCGTCTTTACACTCGATATGTAAAACCGCATTTATTTCTGCACCACCCTAATATTATGATACAAACTAAATAGTATTATTATTAATAGAATATCTGTTATCGACATCTCTTCATATCTGCTAATAATATGACTGTTTACCGTAGCATTAACTAGCCTGAAGAAGGGTATGTTTTTAAATGTAACACATTAGTATACAATATATTCTGATGAAAATAAATAGATCGATAATCAAATATAATAATTCTCAAAATGTTTTTAACTGTCCTATTTTTTAGAGATAAAAAATGGCGTGCTAATTATTGAGTTGAACATTAGATCTATCGAGGGGGTCAAAAATGACTTGTTTGGTTATTTCTTATAATCATTACACATTTTTAGTAAATCTTATTTTCGAAAAATTTTTCTTTTATTGAAATATCTAAATGATTAATTTTGAACAGTACATTTTTCTTGTTTTTCTGTAAAATTTATATATAGTTTACCAACATATACCAAAGCGAGTCATTTTGATCCATCACGGAACGTAGGTAAATTTTGCTTTCAGAAGTTTCTCATAATATTTTCATATAATTCATATACTTTTTTAGTAAACTAAGTATATTTCAGTATATATACGTTGTAAAATACTGTCAAAAGATACATGTGTTATGATTATTCAATTGTTGGATTCTTCTTTTACTTTTTTTCATGTTTTTCGCTTGTTGGAAAGTATTGTTGGGATAAATGAAATGAGATCATTAGTACCTTTGTGAGTGAATTGGTCGTCCTAACATTTATAGAGCCATATATACTGGATGCGAGCGAACAGTAACAACAGATAATTTCTTCACAAGTTTGGCACTAGCAACAAAACTAATAACTAAAAGAACTATTTCAGTTGGCACCATTGGACAAAATAAGAGAGAATTACCTAAACTTGCAAAACTAAAGAAGGACAAGAGGCCACGCTTCTCGAAAATTCTTTATAAATCAGAAAATTATACTCTTACTATATATAAAAGTAAACCAAGTAAAAAACTATTGTTATTGAGTTCAAGATATACATCGGTCAAAATTGAAAAAGATGGTAACCGTTTGCCCGAAACTCTTGTATTTTATAACAACACCAAATTTGGTGTAGATATGACAGACCAAATGGCTAGAAAATATACTGTGAAAGCTGGATCCTGAAGACGGCCTTTACAAATATTTTATAATATTTTAGATCTTGTCGGAATAATTGCCTGGATATTATACAACGAAATAACAGAGAAAATTATGTCAAGAAAATACTTCTCATTTCAGTAAGCTGAAGAACTTGTATGTGATTATAAAGATCTAACTGGATGATCCTCAACACAATCAGAACAAATACTTTCGTATACAACATAAAAAAATCAGACACATATTTCGATGAAACGTAAACGATGTCAAATAGCATATTGTACAAATAATAAAACAAATAATAATTATGGTACGTATAATAAACGTGTCTGTAGTAAATACACTGCTAAAATGATTTTAACCTTTAAAAAATTTCTCTTTGAATTCTATATATAATTATTTTAAAAATTATTATTATTATTGAATTTATTTTAAATTTTTGTTAAATAAAACAGAAAATTGTAAAAAATGCATAAAATACCATGTCTTTTTTAAAAATTTTTGTTCAGTTCAAAAATAAGTCATTTTGATACATCCAGTAAAAGTTAGTTCTAGTATTAATCACACGATTATCCTTTATAGTTTGTGCATTGAAATATTTAATAAATTGATTATTAGTAACTGTTACATTCATAATATTTTTTATTATCTCATTTGAAACAATTTAGTAACTGAAAATCTCCTATTATGATTTTGAACACCCGAGTTTGTTAAATTAATACACAACATAAAACAGTATTATTCTTTTTATATGAACATACATTTTCAAAATTGTTATAAAGTTTTAGTTTATTATAAACGAAAAACACTTTTTCTTACTTTGTACGGTCCTTCAAACTTATTAAGACCGAGCCTAGTAAAAGTTCGAAGCAGTCATTGTCTTAATATAAGATGACAGATTTCATAAGTAGAGTTTCAAACTTGACCTTCAAGAGTTCACCGTGGCAACTATTTAGGTACAGCTTTCTCACACAGTTAGTCTTGCATAGTATTGATTTTTATTTTTCTTACAGTTTAAAATGTTCTCAAAAGGTATGGTCATAATTTATTTTTAAAATTATTTGATTTTATTCTAATTTTGAATAATTCATAATCAAAATTAGAATGTTTTAATATAACTGCACTGAAATTTCAACGATTAACAAACGTTTGATAAAATAAATATGATTACAAACTTACAGAAAATGAAAAAAATGTTTTTTGAGTTTGAATAGATAAGTGTTTTCAAGAAATCTATTTTACGTCTAACTATTAATGTAAAACGATTGACTAGAAGAAATCTGTAAATTCAAATTTTTTTGTTTAGTTATACAGAAAATTACACATTTTCAGAAAAAAATATTCAAACTGTCTGTTTGTCTCATTAATATTTTCATGGTTTAAATTTCAATTCTGTATGAATTGAAAGATCTGAAGATTATATGAAGTAAAGTTTGAAATATATAGTGGACACGATATATACATATACACACACACACACACATATATATATATATATATATATATATATATATATATATATATATATATAGATATATGTGTGTGTATATGTATATGTTAGTTGAGTTTATCCATTGTGAATTTAGCAACATGTGGTCGCAAGTTTCAGCTTAAAAATGACTTTGATTGATGAGATCATGTCTTTTAGTTATTCTTGTTGCTAAGGTTAAAAAAGTGATATTCTAACAGACTTTTTTTAGAATGAGATCGAATTTGAAACCTTTTTTTGATAAATTTCTTCAATAATCATTTTACTTTCTTTTCAGTCACTATATAAAATTTAATTTTCTTTTTATATCACTAATTATTAGGTTGGTAGGAAAATAAGTGCAGTTTCTGTTTTCTGAATTCTAATCTTATTTTTTTTCACTGAGTGTCATTTCATTGTGTTCTTGTTAATATCAGTTTAGTGTGCATTTTTCGGTCTATATTTTGGTAATATCGACTCTGATTTTATTATTAATTTTGCTTCAAATAGGACTATCGAATTAAAGACGGAAAAGAAGCAAATATGGGCATTTTTTTGCAAGAGTTAAAAACGAGTGGTAAAGCAGCAGAAACTGTTTGTAAACTAAACAATGCTTCTGGTGTAGGTACTGTTACGAAACATAGAGTGCAATGGGGGTTCCAAAAATTTCGTGGTAGGGACGAGAGCCTCGAAGATGAAGAAGGTTACTGGCATCCTTTTTCAGTTCATAACGATACACTGAAGTTAGTTAGTTGAATCAGAACCATGCACAACAACTCGGGAGCTTGCGCAAAAGTTAGGCGTTAGTCATCCAACAGTTCCGGACCTTTTAAAACAACTACGAAAATCAAAAAAGCTGTAAATGTATATTAATTTGAAATTCATAAACCGAAATTATTTATTTTCTACCAATCTAACATATTATAAAATCCGTTTTTTTGCTGCTAGATTTATAAACTTGTTATTATATTATGACGGTTGTTTTTTTCAATTTATCAGAAACTTTGTCAATGTTGAATGTCTTCAAATATTGTGAACTTGAAAATGAAATAAAATGTTCGTCTATATTCAATTATAACGTATGTCTCGCCTATGAAATAATTTAATAATTTTCAGTTACATTACATAAAAATTCGATTTGCTCCCATAATGAAAATTAATTTGAGAGATTGATTTTTATATTTTTTAACTTTAACTTAACAATTACTGTTTTTATGAAAATACATAGGTATGAAAATGATTGTTGTACTTTTCTCTTAATTCTTTAATATTGATTCATTCGATTTTAAAACCTTTTTTATTAGCGTTATTTTTAAGTAGCATATTGAAGAGTTTAAAAGAGTAAATTTGAAATTAAAACCGATTTCAAACTGGTTCTGATGAAGAATCAAGTGAAAACAAAATCTCTAGGTAAAAAATCTGAGAAAAAAATTAAATTTGTTTCAATATGTGTACAATCTTTATTATTTGCGTATGAATAGCAGTACTTTACAGGAATAATATCTTAAAATAAAAATTATTATAAACTCTTGTTCTTTAATATTGTGCTAAGTAGTAAATTAGGAAAAATACAATATTTAAAAAAATCAGTTATTGTTGTAGTTTTATGATATTCTTAAGATGTTTCATGTTAGAAATAGAATGGAACGCAGTTATAAGGACGAAAAAGTAAAATAGAGACTTTTTGTTATTACTTGTGTTCGTTATTTAATATTAATAGTAAGAATGAATTCCACTTGTTATGATAAATTAAAAAGTACTATTTTCTAATCAACTGTATAGATTATTCGATGAAACAGAATTAGATGCTCTTTGAATAGTCTCAGTACTGATTTTTGTGTTGCTATACTGTTTTGTCCTGATGAGTAAATTTTAAGAGAAAGCTATTTTTAAATGATTTATGTTATATTTATATAAAATAGAACAATTTACTAATTCATTAAAAATAGTTTTTTTAATCAGGCTTTAAGAGCTATGGCAGAAAGCACTGTCTTGCTGAAAAATCTTTAGTTTCTAATGTTTCAAAAAATTGTAATTTTATATGTATGATTTTATCTATATATCATTTCACATTCAACGTTCCTTCTACTATCACTAAATTTACAGATTATCAGTACAAATTAACTCTTCACATTATAATTGAACCACTATTTTAATATCTCCTACTTAAAGTAAAGGTCTATTTTTTATCATCGAAATAATATCATTTTTTCATCTATTAAAAAAATGATACCTCGCACATTCTCAAAAACGCTTAAGGGGTTAATAGAATATTATTCGTCTTGAAAACAAAAAGAGTAATTTAAGTATGATTTAAAAACGCACATTTTCCATTATGTTAAATGCATGACATTATATACGATACACTGATGGTACGATTTTTTTAACGCAAATATAGATACAGAACGAACCGAAAGGGTTAATTTTCTTATATTATCTATTGTTAAATATTCTATTGGCAAATATCCAGTTAGATTATTTCAAAACATCTAACTCTAACTCAAACAATGAAGGAAATAGGTTTTTGTTATAGACCAATTTCATATAACGAGCTTTTTTAATTTTACATGAGTTATTTCACCGACTACTCTAATGGTTTTTGTTATACGAATCATTAAATTAATTAATAGTTTGTTACATAAAAATTCAACGATTCATAACGTTTATGGCCTTAAAAATATTATTAGGTTGCATTCCAGTTTTATGAAGCGCAACCATAACAATTCTATTTTCTTTATTACCATTCTTTTTGTTTCCTGAACGAAAATTAAATTGAAACTGTTTCCACATTTGATAAATATTTACTTAATAAAGTACATGTTTTATTGATATTACATTTTCCATGTTAATTTAATCACGTTGCCAAATTTTGTAATACCAATACTTGTTCGCACTATAGGTATGTAGAAATAACTATAATTATTTCTGTATATAATTAAAATTTAATGTATAAATACCTTGTTAACATATTGATTTCTTAACGTCACCTGAAGATAAATCATAGCAAGATACATACACAACATAATTTATACATGTGTGGGTAAATGTACGTGGCTGTGTGTTCATGTGTGTAAGTACATATTTATATACCTCCTATGTATTTATACTATGAGTCGAAGATGGTGTCGAGCTTCATTTTATGACAGCAAAAAAATTCAATTCACAAATGGTAGATGTTTAATACATCACTACTTAGCAACCGTTCGATTGATGTATTTTGAATTGAAAATGAAATTCGTATTTCGTAGAATTTGGATAGACGTCAAATATACAGTACCTGGAACAGAAAAAAACAATTATCAGTAATTGATGAATGTTACACATAGACATGTGTTATATATATATATATATATATATATATATATATGTATATAATGTGTAAGAGAGAGAGTGAGCGAAAGTTCTTTCTTTGTTTTTATAAAAAGTAAATTTGATTTTTTTTTAAACTTTTAGAATCTTAATCAACGATATAATTTTTCCAGTTCTTATATTTTTTATATTAAATTAACAAGAATTAGTTTTATTTTCATTTGAGTTCGAGGGACTTTACCTCGTTATCGGTATGATATATTAATATATTTAGCTTGAAAGAGTTTTTTACCTATTTCTTTAAATTATTTATTGTTTTTTTAGGTTTAAAGATTATTATATTATTTTATTTAATTTATTAAATAAACTTAGTAAAATTAATAGAAGGTTTTACTTCTATATTATGATTTCAAAGCATATACTTGTTCAAGTTCATTAATTAAATTTTTAATATATTATCTCAAGAAGATAAAATTATAGGATTAATAATGAAATATAAAAAATATAAGATGGTTAAGATTTGTCTTGTAATAATATATGGGTCTTCAACTGGACGAGTTCCAATTCAAGTAAGAAGAATTAAAATATTTACTATAATTCAAAATAAAATTTGGTTGCTAGGATAGTATTGTAATCCTTGAAAATTGGAATTAATAAAAGGAATAAAAAATAAAATTGCAAATGATGATGTGACAACTCCAAAATCCTCTGCAACTACACGAATTACAGAAAACTAGCTCATCCCGACTGAATCCGGTCAAAAGCCAAGTAGTTCGAATCTACACGAGCGCCAGCGGAAGAGAAAACAGTCGCTTGATCCACACCAAATATTTATGCAGAAGGACCTTTATGAGTATACACATGTATTCCTGAGATTAGAAGTAGTGGGACCACCGCTAAAACATCTATATTCTGGTCTACACAAAATAAAAGGATGAGAGAAGATTCGTTATACTTGTGAACGGGGAAGAAAAAATAACAATTTCAGTTGAGAGACTGAAATCAGCCTTCGTAACAAAAACAGACATCTCTGAAAACATATAATTTCAAGAGGAAGACCGCATTCAGCCACACCAACAAGGAATCATGGACAAATCCATTCGAACATATTCTAGAAAGAAGAAAGTCACCTTTTCCTTCAAACCCTGTGAAGTTTCTAGTGAGGAGGGAATATATGTGGCGACTCCAACATGCTCGGCAACTGCACAAACTACAGAAAAACAGCTCATACCAATTGAGTCCATTCAAAAGCCAAGTAGTTCGAACCTACAAGAGCGCCAGCGGAAGAGACGAGAGTCGCTTGATCCACGTCAAATATTTTAACCATTTAAGAAAAGACCACCATAGCTGTAACATATCTTTTCACACACTCTCAGTATCTGTCCAATTCTGTAAGTCCATTTGGTATTACTTATTAATAAAGTTTGGTATTACTGTTAATCTAAAGAGTAATTTAATACAACCAAATACTCTGGTAAGTTAAAGGCCTGCTATCTATTTAGTAGATTATATATTCCACTAGCATGGAAGGATATATCAGAAACGAAAATTAGTCCACTGTCATTTTTACACCCTTAAAGTTAAGAATTCCATCTGGTTCAAGAAATTATACAGAGACCTGAATAAGTGAAAATCGGATGACGCAAGGCTCGGTAAATATAGAGGACGAAGCAAACTTTCTCATTTTAACTCAGAATTTTTCTGGACCGTTTTCCGTGCCTCATTCGGCCATGCATTATTATGTTGAAAGACAACTCTTTATTTATTTGTCAAAAATGTTTTTTTTAATGATTTCCAAGTTCATTGTCTCAAGTTTTAAGCAGTACCGATCAGCAGCAATCACAGTTTCACTCAAATCCAAAAGTATTTGATGCAGGGGTCCCACCAACAGCACATTACTTTTTTTTTGATAAAAAAAGTAATAAGATAAATTAATTCAAATACACTAGTTCTCCTGTGAGAGTATAAGTTCTTTTTCTCACTACGTTTTTGTAACACACACACTTTTCATTATCAGATACTAAACAATCTAAAAATGGTTCTCTTTTCTATCGAGGTTTCAGTTGTACACTATTATTCGATTCATTAAGTTTTTTTTTTCGCTAAGTTCGTGTGATACCCATACGAGTAGCTTTGAGACGAAACCAAGTTTTATGGATTTTCAATAATTCAGAGTGTACATTCCACAACTGTTAACGTTACCAGGGAATTGACTTGTGTCTTGGAGTACGTCGTCATCTACTTCTGATGGTCTCCCAGATTTGGGTTCATCTTCCAAATTCAAGTCAATATTCGCGTTCACTTACAGCATCCATGCCGAACCTTTCACATAACTTTTTAGCTACGATCACTCTATTATTTTCTTTTTGTAATTCGTAGAAAATATAAGTTAATATTTGAATTGGCAGATGTTAACTCATCTAACAAAAGTCGAAAACTGCAACATTATGAAAAGAAAGAACTTTTGTTTAGGTTTATATATATATATATATATATATATATATATATATATATATATGTATATATATATATGTATGTATGTATATATGTATGTATATATGTATGTAGATATGTATATATCTATACGAGTATATATATATATATATATATTAGGTTGGTAGGAAAATACTTTGTTTTTGTTTTCTGAATTCTAACCTTAATTTTTTTCAATAAAAGTATCATTTCATCGTGTTCATGTTAATATTATTTTAAAGTGCATTTTTTAATATGTATTTTTGGTAACATCTACTTGGTTTTATGATTAATTTTGCTTTAACTTGGGCTATTGAATTAAAGATGAAAAAGAAGCAAATAAGAACAAGTTTCTTGTATGAGTTGAAAACGTGTGATAAAGAATTAGAAACTGCTCATAAACTAAACGATACTTTTGGTATGTGTGAGGGTGAGGCTGTTGTATTAACTGTTTATAAAAATACTTTGAAATGCTTGTAATATTTCGCTCGATCTTCATATTCAGAATAAAAATTAAGTCGATTCCTGTAACATTATTAATAGACTAATATTAGTTCTCGTTTTGTAACAATTTATAAAGTTTACTATTAAACAAAATTTGATTCTAGTTACTTTTATAGGGTAAATCCTGAATGTAATTAACATTGTTTTTATGGAAAATTTAATAGGGCGTTTATATACAAGAAAATTTATTAAAAAAGTTGTATACAAAAAAAAACCTTAATTAAACCATTTATTTCTTAATTTTGTTTGTACAAAAAATGGACTATAATTATATTATTGAAGTGTTTAACGAACTATGTACAAAACTAGTTTGTTACATAACTTCTTTTTTATTATTTTCTAAATTACACACACACACATTTGAACAAATATATATATATATATATTTCAATATAAAAACATTTACCTACATATAATTAAGTTTTTACTAAGTATTATTAGAAATATAGTCTATCTACAGCAATACATTTACATATAACGTTTAATCATATAACGTTTTAAAACATTTCTGAAAGTTCTGAGAATTGCGCGTAGCAATCAGATTAAACCTTTTTGAATATATTCAATATCATCAAAATACGTGCCTTATATTTTCAATCTTAGTGTAGGGGACAAAAAGTAATCACGAGATGAGAAATTAGATTACTAGGAAGTGTGATTAAAGCCAACACACCGTCGGATGCTAAAAACTCACAAACGGCAACGATTTTGTTAGTCGAGAACAGAGACCAGACCAACTGCTTAATTCTCGATATTGAAAGTGAACTTTTTCAATGTTTACCATTAAACACTTTAAAAATTCCAAGTAATAGTTTAGTTTGCAGTGGTGTTTTCGAAAACAAACTCATTATGAATAATGACCTTGTAATAGAAAAAAAATAATGGATATTGCTTTGATGCTCGACTTTTTGTTTAC
>CM068318.1:33463455-33490955 GCA_034766995.1 Acanthacorydalis orientalis | reverse complement strand
CATATATATATATATTAATAATTTAAATAATATTCAAAAAACAAATCGTTTGATATACTATAATAGTTTCAAGGTTGTTTATTTCAAACCTTTTCTAAAACATGGAAATCTCTATTAAGAATTTAATATTGATTAAAGATTGATGAGTATGGGTTCACTAATGTCGTAGCCAGGTCATTTCAAACATTTAATTCATGACTCGTGCGCCGATATTAGGGAATTGAATACCGGCCATGACATGGAAGTATTTACTGTAATTTTTTTAAATAGAAAGTATAGACAAGAGTAGAAATAGCACTATGCGAAATGTTGATTTTATCACTTTACTTGATTTTAAACTGTTTGTATATGCAATTTCGCTTTAAAGTATATTTTATATAATTATTGCATGACATTAATTCGTAAAACAACTTATTTCTTTCGAAGGTTTGTAGATAATCAAAAGAAAGTTAATATGAATTGATGAAGATTTCACTAATTATATACTGAATTCTTAAAAAATCATTAATGCATTTGATTAAAAAAAGAAATTCTGATTAATATATTTATAAACAATTTATTTGTTAATGAATAAAATTATAGAATTGTTTTAAAAAAATACATAATCAATTTTGATTTTCAAATAATTCTTGAAAATTGAGAAAATTTAATGTAATAAATAATTTAGGTTCTATACAAAATAATTTATAGCTTATTTTTGAAATCAAAGACAACTTGTTCTTTTTTCTGATACCAGGGGCCTGTACTCTCTATTCGCTACACTCGTTGACCCCTCCCCCGGGGGGGAGGGGGGTCCGAACCCGCTCGCTTTGTTTGTACCCTCGACCCCCACCCCGACATAATCATTCTCGCAGATATATTGCAACGTAGTAGTTTTATATAATATATATATATATATATATATATATATATATATATATATATATATATATATGTTAGTATGTCTATAAAATCATTCTTGCAGATATATTGCAACGTAGTAGTTTTATATAATATATATATATATATATATATATATATATACATATCTTAGTATGCCTATATAGTCATTTCCCCAATTATTTTTCTATCAAACTAATGGTTATTTTGATACCAATTACATAATTTTTCATGGAATTTTCAGGTGGCATTGTTAATAATATTAGGTTGGTAAAATGTATGCAGTTTAGTTAGTTCGTACGGTACTCATTTGTCAAGCTTTTTTGATTTTCCTAGCTGTAATAATTTAATACAAAATTTCTACACGTTTTTTTTTAAAAAAAATTTTTTGTCCAATTTTTGAAATTTTAATGAATATTTTTTTATATATAGAAAGATATTTACAAATTACTATTATAAATTGTTATATTATTTATTATAATAATTTCACAATTCAAATGTAATTCTTTAAGTTTGTTTTTAAATTAAAACTGTTTTAGTCGAAATAGAAAACTGAAACTATTAGTATCAATTTTACTTTACCTAATAATATTCATTTTTCCTTTACTTTGTTTGCAATAATATGAAATTATCATCTTGTGAAATTATTGATATTAGTTAAGAAACGAGGTTAAAAATTGGATAGACAAATTAAAGGCAAGAAAAAAATATTAGCAAGATTAAAAAATAAAAAAAATATTTGACATGTTAAATCATTAAAAAAATGATAAAATATTATTTATAAAAATATTACAAATGTTAGAACTGTGGTGTTCAATCAAATTATGTGTTTATTTATATTTTTTGTATCTTTCACACATTATGCTTTCTAATAAAATTCTTATGTTATTTATATAACGTTAGGTGTAATGAAATTATTTACCATAACAATTGATGATGATAAGAAACAAGATTGTGTTTATACATATTTCTATTTAAATGAAACGTTTTACTTTTATTAATAAATATTCATACTGCGACAGCGTGAAAGTGTCTGAAATTCATCAGAAGCATTAAGTACAATATGAGGAATCTTTATGCTATGGTATTCAGTGTTAGAACAGTGAAAAGCATTCGAAGTTCGTCATGACAACGTTGAGAATAGAATGTACAAAATAAAGTCAACAATCACAGTCAAGGATGTGAAAATTTTATAAGTTAATGAGCTCATACTGATCAAAAGAAGAATTTATGTACATAAATTTACTTTGAAACTTAACATTTGGGTTAATAATGTTAATAGCAAACTTCTTAAAAAGTTGTAAATTAATAAAGTTTGAGTATAACATCTGTTAAAATGTTTATCTGCAGAACAAAAACTTGATGAAGTAATTTAAAAACAAACTTTATTGATTCCGAGTGCATTCTTTAAAAAAAGATAACGAATTTTTGAATTATATCAATCAATTTAACGTGTATTCATCAATTTACTTCCGAAAACAAACTTTTTAATATAGAGTTAAAATACAAGGCCTTTAAAAAATTTTTTTTGACAAATTATAGATAGGTTTTAATAGAATCTAATTCATGAGTATAATGTATATATATATATATGTAGATTGATAATATCATATAAGTTTGTAATATTATTTTCGAATAAAAAAATCGAATAAGAGAAACATATCTGGACATTTTACATTTTATCACATTTTTAATGTATAAGGTTGACAATATATTAACAATTATTATATAATAACAATTTTTCAGGGATGTTGTGTGGTTGTATGGAGCACATCATACAATCACTGTGCATTAAAATGTTAACATTTTGTTATATATAATTTCATATAAATGTTACTCATTAATACATAATGATCTTAATTTTAAAAAATTATCCAGATGTCCCAAATAAATGTATACACATTTTAACAGTACATGGCCTTCTTAATTTTCTTTCTTTTTTAGATAAAAGTGATTTAAAATAATAGCTGACCTTAGACTAAACTTCGAAAAAAGAAAATTTGTCGTGAAGTACTCTACTGGAAGTGTGAGAATTAAATTGAAGTACAAAGACAGTTTAGAAAGAGTCATTTTAATTAAACGGCTCAATTTATCGTGACAATTGGACCTACTGGGTATCTGGGAATTCTCATGTTACGGACGAACATCATGTTAATTTATCAGGAGTTATAGTATAGTGTGGATTTTCAGCAAAAGGTTTAATTGGTAGCATTTTTTTGATAGAACTGTGACTGGTGACGTTTACTTGTAACTACTGTAGGAATTAGTCATATTACACATTTGTGAGGTATTTAAGGATGAGGAGGACTTTTATTTCCCACAAGTGGGTGCATCTCCCCAATACTCTCGTGATTTGAGTGCTTATCTTAATGGAAATTCGTCGATGGATTGGACTTAGAAATAGCATTAAATATCACCCAGGCTCTTAAGACCTCAGACCAATAGACTCTTTTTATAGCGACTCATCGAAGATAAATCTTATGACACAAAAACGGCAACAGTTAATGAATTGAGTGAATAGTTGAAATTCTTTTTCTCACTCACTGTATATATTCCCAATATCAGTCACTTTAATTTGTACCTAACCGATGAGGGATATCATGATATGCCTATTCATACATGTGAGCGATTTCAACTTGAACTTGACAGTTAATGAGAAATTCAATTTATAAACTTCATGGGAGATAAGTTTGTGCTACAACTCGCATCATTCAAAGAACCAACCACTCTCGGCGGATACTGTGTAGATATGATCTTTGTGAGACATTTGCAAAGACTCAGATGCACTTTCCACATCTCATACTTTTTCTATCATCTCCCGTTACTCGTGATCGAAGAATTCATTTCACCTATACCTGTAGAAACTGTAACTAACAATAACGAAACAAAACAAATGTATAATCTACAATACTCATGGCTTTCATTTACTATGAAGCCCCAGACGTAGTTCTACGTTTAAAAGTTTGCAGCATAGCACAGTTATGCTCCGATGGTTGTGTGTGTTTCTTTATATATATATATATATATATATATATATATATATATATATATATATATATATATATATATAATTTTATACCTTCAGTCTAATATTTTCTGAGATATTTAATTTATTTGGATTGTAACGAGATACTATGTATGACTATTGATGTTTGATAAAATAAATATTGAATGAACAAGTATTAATCAACTTAGAGCGCTATTAAACAAAAATGATTAGAAATGTTAATTTAAAATAAATGGAGTTGGGTTACGATAAATGCAACTGTTCAAAAAGCTATATAATATTAAACAATTTAAAGAATCGTTAATGTATAATTACACGAATTTTGATTATATACAAACACTTATAAATATAATTTTCATTAACACTAGAACTACCAAACCAATTAAAATGACTGGTTTTGCAAATTTATTTTAAAATTCCCACTTCATGTTACATTTTTTTTCGCAACGATGTCATAACTTTTGCAGCGATAACCAAAGAAATAGTATAATGAATTTTATTTTTATTTTTTTTTATTCAAAATTAAAATATTTTTGTATCATGGCTACTTATACCAATACCGGTCAAAATGACTGCTACCTGTGAAAATGTAAAAGTGTCCTGCAATCTGTTTTCCGAACACGAATTAACCAGTTTACACGTTTTGTGTAAATTTTCACACGTTCTTAGAATTTTTACTACGTATCATTCAATATGATAGTGAAAATTATCAGGAAAATTCCGGATCGATGATGATGGTAATGCAAAACTAATGCATTTATTCGAAAATATATTTAGTCGTTCATTTAGATCTGGAGACGTAGAATGTGTATTGAAGTTTTTGTTGAATTTTGCACTCTTATTATAAAATAAATAATAAAAAATAATTATATAAATTATAATAAACGACATATTATTTCAATTAGTATGAGGTGAGAAAAATGAATACAAATATAAATTTTATGTACTTACTAGTTTTATTTTATTTTTATAAGTCCTGGAAATGGCAAAACGATTGAAAATCTCTGAATTATTGGAAAAACTGAACAATATACCAATGGAATGCTCTGATATCGAGGATGATGAACTATATGACAGTGAAGGTGAACTAGAAGAAATTGAAAATGAACTATGCGGTATTCACGATGAACTTTTTGATATTAAGAATAGTGGTAATGAGCTTTTAGACGAAGAAAATGCTCAGGAGTCCTCAGAAAGTTATACTGAATTTGAAAATATTTCGAATTTACGTAAAAGAAGATGTTCTTGAATGCTTTCAAGTTCTGAAGATGAAAATGAAAGTATACTACAAGATCATCAAAATGAAATTGCTGCAGACGGAACCAGTTGGGAAAAATACAAGAAGGGTCCAGTCCTGGAAGATTACCACTTTACAATATTTTCAAAGATGTACCTGGTCCAACAGGGTATGCCAAAAATATATTATGAAAGGTGAATTTATGTTTCAACTAGCAGATGAACTTGCCACTGAAAATGCCGTTGAAAATGTAAAACCAGGGATGAAATCACGAGAAGCTAATGTACAAACAACTTCAAAGAGCTGATTTTGTTTACGCAAATGGTGTCAAATAGGGTACTGTAATAATAATAAGACTACCACCATTTGTAATGTCTGTAAAAAATATGTATGCGGAAAAGGCACTCAAAAGAGAAACTACTTTTGTAAGAAATATGAAAAATTATAACTTTTCATACCTGATAATTTACTTTATACTATAACAATAATTTAACTTTGAAATGAAAATTTATTTTATTTTTTTTATCAGAGCATAATTCTTTATTATACTTATTATTCTTATTGATGTGTAAGTGATGAAATGTGCCAATCCACATTTAGGGAACATGGTCTCAAATCGGTTAATACCTAATACTAAAAATGTACTACATAACATGGAATTCGTTTTGTAAGAAACTAATAAGTCAATAAATATAAAAATATTCTATTATTTTGATTTTTTTAAAGACCAGTCATTTCGACTGATTTTGGTAGAAATAGCTTCGTCTCATCTGTCGGTAGTTCTAGTGTTAATATATTTCATTAATATATATTATTGCACACTAAAAATAATTTTATAAAGTGAACTCCCTATAACATTTACTAATAATTCTTACAAAATAATACTTTTTCAAAAAAAGAAAATAATATTTTATCATCGCACCTAAATACTATTTATGCTATATTAAATATGATTTTAAGATATTATCTTTAGAGTAAAACTTGCAACAAATTATTATTTAACAAATTATTATTATATTGCAACAAATTATTACTATATTGATAAAATACTATGTGAGTGTATTTAATTTGTCATAAATAGGAATTTTTTTCATAATTTTGTTATTCGACTGGAATTATATATTTTGAAGCTTAGTCATAAGCGCGAATATAATGGGAAAATCAATTAAGGTTCTAGTCGAGTTGTTTTAATATTAGCAATTCTAATTTTTGTAATAGAATTTTTACAGTTTACGAGAAACGAGACTGGGCATTTTCATGAAACGAAATTATACCTTTAGAAAGTTTAAACTACACGCAAGCTTAGTAAAATACTATTAAAATTGTAATACTTTGTAATATAATTCAAAATGAATTTGTATTTATAAAATTTTTAACATAATGTTTTCTCGAATAACAAATAAAAATATTAATAGATTTTTGTGGAAGACGGATTAACGTTTTTAATTAATGAATTAGGAGTACGTTTTTACTTCATTTTTCAAGTAAAAGATTTATTTATTAGCTATTTTTTAAAAAAATTCAAGTGTTAAAAAAGATACTTTTTGTCACTATGCACTTCCTATCACTGTGGTCTATTTTCACAAATGAATTTTGGCTGAATTCTTGAACTTTTCTGGTCAGAAATAAAATTATTCATTTATGAAAGATGTGTTTTGGCCAATAAAATAAGATTGAGGACAGCATGTTAAATAAAAAAATATATTTTATATTCTTTAGTAAATTCAACCTACTTCGAAACTTGTCAAACACACCTTGTATCCTTGTTTCATTGTTCTAAAACTTTGTCTTTAAGTTTAGAGGAAATCTTCGATGAATGTCAAAACCACGATTATATCTTTATTTCAGGTGTCGACATCAATTTATAACTTTAAATACAAACGATGTATGTACATTTGAATAGAATAAGTAATATGAATTAGAATCAAAGCGAAAAAACATATTTTTTACAATAAAGTACATTAAAAATCATCACAATATATAAACACAAAATACACCTTTCAATAAAAAAATGTGATCTTCCTTGATGTTCCAAGTTTTTTTTTTAGAAGAACAATAATCAGACTTTGTTACACAACCTTACTCCAGAAATAACATTAATTATATTCATGAAATCCTATCTTGGTAAATGCCTTAGTTTACTAATGCAATAATATTATTAATTTGTGACCAGCATGTGCAATTTAACTACAAAATAGAAATTTCACTTTAAAAATAAGATCAAATATTAGTGTTACTAATTACAAGAATTCATTTGTGAAAATGGACTACAATGACAAAAGTGTATAGTGACAAAAGTATCGTTTTTAACACTATTTTTTTGAAAAAAATAGTTAAATAAATCTTATAATTTGTAAATAAAGTAAAAATGTACTCCAAATTCATAAATTAAAAACATTAATATGTCTTGTATAAAAATTTTACTCCAGAAAAAATATGAATAACATTCATGAAATGTTATCTCAGTAAAATGCCTTATTTTAATAATACAATAATATTATTAATTTGTAGCAAATTTGTGCATTTTAACTACAAAATAGAAAGTTTACTTTTAAAAATAAGATTAAATATATTTGTCTTGCTTTCTTAATATTCGATTCAAGTTGAAAAAAAAAATTTTCATGGAGATGTTAATTCAAAACTGTTGAAATAGGAATTATTATGACTTTTAATACAAATAGAACAATTAATTTGACACTAATTTATACTAAATTAACTCAATTTGAATTTATTTGTTATTTCTCTATTAATTTTAATTTATTATTAATATCCAATCAATTTAAAAATTAATATTTTGTACTTCATAGAAATTTAAAGAGGATAATAATCGATCATAAATTAATAAATTTATTGATAACTAAATATATACGTTTACAAACATACACACACATAAACACATACACACACGCACACGTATATATATATATATATATATATATATATATGTAATTATATAATGAAATCTTAGATCACTCGTGTAAATTATTTTTAAATGGAAAAGTTTGCCTTCGGCAAGAATTTTCAATACATCACAACATATTTTTAAATAAGTTTCTTTGCCCTGATATACGCAGGCAATAAATTATCCCTTCCGGAACTACAATTCAACAAAACAGTAAAATTAACATACCAGTGGCATTCTTTTCAATGTTTAGAACGTTATTTCTTTAATAACATTAGTACAGAAGGGAGCAAAAAAAAGAATACGAGCATATATATATATATATATATATATATATATGTATATATGTGTATATATATATATGTATATATGTGTATATATATATATATATATATATATATATATATATATACACGATTGGTTTGAAGAGTAACTTGATTCATATACTAGATGAGGGAGAAGAGGATAGCTGTATATGTTTTCATACAGTTCCCTCCCTCTTAGGAATGTATGTCAAGGTGCAAGTCATTCCGATATTAATTCTTCGTTTGATGAGTGTTTTAACACAAGAGTTTCATGTAAAAGTGCAAAATGAACAAAATAAGAATTCGGGGTATGATTTAGTTCTTTTTTGGAAGAAAAGTCAGCGTAGGAAATCCATGAGGGGATATTTTCTACATTGGGTGAATCTTGTCATTTCTATGAAAGCATTTGAGTAACGAGGGAAGAGGGATTATTATTACCCGTGTTTGATAAAGATATGGCACCACTGATATCGATTTGTAATACATTTTAAGAGGATTATCTTTCAAACTAATAATGACAAACGAATGTTTGAGCACAATATGTTAATTAGCTTAGTTTCCATAGTCATTCAAAGTAAACAACTATTGCTCTTTTTATCTATGGGAAAAATCAGTATCGATCAGTGATTAGATTTCTGTTTTTAAATGAGAAAATGTGTGGAGAAATTAAAGAATAGATACACGCTATCTACAGGAACTCTGAACCTTCGATAGGAACCGTCAGATATTGATTAAATTAAGTTAAACGTGGTCGTACAAGCGTTTGTGATGTAGAACGGCCAGATCGTCCGATTGTGGCGATTACCGAAAAGATGATTAGAAAAATCAATGATATTGTTTTAAATGATCATAGAGTAGAAGTGGAGGAGATAAATGAGATAGCAGGAATCTCAGATGAACGTGTACAAAATATCTTACATGAAGATTTGTACATGAAAAAGATATCTGCCAAACGGGTGTCACGTTTGCTCACAATCAATCAAAAACACATTAGAATGAACATTTCAAAGAAGTGTTTAACGATGTTTAAACGTTATCGACATGAATTTTTGCGTCGATACATAACCGTCAATGAAACATGGATATATGATCATACTCCTGAAGCGAAAGAGCAGTCAAAATATTGGAATTATCTTGGAGAACGTGCATCAAAGAAGGCAAAAGTAATTTCATCAGCTGGAAAGGATATGGTGCCTGTCTTTTGGGATGCTCATGGAATATTGCAAATCGACTATCTTGAAAAAGGGGAAAAATAACAAGAGCGTACTATGCATCATAACTGGACCAGCTGAATGATGAAATCAAGAAAAAACGTCATCATCTGGCAGAGAAAAAAATCATCTTCCATTACGACAATGTATCGGCACACAAATCAACAACTGTGATTGCAAAATTGATTGAATTGCACTTCGAATTGTTTCTATATCCACCATATTCTTCAGATCTGGCATCTTGCGACTTTTTTCTGTTTCCAAACTTGAAAAAATGGTTCTGAGGTAAAAGATTTGCACAAATTCGGAAGTTATTGCTGCTGTAAATGGCTATTTTGAGGAGCTTGACAAACCGTACCATTCGGAAGGGATAAAAAATTGGAAATGCGTTGGACTAAGCACATCGAGCTTAAAGATTACCTTGAAAAATAAAAAAGAATTTAGTCAAAAAATTATGTTTCTTGTCAAACACGGATGCTTATCACTCTACCCTCGTAGGGTGAATGAATTTAAACGTGACTGAACGAACATCGAAAATGCACCATGCTCAAGAGGACCGAGAACAGCAGTCACTCCAGAAATCATCGACAAAGTCCACGATATAGTTTTATCTGACCTGCAGGTGAAAGTGAGCGAGATAGGAGATGCCATAGGCATCTCAACTGAGTGAACGTATTTCATTTGGCGTAATGAAATGCTGATGAAAAAACTTTCGCAAGATGGGAGCTGCCTTTGTTCATGGCAGAGTAAAAACGAGTTTATATACAAACATCAACCGAATTCTTGTAACTGTTCAAGAATGATTGAACGGATTTCTATACGGATATATTTTAATGTTAATCATTTAAATATATGTATTTTTATTAGAATCAAAAAACATTTCTTAAGAACATTAGATAAATCTGATTTTTTTTCATATTCACATTATTCTGGGTCCAATATATTTTTTCAGTATTCTGGATCAAATTTTTTGACTTATCAGTGTATATTAAGTATTGTATATATAAAGAGATTCTAAAGCTTAGTGTACGACTGTGCATCCTTGTTTCAGTTTTTCATTTTTCAACAAGTTTATTTTTTTAAATTAGTGTCTCTTTTAATTTTTATTCTTTAATAAAGATTATTATTCGTTTTTTAAACTTAGAACATTTGTTTCATAGTATTAACTAAGTGGCTTAATGGTGAATTAAATATAACAGTGGCGTACAACTAAATTTATGATATTTTTTTAAACTATATAACTAAATCATAAAACCGAAATCAAATAATAATAAAATTAAAAAAATATATATTCTTATACAAGTTATAAGAATCATAAATGAAAATTTTTTCAAGTTATATAATACACAATGTGTTGTTTTGATGCTATTTGTCTTTTTTGATCATTTAAATTGTTTTTTCCATTAATAGTTTCGGCACATATGCCATCTTCAGGTAAATTTTAATTTAACTTAAATCTATCTGAAGATGCAATCTAAGTTCTGTCTGTTACTTTTATCATATCAATTATTCATTCATGAAAAACAGTGAGATATATTATATTACAACAAAATAGATGATTTAATATTAAAATTCGACATTTTTATGACTCTAATGGTTTAGTCTTTTTTCTTCGATAGAAAAGAATGAATTACAAAAATTAATAAATTGTGATACGATATTATTCACATTTACATTGATCTATAATTCGTTTTCTACTTATTGATATTATCTTATTATTACCTATAAAAATTTATAGAGATTATAGTAGATTGGTAGTAAAAGAACTGAGTTTTTTGTTTTCTGAATTTTAACCTTATTTTTTTCAATGAAAGCGTAATTTCATTGTCTTCATATTAGTATCATTTTAAAGTGCATTTTTGGTATGTATTTTAATAACATCAACTTTGGTTTTATTATTAATTTTGCTTCAAATTGACTACTAAATTAAATATGGAAAAGAATCAAATAAGAGCAAGTTTTATATGAGTTCAAAACGGATGGTAACGCAGCAGAAACTGTTCGCAAACAGTGATGTGAGCAATGTTAAGGAACGTGCGGTGCAATGGTGGTTCTAAAAATTTCGTGCTAGGGACGAGAGTTTTAAAGATGAAGAAAGTCACGAGCGTTCTTCTTCAGTTCCTAAAGACCAACTGAAGGCGTTAGTTGAATCAGAACCACACATAATAATTCGAGAACTTACATAGAAGTTAGGTGTTAGTCATACAACAGTTTTGAAACACTTAAAACAGCTAGGAAAATCAAAAAATCTTTACAAGTGTCGCACAAACTGATAAACCGCAATTATTTTTCTACCAACCTAATTTAATGCCCTTTGCTATAAATTTAAATTGCTTTATCGGGCACTAATGATCCTAGCTGTCGAAGCGCTATAAAACCCTAAATAACTAATTAATTAGATTACTCTATATTCTTTGCATTCGATTAATCATGTTTAATGCAGAAATTGGTATTTTAAAATTGATAAATTGTTCATTTAGAAATTATCAAATTTGTTTAATTGGTTTAGATTTTTTTAGATAACTCCTTTGTGTCAAAAATTATCCCTCTGGCAATTATATATAATGTCAATTAAAATTGTAGTAGTTTTTAATTCGAAAGAAATAAAAATATACATTAATTGATATAGTAGTCCAGATTAATTGTCTTATTTAATAATTAGAATAAAAAAGTTTGTATTTTTTTAATAGTTTTTTCTTTAGAAAAAATATAAATGAATTATTATGCTATTTGTACTGAAATAATAGTTTAAACTAATTTTTAATAAAATGTATTAAAATGGCCATAGAGAAAAGTTTATAATAATATACTGTTGCTGATAACGATAATTATATTACCAGTCAGCAACACAAATATAATTCTGTGTCAATGAAATGCATAAAGTTGTGTGTTATGACCTACTCTTCTCATTCAATTTTGAAAACAGCACATTTCTGTTAACATGATTATTCAGCATCAAAAGAGATTATTTCAAATAATAAACGCTGGCAGATATACATGAATCAATCAACGTGCAGAGAAAAACCCCGAAGAAAAAAGCAAACAACACAATAATAATAAATCCTACATTTAGAATCCCGCCACATATATATCAACATTACAACCGAAAAAGAAAATAATATGAAATAAAATCGTTTAATGTGAGTGAGAGACGGGTCGAATCCGTATCGACACTCGAAGTCGTCTCTGTCTGACAACGGGGCGGACGGCGAAACGAAATATCGATTGTCAAGTCCAAGTCCGGGTTACTACGCCCGGACATAGAAGAATTCCGGAACGAGACAACGCGAGCGACGGGACAAGTCCATTCCCGGAGGCCAGGGTGTGGAACAGCGCGGTTGCGGGAAATTCTCTTCGGGCTATGAGTTGAGCATGCGCACGTCGAACACGTTTACATTTTTCAACATATACTCTGTTCCACAATATGATCGTACTGTGTTCAATATGGCTGTACATTCGCTGATATTCTAAAAATGTACCACTAAGTGAATCATTTATCCTAAAATGAGAAATTAACATTCTAATTAAATTTATATTAGAAAAGTAAAAGAGATTTCAGTAATACAGTATTCATTAACACGTATTATATACATTTATATTTTGTTACATCTACTATAGGAAGAAATTAGTTAATTTCTGGACTAATTTCTTTGAACATACCTTTTTTAATCATTTATACCACTTGGAAATCAATTGAAATGAACGATCGATTATTAATGCGTTTAAAATTGTCACAGTTGAATACACATACATGGGTCGTTTGATAATTTTGGTAAATTTATACATGACGTCACCATTCATTTGGTGACATCACAGCTATCAATTGTCACTTTTCAAACTAGCATAGCCGAAATTTCAGCCAGGAGTGATACGTTGTTTATATTATACAGATGTTTGAAGCGAGCATTGTAGTAGTTGTCCCAAAAATTGAAAAAAATGAGTAGGTCTTTTTGTATCGATTCGTCGCCGTGGATGAAATATGGATCCACTACTACATACCGCAGTCGAAGTAACGGTCAAAGAAGTGGACAACGACTGGTGAATATGCATCAGAGAAAGCGAAGACAGTTTTATTGGCTGAGAAGATGATGGCCACTGTTTTTTTGGGATTCTCAAGGAATCATCAATAACAACAGGAACCTATTATGCAACATTAATGGATCGTTTGGTACAAGATTGGTGAACAAAAAATAACTTTTTCACCAGACAACACAAAAATTACACGAATTAAGCTTCGAATTGATTCCTCATCCACCCTATTCTTCAGATTTGGCTCCGTGCGACGTCTTCCTCTTCCCAAACTTAAAAATTTGGCTCGGTGGGAAGAAGTTCTAGGTAAATGAGAATGTCATTTCCGCCGTCAATGCGTATTTTGCAGATTTGCTGGCCCAAGTGTAGGGCCCTCAATGGAGACTGTTGAGAAATAAAATCGTTTTTTTCCAAAAAAAAGTATTTAATTTTCATTTTACTATACTTATCAAACGACCCTCGTATTAAAAAAATAATTATAACGAGAGATATCAGGGATTCTTTTATCTATCATACCAAGATGATAAATTGAATAGTCAATATGATAAATTTCTATTTAGCTCTGAAAATGTACAAGAATTTTTGTTATTGCTCAATTTATCTAAATATTATAAATATTTAGGGTACAGTTTGTTTTATGTATCTATTTTAGATAACATGTACAACGAATTCAATCTACTAACTTTTATCCAAATAATTCTCCATAAATATTTTTAGTCCTCTTCTGGTAATAGACTATCCGAGTGATCTATAAAATATGTATTTATCTCCGAATTGTGATAATATGATCTTTTGTTATTTTTCATACGCTTCCGACTTTGGTCGGTTTGATTTTTATTTTTGGTAATAAATTTTAGGATATAATAATGGATACGGATAAGGATAACATAATAATGGATTCAAATTTGAGGTAACCAATTAAAGTTGTCTTATTTTTTTGATTTAAGGAGCTCTTTTTAACATCAGTTACTTTGAGTTTTCAGATTTTGGCTTCCAAATCGTGTTTGTGAGAGGTTAAAAATACTTGTGTAGCTTTTTAATTCCCTAGAATCCTTTCCAATGTTTATTTTTAAACAATAAAGAAATATCTCCGATCAAAATCATCAGAATATTTTTTCATTTTTTCTACTGTATTTACTTAGAAATATAATATTTGTTTCTGACATCTACTTTAATGGATGAAGTCAGTGTATGCGCTTTTTGTTCTTTTATAATACAAGTTGTTTGTTTATATGCAAACGCTTGGCTTTGGCTATTTTCTTGAGTATTTTGTGAACAGTTTGACCAAACTGAGTACCTAGTGTAATTTGTGGGAATAAAAGAGCTTTGAAACAGCTAAAGGATGGTTTTGAAAAAGTTATTATCAACAGGTCAAATATTTTAGGTTTTAACCCTTTGCAGTATACTGTTCAGACATTCTGGACATCGCGTTTCTATTGAACAGGTTCACTGTACAAGTCAAGCAAAGGCTTAAATATCTGACAGTAAACTACTTCTAAAATCAGTAACGTAAATTTGATTGTGCATATAAGTGATGTAAAATTGAGAACGAGGAATAACATTTATAAAAGAGAAATTATAAAAATGCTGAACCAATAAGTAGAATATTTACAATAAGGGTAGCGAAAGACGACTAAAATAAATGTAAAATTATAAACTATGTAAAAAGCGAGATATGGTAGATCAAGAAAACAGCGAGAAAACTTATGAAGATAGAAAAGGCATTTTACGGAGTCCCTAAAGCAAGACTATGATGATGAATTTAATAAAATATTCGTCATAAAAGTAATCATTATGAGGTTTAAGTGAAGGGAAAAATGATTCAGAAGAATAAAGATAAATTAAAATAATTACATCATTAGAGAAAATCTAGTATATATATATATATATATATATATATATATATATATATATATCTAGTATAATAATTTATCTTTTATTTTAAATATTAATAAGTTCATAATTCAGTGATTTCGTAAAAAGAACTCTGTTTAAAATAAATAAAGTAGGTTTAACACTTAGTAAGAAATAAATGGTATAAAACACTAAATTATTAAATTTATGTACGGATAAGTTTTACATATACAACTATTTCAGGATGTTAATATTTTATTAATTAAATTTGTTCAATAGAATTACTTTACTCGATAATTTTTCTATTCTCACTAGGTAATTATTCAATATAACATTGAAGAAGTAATATGTTTCTTATAATGAATATTTTTAATCTTCACAAGTTTACGAAAGTCTTCATGATCACAATAATTTTGTACAAATTAATATTGACACTAATCATAGGCGATAGTTTCAGGTAAATTATACGAGTGAATGAGAATAAATTCAATGTGTACTAATCTATATTTAAAATCAAATATATGTAAATATTATTTTTTAATTGCTATTTGTTTTTTTATGAATGTATTTATTAAAAACTCATATTGGAGAATGATTATTAAATTTCATTATAAATGCGTATAAAATGTTTCTTACATGTAAAACAACTTTAACAACATATTAAAAATAATTGACATTAGGTATTCTATGCCTGCGCATTGATTTGATCGATATAGAAGTACAGGTAATCGATCAAAAGAAACAATTAAATATTTTTCTAATAAGCTGATTTGGTGTATGGGGGGTAGTGATTAATTTATAAAGGCAATTCAGCTACAGTCAAAAATATACCTATGATAGTTTATTCTGCCTTGAGCAGTGTTGTGTGTGGTTCACTTTTAGTATTTTATAATATTATATTATGTTGGTAGAAAAATAATTGCGGTTTTTGTTTTCTGAATTTCAACCTGATTTTTTCAATGCAAGTGTCATTTCACCGTGGTCATGTTAGAATCATTTTAAAGTACATTTTTCGGTCTATATTTTAGTAACATCGACTTTGGTTTTTAATTAAGGTTGCTTTAAATTGGGCTATTGACTTAAAAATGAAAAAGAAGCAAATAAGAGCAATTTTTTGTATGAGTTTAAAACGGGTGGTAAGTCAACAGAAACTGCTCGTAAACTAGACGATGCTTTTGGTGAAGGTACTGTGAAAGAACGTACGGTACAGTGGTGGTATCAATTTTTGTGCAGGCGACGAGAGTTTTGAAGATGAAAAAGATCGCGGGCGTCCTTCTAACGACTAACTGAAGGCGTTAGTTGAATCAGAACCATGTACAAAAATTCGAGAGCTTGCATAAAAGTTAGACGTTAGTCATCTAACAGTTCTAGATCACTTAAAACAGGTAGGAAAATCAAAAAAGCTTGATAAATGGGTGCCACATGAATTGAACGAAAACCAAAAAAATCGCTGTAAAAAGTTTGTTATATATGTATATATATATATATATATATATATATATATACATATATAACAACTAAGTTGCAATATATCTTCGGGAATGAGTATATAGACATAAGTGAGTTTTAAAAAATATGTTTATTGTTTTATTCGGTTACATTCAGTACATATTTATAATTGACAAGTAGACGAGCGCAGTGATAAGGGGGCAAAGCCCCTTGGTATGTATATATATATAATTGTTATATATATACATATATATATATATATATATATATATATATATATGTAACAAAGGTCTAAAAAATATATTTGATAAATGAAATGGAAATTTAAAGACAAACAAGGTATAAAAAAATTAATGTTATAATAAAAAGTGTTCTCTCATCTAACAATATATTTTATAAATTGGACATGGCAAACATAACATTAATAATGCAATATTGGAAGTAAAAATGCAAAACAAAGCCAATTTACTAAATATAACATTTAAAATTATATAAAAATAAAAGAATATATTAAGTAAATAATTTATAGAGCAATTTAACTTTACTTATCGTAAATAAAACATAATACATACATGCATATATACATATATACATTAATATATATATATATATATATATATATATATATATATATATATATATATATATATATATATATATACACGAGGGTGGTTTGAAGAGTGATATTGATTCGTGTACTCGCTAAGGGCGAGTATGACGGCTGTATATGTTTTCATATAGTTACATCCCTTTTAGGAACGGATGTGAAGTTGTAAGTCATTCCGCTATTAATTATTCATTTGACAGATGTTTCAAAACAAGTGTTTCGTGAGAAAATGCAAAATGAATAAATTCGGAAGTCGACGTGTGATTCAGTTTTTTTTTTGAAGAAAAACAAAAATGGAAATCCATGAAAGGATATTTCCTATATTCGGTGAATCTTGTTCTTTCTATTAAACCGTTAGACTTAAAGTGAATAAATTTAAACGAGGGAGAACGTGGATAGAAAACGCACCACGCTCAGGAGGTCTGAGAACAGCTGTCATGCCAAAAATCATCGATCAAGTCTACGATATGGTTTTGTCCGACCGGCGAGTAAAAGTGAGCAAGATTGCAGAGGTCATAGGCATCTCAACTGAGCGAACCCATTTTATTTTGCATAATGAATTTTCTGAACGTTGGGTGCCAATCATTGCAGAATTAAAACGATTTAGTACCCGAACATCAGCTGACTTCTTGAAACATTTTAAAAAGAATTTAACGGATTTCATGCGGCGTTTTGTGGCGAAGGATGAAATTTGAATTCATCATTATACAACAGAATCGAAAAAGCAATCAAAACAGTAGACTGAATTCGGTGAAACGGCTCTAAAGAAGGAAAAGACTGTTCACTCGACTAGTAAGGTGATGGCGCAAGTTTTCTGGGATGCAAAAAGAATTCTCTTGGTCGACTACCTTCAGAAGTGAAAAATAGTTAATACTATGCAGCACTTTTGGAGAGACTGAAGGAAGCCATCGCCGAAAAACGTTTCGAAATAGACAAGAAAGAAGTATTGTTTCACCATGACAATGCACCGGCTCATTCAAGTGTTGTTACTCAGGAAAAGTTGGCCGAATTTAAATTTTAAATCTTTTCACATCCAAAGTATTCGTATGATTGTGGTCTCTCAGACTTCCATTTATTTCCGAAACCTAAAATTTTCTTGGGTGAAAATTGATTTGAAATGAATGAAGAGGTGATAGTGACCGAAAACAGCTATTTCGAAGATATCGAAGAAACAAACTTTCGGGAGGGAATCGTGAAGCTGGAGAAACGATAACGTAAGAGTGTTGATCTTCGAGTGGATTATGTAAAAAAGTTAAATGTACTTTGAAACTGAAGCTGTTGCTTCTAATATTGAACCAAGTTACTCTTCAAACTGTCCTTCAAAACCTCCAAATTGTATTCTAAAATCATCACTCGGTTATCTGACAATGTCACAAGTAATATAGTAAAATATCAAGGTTAGGATAAAAAGTGAAAATTCGAAGAGAAGATTACAACACTAAATTTGTAGGTACAAACACGAACATTTTTATAATAAAAAAATATAATAAGTATATATTATTACTATTTAGTTTTCTCTTTCTACGTTCCATTTTTTTAAGTACTCAATAAATTGCATTATTAATTACTTTTATTTTTACAATTTCCTTTTTTTTGACAATGTGTATCAAGATTTTAAATATTTTTAATGCTTCTGCACAATTTTCAACTGTTTTCTTTTTTCGTTTAAACGTATGTAATCTAAAATTTACGAACGTTGCTTTTTCTTTCCTTTCTGTTAAATTTATAGTTTACTGCCTCTTGAGTGCTTTTTATTTGCATAAAACGATTTGGGATTTTCAGATTTTTCCCTGCATATACATAGAAAATATCTACACATATTTCATATATTGGTCTTTTAATATGATTTTTAAATTAATATAATTTCTGTTTGAATCAACTGATGAATGTTTATTTAAATTTTGGTAAATTAACTTTTCGATTTTTTTGTTAAACATTACATCCTTATTTAGGTACAAAAAGTTTTTTTTGTAAATTTTGGATAAGTTCTTAACGTTTGCAAATGATTTATTAAATCATTCTATGATATGTACATTTGTTAGTATCTAATAGGTAGATTGGTAGAAAAATAATTGTGGTTTAGAACCTTCAAATTCATATATATATATATATATATATATATATATATATATATATATATATATTTATATACATGTATATATATATATATATATATATTTATATACACATATATATATATATATATATATATATATATTTATATACATGTATATATATATATATATATATATATATATATATATACATAGCTGTTTTAAGTGATCTGGAACTGTTAGAGGACTAACGCTTACTTTTGTGCAAGCTTTCGAATTTTTCGGTATGGTTCTGATTTAACTAACACCTTCAGTTGGTCGTTATGAACTGAAGAATAACACCCGCAACCTTATTCATCTTCAAGGTTCTTGGCTCCAATATAAATTTTTTAGAACCACCATTGCACAGTACGTTCCTTAACAGTATCCACACCAAGAGCATCGTTTATTTTAAGAGCACTTTCTGCTGCTTTATCACCCGTTTCGAACTCATTCAAAAAATTTGCTGTCATTTGCTTCTTTTCATCTTTAATTCAATAGCTCAATTTGAATATATTTGAATATATAATAGCAAAATTAATAATAGGACCAAAGTCGATATTACCAAAATACAGACCGAAAAATGCATTTTAAAATGATATTAATATGATCACGATGAAACGACATTTTTATTCAAAAAAATTAAGGTTAGAATTCAAAAAACAAAAACTGCAATTATTTCCTACCAATCTGATAGAGAAAGAAAACAGATATGATAGTTGTTTTTTTTCAATACAGAAAATAAGATATATACAAAGTAGTGAAAACTATTAATCAGTTGCAATAATTTATTTTGAATATATTTCTTAGTCGAATTAAGGTTTCTATAAAAAGATTAATTGATTAATTTAAACATTGATATCTGATAAACAATATTTCCATATATTACATAAATTCAAAAAGTCACAAGACTTTTTGATCAAGCTACATATATAAGAAGTAAACAATTTGTTAATTTTTAGATAAGGATTTATTCATTTTATAAAAACTAAATGTTTGAAAGGTGATTGCATTCTCAAATATGTGCACTGTCATCTGTCGAATCCTTACAATAATATATATATATATATATATATATATATATATATATATATATATACATATATGCAGGTGCGCAATACACACATGATTAATGAAAGAAAATACAGTTATGGAAAAGTTTAAAGCAAACACACGATTTGAGTATCGTTCGGAAGTAATCGACAAGTTTCGGTGACAACGCCCAATGTAATCCTCATAACCCCCACTATCATTCATTCCCCACTATAGAAAATTTTTAGTTCTGCATAGAAATATCAGATATTAATGATTGTTGATGGAAATAGAAAACTCCGCGTTGCACTCCGACGAATCGATCCTCCTTAAATGTGTGAGAAAGACGACCGTATCGCGAGTATGAAAAATATACGAGAATATTATAAAACCGATATATTGATCAACGTAGACATATATGTAGGGTATTGTGAAATTATTAGCTCCGGGGTTTTATAGTAAAATATATAGGTAAATATCAAATGCAAGCAGTCAATATACTGATATTATTTTCGTCCTATTTTTAAATGGTAACCACAGATACCAAACGAATAAATATCCGGATGAATTATTTAAATCGAAGAGTGCATGTTTTTCTATTATGGAAATATCTTTTTTATAGTCGCCATTTGATATTAATTTACTATTTGTTGGAAAGGATAGATGAAAGTTCATTGTCGAAAACATGTATTAATATTAAAATTAAGTATGTATTTTTATTTGTTATGGCATTGTTCATTAGATAAATATAAATAATTTATAATCATTTATTTAAATTATCAATTTATACGGATATTAAGTTTAAATGATGATTATTAAATTAATGTCTTAATTTTATATAAATATGTATTTATAAATAAATACTCTACAAATATTGTTGATATATTAACTACGTTTTTTAATTAGTGTCGCATTAAATTAATAAAATATTTGATTTTTTCGTTGTTATTCTATTTTTTGTTGTTGTCGTTCTATTTTCATTCTCTCTCTCTCTCTATATATATATATATGTATATAAGATTGGTGCAAAAACAATTGCGGTTTTTACACATCAGTATAAAGACGCATATATAATTAAAAAATATATATTTATTAATCAAAATAAAGACCAGTGACCTGCACATATTTCTCCCAACGGGAAACAAGTTTGTTTATTCCTAAAAGATAGAATTCTGGGGTGTTAGAATTAACGAATTCATCGAAAGCGCTTTGAGCTCATGCTTGATCATTGAAAACCTTCTCTCGTTGGAAATTATTCAAATTTTTAAAAAATGATAATCTGTCGGAGACAGGTCCGGAGAATAAGGTGGGTGAGGTAAAGTTTCATAATCCAGTTCATTTAATTTTTTTTTAAGTCATTTGTAAGATGTGTATAGTCTGGTGTTGTCATGAAGAAGAATTGATTTTCTTCGATTGAGTTAACGCTGGCCGTAAACGATGCAATTTCTCAGGCATTTTTTTCAGTTTCCTGACTATTTTTCTGCTGTTATTGTTTCACCAGGATTTAAGAAGTTTTAGTGAATGATGCCACTTGACGACCACCAAACAGTGACCATAGACTTTTTGTGACCATAAGCTTTGGTTTAGAAAACGGTTTTGGTGTTCCTTCTCGATCTGGCCTCTGTAATGAACGTTTCCGATTGTTGTAGAGAATCCATTTTTCAACACATGCGACAATGCGATCAAAAAAGGGATCATTTTTGTTACACAAAAAAAACAGAGCAGACTTCATATCTCCGAATTTCTTGATGTTTATTTAGTTCATACGCCACTCATTTATTCAACTTTTTTTCCAATTATACTCAAATGTTGAACGACTGTTGAATGATCAACATTGAGTTCTTCTGCTACCTATAGAGTGGTTTTACGTGTCTCCGCTTCAATAATGGTACTTAAATTATTATTACCTATAGCTGAAGGACTTCTATGCCTCTCCTCAACATCAAGGTTTGTTTCCATTAATAATAATTTTTGAAACCAATGTTGAGCTGTACGTTCGCTAATTGATTCTTCGGAAAAAAATATTTGATATTTCAAGCAATTTCTGTTGCTTTACATCCCAATTTAAACTCATACAACCAAATCGCCCGAATTTGCTTTTTTATGACTAACTTAAGAGGTTATATTCAACAATAGTAAAGAATGAACACAATAACACACAAGCTGAAATAAGTAGTTCTAATTTAATTATTTAGAATGATGTATCGCATGCAACCATTGAGGAGTCTTCCCAAAAAATTAGTATTAACAATGATACCGTTATTGTACGGAATTTGAAAAACTGCTCAATTTCATTTAACAGAGAAGACGAAGATGGTCACCCAGAGAAATAAAACTTCTTCATGATGGAACGAGACCTCAATTATTGAACTGATATGAATTATAAATCAGAGCTGGAAAGTTCTTCCTCTTCATTTAAAACGAAGAAGATTTGTGTAGTAAAGTGAAAGATTATTTGTCACATCTTGGAAACTTTTATTTTAGTGAACTTTTCATGATAATAGAATTGTTTTAATCTGGGTGATAACTCAAACTGAGTTAGCACTTCAGAGTAGAAAGGAAATATTGGTATAACTTTATTCTGTGTGATTTTTAAATTGTGGAAAATAAACTTTCTTTATTTATTTGAACCTGTATTGTTTTGACGACATACATACATTGTAGATGCGCTGGAAACACTTTTGAGATGAAATTTAAGTATATTAAAAAATAGTTTAAAAAAGTTAACTTAATTTTTTTATTTATGATATTAATTGAGAATTTTTAAATTGAAATAAGTCAAAATGGATCGTTTATATATATATATATATATATATGTATATATATATATATATATATATATATATAATAAACTATTCCAGAACTAGAGAATTGACACTGAAAAACCATAAAGTTTTTAATTTGATAAAATGGAAATACATATATGTAAGTGTATTATCATAAGTTTTAATTAACAAATAAAACTTAACCTTTGTCTACCATTTTATCAATGGAAAAGAAGAACTGCATATTGATTGAAACAGATTTAGATAGTACATTTGGATCGTATTTAGACAGTAAATTACACTAAGTGTTGTAATATGAAGGATATATTATCAAAGTACTTGTTAGATATTTTAAGTCATAGTGTTTATGTGAAATAATAAAAGTCCAATGATGTATAATGCAAAAAAATAAAATCTCAATCTGTGTTAAATTATGTAAAAATATAGATTGTGACAAATTAAGGATATCGAGATACAACAAATTAGTGATATAAGTTAATGAACATTTATAAGATTATATATTTTTTTCTGAAGCTATGTAAGAAAATAAATGTAGACATTGCATATTTAGGCATTCTAGTTGAAAATAAAATGCTTTTGAAGCTGCGGAAATGATTCGTTCAGCTTTGGGGAATGTATTATGATGTATAAAATATGCAAAGATTGATTTTAAAGGTTTTAGAGCGTTGATTTTGATTTTTTCGATACAGAACGTTCCGGACAACCAAAAAAAATGAGGATAAGGAATGTGAGTAGTTTTTAAGTGAAACCACTGCTCTGACTGAACAGGAATTCGATCAATGACTCGTATTTTCCTCCTAGCAAGCAATTTCCTATCGTCTACATCGATTGGGACAAATTCAAAAAGTAGGTCGATGGATTTCACATGAGCTCAGCCCGGAAAACAAAGAAAAAAGACCTGGTACGGTTCACAAGGTTCAAAACGAATGATTGCTTGTATAAAATATTAACCGGGTGTGAAAAATGGTTTTTGATCGATAATTATGGATTATACCTGGTGAATCATCAAGTCCGAAACCGAAATATTCATACCAAAAAAATGTTATAGTGTATTTGGTGGGACATTAATGGTGTGGTGTATTAAAATCTGCTCGAATTTGGACAGGCTGTAAATTCAGAGCGTTACCAACAAACAGCTCATCCGTTTGTGTGATGAATTAGAGAGAAAAAACCAATAACTGGCGCGGGAAAGATGTAAGTCATTTTTCAACACGACCGCATATCGAGAAAGGGATCAAAAACGATAGAGAAAGAAGAGGTCCGAAAATGCATTACGACTTCATCGACTCAAGGCCGCCATTTTATTTCAACAAGGGATTTGTTAGTAACTCGACAGATAGAGGAAAGTTATATAAAATAATGTGGAATATTTTGAGGATTAAAACATATTCAATTTTCTATAAACATTCATTTTCTATAAAAAAAGACAACGAATTCATTTGTATACCTAATAAATTACAAAATTATCATTTCGTCAAGTTGAAATCAGTGTACATTCACATTTACTATGAAATTTTGTTTGTATATAATAACTTAATATGTTAATAATATTAATAGTTAAGATAAAATTATGAAGGGAACACAAAAAAATCATTTCTAATTCTAAATTTAATGTACTGACAAATTGTGAGATGTAATGTACTGACAAATTGTGTATAACATATTACACATGTTATGCACAATTTCTTTTATTTTTAAAAAAATGCATATATTTATGAATTTGGAATCCTGCTTACCTTCGTCTGATATTGTACTTTTACTACATTGTTTAATCAATATCTGCACAATTGGTCTCATCTGAGGAATTATATATTTTATCGTCTAGTCATGAAAATATCGGACAGTTTTTTTTTAATATAGTTATATAATATTTGATTTTAAATATTTTTGTACTGATGTTACGAAAATTTTCACAGTAATATATATGAAGGAAATTCGAAATGCATTGTAACTTTAAATAATTTAAAAATATTATAAAAATCATTAACTGATATTTTTGAATATGTTTTTGGTGATATTTTTTAAAAAAAATATTACTGAAAGTCTTCATAAAAGAAATATGATTACATATTCAGATAAGAAAAGACTATTCAAAAAATCCATTAATATTGTCAAAATACAATAAATTGATAATATTCTATATAATATTTATTTCTATTATATGTTTTTAATTTTTCTATAGAGTATTAGACAAAGACATTAAACTCTATTATTTTATACGTCTTTAATGATAATTGCGGTTTAACAAAAATCGTATAACTTCCCATAAATTAGATTTCTTTTTGGTTTAACATTGCTGATGCTATTTTTTACACCACTTTAAAGATTTTATATGTAATTTAAAAGCACGATGTCTGCGTCGACTACGTCATAAATCGATTTTATTTTTATCTAACCATGTCTTTACTGCCTTAAATGTGTGTTTTTGATAGTTATCCTATTGAAATATCTAAACTAGCAGCATGTTATCTTCTAATATAAAAAAATAAGTATTAATATATTGATTTAAGTCCATTGCTTTAGTATTTGTATCATAGTAGTTTGTATCATAAAATGAAATATTTTATCATATTATAAAATATCTAAACAAGTATTTCAGATTTATTTATTTTTATTGTATATTAGAACGATAATATA
Organism: Acanthacorydalis orientalis; assembly: GCA_034766995.1. NCBI lineage: Eukaryota > Metazoa > Arthropoda > Insecta > Megaloptera > Corydalidae > Acanthacorydalis > Acanthacorydalis orientalis. The sequence goes on along the minus strand of CM068318.1, from coordinate 33,464,927 downwards.
TAATATAGTTCTGTGGAGAAATTCATTTTAAAATTAATTTTTTTCTCACCTGATAAAGCATGAAAATATCTCTAAATAAAAATGTTCAATAAATATTAGGATGATAGAAAAATAATTGCACCATATGACCTTCAAATCCATATAAAAACTGCACTTATTTTCCTACCGATTTAATAATAATTTATTATTTTTAAGTTAATGGTTGTGATCACTTTCAATGCTATCATTTTGAAAGCACTCATTATTCTAAGAAAACTACTTTAATTCTACTATTCAACGATTCAAAATAATTGTAGTGTTCTTTTCAAAGAAATATATTCTTTAAATATAAATTAAAATATTCTGTTTGAATGTTTTAAACTTGTCAGGAACAACACCACTTAATTTTTTATGTGATATTTAATGAGAACTAAAAGATGGAGTTCAAGACAAACGAGCTTTAAAAATTGTGAATTAATATATAATAATGAAAAATAGCTTGTAACATTAATAAAATTTAGGATACCAGTTATGTAGAAATTGTTACTTATACAGAGATGTTGAGAACGTTTCATATTCCCTATATATATATATATATATATATATATATATATATATATATATATATATAAATGTGATAAAAAATATTTGGACTGTGTACTTAACGAAAGAAAAAGGTAAACTTCTAATAAGAATAACTTTAAATAATTTATCAAGAAATTCAGAATTAAAATGGCAATAGTATTGCCATCATTTAAACCAATGCTTTTCAAAAACTTGCAGTAGTTAGATACAAACATAATAAAGTTACACACACAGATATATATATATATATATATATATATATATATATTAGAAGAAAAGGATGTCAGCGTATGAATTTTTGAAAAACAAAAAATCTAATAATTTAAATGTTTTTATACCGAGATTTTTAAACAAATTTGACAATATTACATAAAGTCATACTAACAGTTTTCCTACTTCTAACACTAGCTTGCCTTTATTAATTATTGAAATGGTAATGAACGTATCAGTATTTTCAATAAATTGGCTTTTCAACCTTTCATAAGTAAGAACTACTATAAAATTAAAGACGAACATTTAAAAAAAAAGTCAAAAATATTAAATTTTTAATAAAACTGTAGGCCTGGAAAGAATTTCAATCTTATGTTTAAAATCTTTTCTTTCTTCTCTATATGCCTTCAGAACGATACTCAAGTGAAGAAAAGGTAGAACAACAGTGTGTATCAATGGATTCTTTTAATTTTTGTTAAATGAACTGGATAAATTCTGTCGAGGAGGAAAAGTGTACAAAATATTGTTTTAGTACTCAGAGAAAATTTCCAACCGATAAAATAATTTTTCAGTAACGAGTATCTTAAATTCCAGTACTCGATATTTCAATGCCTTTATTGTTAAACAATATGACATGTGATAGATTTGTCCTCCAAGGAACACCTGTACTGGAATGATATCCTAAGCAAGTATATTAT
>CM068318.1:33413455-33460955 GCA_034766995.1 Acanthacorydalis orientalis | reverse complement strand
TTTTAAAATATTCGTCTAGATATTAAAAAAAAATCGTAATAAATATAAATTGATTCATAAAGTAAATTAATAAAAAAATTCCTTAATAACCGTCAAAACCATTTAGTAATGCTTTTTAAGAATTGAAATGGAATTATAAAAAAAATTAAGGTATATTATTTATTTCTGTTGTCTAGAACAGTGGTGTCAAACTCATATATAAACACTGGCCACCAGATTCAGTTTAAAAAAGTCTGCGATCAGCAGACAAAAAAAGTCACAAAAAAAAATTTAGCGAGCGAAAAAAGGTCTTTTATTTATATTTGAAAATAACTCTTATAAATTTTACATTTATTTTTTCTTCAATGAATTTATAATGTTTTTTAAAAAATACATTAGTTTTCGGTATTATTATCAAATGTTGCAACAAAATTTTAAATTAGAAAAATTAAAAATAATAATATTTTTACTAGAAACATGGCATTTTTTGGCAGAAACTATTTTATCAATATCGGGTGTAACTTTTTGTGATAATGATATTTTTAATATAGATTTCAAATATTCATTTATCAATCTTGTCCGGTGTAAAATCTTGTTAGTCTCTAAAAGGGAAAATAATTGTCCACACAGGTATGTACTACGAAACATTGCAAAAATTCTTACTGCAAACATCCACATTTCAATAAAATGTCTTAATTTGCAATGTTTTAAAAATTTATTGTATATTTTTTTAAATTCAATTTTATTATTTTAATAAAACCAACTTCAAGCTTTAGGTCGCGGGCTACATTCTAGAGACTTGCGGGCCTCATGCGGCCCGAGGGTCACGTGTTTATCACCACTAGTTAGAATTTATAAGAAATTATATGATATTTCTTCTAGAAGTGACCATATAGGTCATATATAACACAAAGTTAAATGTATTTTTCAATTGAATATGGCATCATTTAAAGGAGAATAAAACTGGAATAAAGTTATTTTTTTTTTTAAAAAAAAACTACAGATCAAAGTACTCTACCTGTTATTGCTTATAGAAGTGAAACAAGGATCTGAAATTGTAAACTAATTCAGCGATACTATACACATAGAATTATGAAAAGATGCATTTGTGTATGTTAAGAATAATAAGAAGAGATAAAGGAAGAATAAAATGGACACAAAACCCAATGTGAATTAGTAACATCATAAAAAAATACAGATAAATAACACATACAGGAGAATAAATGGTTTGGGATGGAAAAATTTGAATGAGCCATATTTTAAGCAACATCAATTAAGTTTTAATTTATTTCAATATTTTATATTTTCAAGAAAATAATGTTCCAGTTAGGTACTTTTAAAATAAAATCAGTTTTGCTAGTATAATATTTTCTGTTTATTTTTCAGTTTAAATTTTACATACTCATTGAATGTGATAATAAATATTGAAGTAAAATGAATATCATGCACGTGAAATATTTATTTTAAATACCGGGTTATAAAAGCAACAAAACGTTATCTAATAACAACATCAATCATTTAATTCCGTTATGATATATATATATATATATATATATATATATATTGAAAAATAAAATAAAATTCACATATATGATAGATACAATTACGAAAACATAATTATAAAGAGTTTTGAACTTAAAAAAATATAACTGTTAGCGTATAAATACAAGCCATTAAAAGACATGCAAGAACAGGTTTGATGTTTTTTTTGCTTATATAATTTTATATTATTGAGAATAGTATAAGGAAATTTGCAATTTAAAGACTTGGAAATACCTTGAGCGAAGAATACAAGTCGTGAATAACGAAACAAGTTATAAAAAACTGGTAGTAATTCTCAGAACAGACAATACGAAGAAAGTGGTTCGCAAAAAAGATATTAACAGAGACAGAGATTAGTCTGTTTAACTGACACAAGTGATGTTTAAACCGAAGAATTAAATAAGAAAACAGATTATGTGTCAAAACTGATAAGATAACGTTCGGTATATACTTTTTTTATGCAGGTATTTGCTCGTATTATTTTATTATTCGATATTAAGAAATATTGAGATTAGAGAGATAAAAAAGTTCAGTGTATTTTTATAAATTAGTTAACTGTATATTTGCTTTTTCTATAGTCAAGTAATTTAAATAATATAAGAATAATTTATTTTTGATTCAAGTAGTCATTTGCAATATTTAACCCCTTAAGCGTTTATGCCGTGTATGCTCGTTATGAAAAGGTGGAATTTTTTTGTTTAATTCGAGTATACTCGACATGTAGAAAAAAATCACTTTTGCTACTTGTAAAATTGAGATAAAAAATATATATTTGTAATTTTAGCACATTTAAGAATATTTCTAAGCAGTTTTCTCACTGTTTCATGAATCTTAGATCTACTATCTAGATCTAGAGGTATCATAGTAGAAAAACTTGTGAAGTGAATAAGGTTTTTATTTATCCTCCTAGATGAGTTTTACTGACAGTGATGAAAATATATCTTTACATCTAAGACGGAAACGTAAAAGAGCTATGACATCTGTAATGTCTTCTGATGAAAGTAGTGATGAGGTTGAAGAAGATAATGAAGATGCGGTTTTACATACAAGGACACAGAAAGAAAATCAGTAATTTCAACATCTTCTAATGAAAGTAGTGATGAGGATAAAGGATGTAATGAACCCGATAAAGAAAAAAAAATCAAATGCACAATGGAATATTAGAGGATAGCGAGCACTATTTAAATTTACTGCTCATCTTGGCCAAAATTTCACTATTCCCCATTCGTCAAAAACCAAATGTGTGTTCTGTATGGAAAAAAATTTTAGACTATGACTTACTAAACATAATAGTGTATCAAACTAATTTATATGTTAAGCAATATTTGGAAAGTCGCTTGAATTTAAAACAACATTCAAGATTAAAAAAATGGATGTCAACAAACAGTAATGAAATACGATTTGTGAATTACTTACAAATAAAATTAAAAAATTTTCAGAGAAACAACCAAAGAAATGTATCATTTTGTTATAATTTAACTCAATCTTACAGCAAGTGCATTTACTCTGTTTTCGTAGATTATACATGTCATCGTCTAGAAATAATTAAGCACACCAGTGCACATTCTCAAAATAAAACAAAACACTTAAGAGGTTAAAAGAATGAATATTTATTTTTAAATACAAAAATTGTAAATGGTAAAATGAAGAAAATATATATTAGTGACAGTATTAAATCTTCAACCTGTAGTTTTTATAATAATGATAAAAATATTTTCTTACTGTATCCATATAATACATCTACTAATCTATTTATATATCTTTATATTAACTATATACAATTGTATCTGAAGTAATGTCATTTTGTGTTTACCTATTTTGTGTTGCAACGGTAATGAGTTACATTATAGTTGGTTTAAAACTGACGACTTTTACAGCTGTGACTATACATGACTGAAAAATTACGTTTTGAGTTCGAAAATTAATTTCCGGATACCTTTTAATCGATAAATATGATAGATAAAAATGCATACAAGGTATCGTTCACATTACGAATTCTAAAATGGAAACGCCACGATAATAAAAAATATATGAATTGTTTTACTAAAATGTATTATTAAAACGACCATGCCAAATGTGGCAGTTTTATTATTATCATTCTGAATTGTAAATTTTGATATATATATATATATATATATACATATATATATATATATATATATATATATATATACATATATACATATATACATATATATATATATATATATATATTATATAGGTGATCTAATTTAGACTTCCACATAATAGTATTAAAAAAATCGCAAAAATTTAAAAAAAGTGTTTTTTTATTTAGTATTTTAGTTCAATTCGAAGTCAAAGGTCAACGTTGGTATAAATATGATATTGACCTCTATATAATATTCATTGACTTCAAACAAGCATACGATAGCGTTAACCGTAACGAGGTCTATAAAGCTCTTGTAACCCAATGACTGCTAAGAAAAATTGCTGATTTAGCTATGCTCACAATGCAAAACTCCTAGGCAAAACTTTTAATTCAGAGAGAAACAACCGAAGGATTTTTTCTAAAAACAGGAGTAAGGCAAGAAAATGCACTGTCGGTGTTACTTTTCAACCTCGTGCTGCAACATGTTATCGGAAATCTAGAAAATGACGGTAATACTGTTAAAAAATGTATAAGATAGTAGCTTATGTAGACGACATCGCTATAATTGTCCGAAATTACAGAAGCATGGTAGAGATATTTATTCTATTAGAGAGCAACGCTGCGAAGGGAGATCTGAAGATACATGAGCAAAAGATGAAATATATGAAACTATTAAGAAATCACCGCAGAAGATGTCCACAAAACATCACAGTTGGTGAGTTTAATTTTGAAGGAGTGAACAGGTTTACTTTTCTCGGAGCACTAATTAGAGATGATAATAATATGCACATATGCATACAAGAACCTATTAAAGCTGGTAATACATGCCATTTTGGTAACAAGAAATTACTCCAATCAAAGTTGCTTTCAAGACAGGTACGGAGAGTATATCAGAAGAAATAACAGCGAATTAAATGAGCTAATAAAGAGTGAAGACACTGTCCGTTTTGCTAAGGTGCAGCGTTTAAGATAGGCTGGACACCTGATAAGAATGAAGGACAGCCGAGCTTAAAGTAAAGTCTTTCGCGAAATCTCAGATCGTTCTACAGAGAGAGGCAGACCTAGATCTAAATGTACACACACACACAAATATATATATATATATATATATATATATATATATATATATTGCGTGTGTGATTAAATTTAGGCTTCCACATGAAAGTATTAAAGAAAATCGCAAAAATTAAAAAAAATTATATTATTTTTTATTTTATATTTTAGTATTGAATATATATATATATATATATATATATATATATATATATATAAAACTTTTTCGTTATTCACTAGTTTAAATTAATGGTTAATAGATCTCTAGTTTTTTAAATAGATAAAATGTTTTTTAATTTATAGCAATTTCAAAAATAATTTTAAAGATACATTACTTTCAGAAATTCTAATTGTTTTTTTTTTTAAAAAAAAGAATTGGATATTATTGTGATTTATAGAGTATGTGTTGTTCCAATGGTTGTACTTCTGCTGAATTATTGGGTCTTTAATTACCAGTTATTGAAACATCTTTAGGTAGCTTTTAGATAGCTCGTATCAAGTTAGTCAAAGTAAGATAGGAAAATGATGGCCAAACGCATCTTCATTGATAATCACACAAAATCTGATCAAAGTAAGATAATTTAATGTTATTCTAAGGTTTACTATAACGTTTTACTATTGGCAGAGAATATAATTGTTATGTTTTTTTCTTCTGTTAGCCAAGAAAACATTAAAATTTAAATAAAAATGCGTTTTTAAAACTTTTATTTTAAATCGAATATTCGTTTTATTATAAGAGCTATACTTTATAAAAACTGCTTTTCAACAAATTTGTCTCCCATATTCACAAGTATTTTAAACTCACTTCTCAGTAAATGTTTATTTTTACATTCTAATTTCGAATCTAATTCATTTACGTACTTTATTTTCACTTGTGATTAATTTTAGTAACACAGAATGATTGAAAAGACTGTAATAGCGGTTTATCTTTTTTATAGTGGATTAATGGATTGCCCATCTCTGTGTGTGTAACCTAATAACTTTTAATGGAAAAATAAATGAATTTTTAAAATATAAATATTTCAATAGCAAATTTATGAGTGTTGAATCCAATTTACAATATATTTTGAGCTGTCGTATAATTACTCGAAGGATCATCAAGAAGGTGTTATCGATTTACTTTTAAGTGTGAGTTATCATGAATTTAATGTTATTATGTAGCTTATGTGCTTACGTATTTATATATTTATAGCTTATACATTTTAGGTTATATATTTATCATAAATTTCTAATGATAATAAAAGTTTTTATAATAAGTATTATTAAAATATAACTAAACCCTTGTAATGTTTCAATCACCTAATTGGATGAAACACATATGACTTTAGTTACCATAAATGCCATTAATATATTGGTAAATTAATAAAGTTTGTTTATTTATTCAAAATACTAAAAAAATATGACAGAATTAAAAATCCTGATATCATAAAAATGTGTCACCAAGTTATATTATTTTTTTAAAAAACAAATATCTATTGATTATACATTTACAAGAAAAATAGTATCGAAAATTATTATCTCTAATTTTAGTAGAAAATAAGTAGATGTTCTGATAAAACCAAAATCGATCAAAATACTTTTATTAAACTTTTTGAAAAACTTATTCGAAAATTTATTTTATCAACCTGAAAAATGACATCTACTGAAAAATCATACAATGACAAATAATTTACCTGTCGTCCAAAGATATAATATTGTGGGCATAATATTGTGTGGCAACAAATGTCCAACTCAATCGTTTATAGTTTAGTGCACTCATTTTGAAGATGCGTCTTGCCTTCTAGAGAGTTTAATTTTTTGATATACCTTAATTTTGTTCATTTGGTTTTTAGATTCATCAATTCAAACCCACAAAAAGTACTTGAATATTTTGAATATTAAAAAAAATATTCTAAAAAAATATTATTAATAAGAATTTTAATATATATAAAGTTTATTGTAAATAATGAAAATATACTATATTCAATAAAGAATTAGGTTGGTAGAAAAATAATTACGATTTATGGCCTCCAAAACCATATACATTTACAGTGTTTCTGATCTTCCTAGCTGTTTTAAGTGGTCCAGAACTATTGGATCACTAACGTCTAATTTTTGTGTAATTTTTCGAATTGTTATGCGTGGTTCTGATTCAACTCACGCCTTCAGTTGGTTGTTATAAACTGAAGGACAGCCGCAAACTTTCTCATCTTCAAGACTCTCGTCCCAAGCACGCAATTTTTGGAACTCGCATTGCACTGTATGTTTCTTAACCAGTACTCACCGCAAAAGCATTGTTTAGTTTACGAGCAGTTTCTGCTGCTTTACCACTCGTTTTGAACTCTTGCAAAAAATGCCCTTATTTGCTTATTTTTCATTTTTAATTCAATAGTCCAATTTGAAGTAAAACTAATGATAAAATCACAGTCGATGTTACCGAAATACAGACCGAAAAGCACACATTAAAATGAAATTAACAGGAACACAATAAAATAACACTCATTGAAAAAAATAAGATCAGCATTCAGAAAACAGAAACAGCAATTATTTTCTTATCAACCTAATATTAAAAAAAAAATAAATTTTATATAGTTATTGACATGAAAGGAAAATTATTACAAGCAAAAATGAAAGCACGAAATTTTTGGAATCACCATTGTACCGTACGTTTCTTAACAGTACCCACATCAAAAGCATCGTTTAATTTATAAGCAGTTCCTACTTCCTTACAACCTGTTTTGAACTCGTACAAAAATTTACTCTTATTTGCTTCTTTTTTGTTTTTAACTCAATAGCTTAATTTGAAGTAAAATTAATAATAAAATCAAAGTCGATCTTACCAAAATGCAGATCGAAAAGTGCACCTTGAAATGATATTAACACGAACACGACGAAATGGCACTTTCATTGAAAGAAGATTAGAATTCGGAAAACAAAAAACGCAATTATTTTCCTACCGACTTAATATTAAACCATGTTCATACTTTTTTCTCTCACTGTATATAATAATAGTAGATTTATTGAAATAAGTGACAAAATAGTTATTTGTAATTGTATTTCTGTATAATTGTTTTTATCATTTCGTTTTCTATTATTGCTCTTCCAATGTTAATGATATATATATATATATATATATATATATATATATTTGGATTTATGCAAAGTTTTAGTCTTGTATTTTGCATTATTTCCAAGTATTATTGAATGAAATGTGCAGATGTAAAAGGAACTAGTGGAACAACTAAAACTTAATTGAGCAACAATTTTGGAGCTATTGCATAAGATTGGATTGATTTGAAATTAAGAAGCTCGCATGAACTTTCCAAAAACAGTTTTGTCTAGCCATAGGACAAAGCTGTCGGACAATACAGTCATCTCATTGCTCGCTACGTAACGTAAGAAGGTTCTTTGTGGAAAATTGACACCAATGACAAAAAATAGATTATTCACTACTATTATAAGGGCGTACATTCATGGATAAAATGTTGTCAGTCATTAAAATTAACGGTAAAACACAACATCTATACCAAAATGTTTTTTCTGTCCACCTGGTGGGACATGAATATTGTGCTGATTTACGGTTTCTGCCAGCCGGGTAAAATTGTTACAGTCAAGCGCTATGCTTATCAATTTAATGGCCGACGAAATGATACAGAAAATACCATTTACTAAACGAGGAAGCCGGAAAGTCATTTTACTCTACGACAACCTTGGACCGAATATTTTTACTACTCAGCAAAATATTTTTAACTTGTGCTGAGAAGTTTTCCTAGACCTGGCGTACTCAGTCGATTAAGTAACTTCAGATTATCACTTATTTAGGTAAATGCAGAACTTTTTAGCTGGACAGCACTTCTGAGATGTGACTGAGATATGAAAATAGATTAGTACCTCCAAGCCAATTTTTTTTTAGTGAATAAATCCGAATCTTATTCCATATATGATAGTAGGTTATAGATAACGAGGACATTTATTTTGATTATTGAAATTTATATATATATATATATATATATATATATATATATATATATTATAAAAATAGTGTGAAAACTTACCAAAAAAGACAAATTTTCGCACAGACCTAATATAATATATTAGGTTGGTGCTTTGTTATTTCCGTTTTGATTTAAAAACGGGATAATTTACTGTCTAAAAACACAATTTTATGTATCTTTAATATTCGTTTAGTTATGAAGTTTTATAATATATTGTAACTAAGGAAAGTTTATATTATTTATTCAAGTAATAAATTATATTGCCAGTAATTATATAGCCACATTTATATTACAATGTTATATCCTTTTTACTTTAAAATATATTGAACTAAGTATGAATACATAATATACTTGCTATTGTAAGTACATTATAATATATAAAAGCGTAGAAATTAAATTTGAAATATTTTAGATATCTTCAATTTGAATTAATTTTATCAAACATAAATTGCCCTCTTGAAACTCATGTTAACTTTATTTTCCATGTACTGATAAAAATTGGATTGAAGGTATTTACGATTAGATTGCATTATAGTTTTAATTAAGAAGTTAATATACATAAAAAATTTATATAATCTTGTTGTAAATTTAATAGCATTATTAAAATTTGTTTATTCAGTTTACATATCTATAAACAAACAGTTGTATTATTTTCTAATATTTTAACTCTTGTATATTCTGTAATACTCGTATATATATATATATATATATATATATATATATATATATATATATATGTATGTGTGTGTCTTTCGTTTTGAAATTTATTTGTATTATATACAGTGTATTGATTAGAAATATGATAGTATTAATAATTGAATTCAATGGCATTACATATCAAAAAAAAAAAAAAAATTTTGAATTAAAATGAATTATTTGAAGTAGAATTTAAAATGAAATGATAGTTACATTTACGAGAAAGACCCTAATCTTTTTAAAAATAAATTCGGTCTTATCCGTATGTTAAAAAATATATTTAATTGTCATGTGTGTAAATTGCACTCAAGTATAAAAGATTTTTTAATTTCGATATGACTGTATCATGAAGTGTTTACTTATTTAATAGTCTGTAGTTATAAAATATAATGTAAAATATACTTTTCTAGGAATTCATTGTTTATGAAAAGAGATGTGTAAATAATTATTTTATAAAATGAATATAATTTATTTTTGCCTTCAAGAGTTGTTACTCAATATAATTTATCAAACAAAGGATCTTAAATAAGATTTATTTGTTTAAAACTATAAAACCTTTTTTCAAGTTCTTTAGATGTTTTAATAAATATTAAGAACAATTAATATATCAGTTTTTATTGGCACGATCTATATTTATTAAACAGGATACTAGTGAAGATGTTAATGCTTTTATTTTATAAAGAAGACTGAACTTTTTAATATATATATATATATATATATATATATATATATGTATATATAAAGTTAATTCAATTCAGGTTTTCATATGAAAATATTAAAGAAATCGCAGAAATTAAAAAAAAAACCTTTTATTTTTTTATTTAGCATTTTAATTCAATTGTATTTTGTATTGAATTGAAATAAAATACAAAATAAAAAACAAAATGTTTTTTTAATTTTTGCGATTTTTTTTACTTTCATTTAGAAGCCTAAATTGAATCATATATATTTATATATATATATATATATATATTATTGTATAATCAATATTTGAATATATATGAATCAATATGTATATATATATATATATATATATATATATATATATATATATATATATATAAATATACACAAAAACATTTTGTTTTTTATTAAGTATTTTATTCCAACTCAATACAAAATACAATTGAATTTAAATGCTAAATAAAAAAATAAAAGGGTGTTTTTAATTTCTGCGATTTTTTTAATATTTTCATGTGAAAACATAAATTGAATTAACTATATATATATATATATATATATATATATATATATATATATATATATATATATATATATATATATAACCATTACTTCAAACAAAAAATATATTTTTCTCTACTATTCCTACTTTATTTATAAAAATAAACTCCTTTTAATTGAAAAAAGAATAGTGAAACAATTTCTTTCTATTATTAAATTTTTATTTGTGTATTTTTTTTAATGTTATCAAAAATACTGTGAAGTACAAGTGTTTATTCATAAATAAAAAGTAAAATCGTCTACTTTCCTACAAAATAAAAACTCGAAAGAACAGTGTATAAAAATATGTAACATCTATTCTATTATGAAACGTTCGTTTCTGTACAGCACTGAGTTTACTACTGCATTTCAGTCCCGATGAGACCGTTTATTGCCAATAAATACCAATTTTCTCGCTTCGCTTCGTGAACATCCCCTTCAGATTTACTGACCTGGTAAAAGCAACTCGGATTCATTTAGTTACGTCAGTTAAGAAATAAATATTATATTGGAAACATTTTTGAATCGGAAATATGTACGCGTAAAACTATAACCGGCGCAGTATTTATCATTAACGGTTAATCTAAATTGCTTTTCGAATTATCTGATATCTAAATTACCAGAAATGCTCGCTCGAGAGTTAGGATTTCACTTAAAGTTATCTGATAGAAACAAGACTTAATTTATTTTCCTCTATTACTTTTCATTCTTTCTCTCCTTTTACATACATTGAAAAAATACTCTCATATATATATATATATATATATATATATATATATATATATATATATATGAGTGTGTGTGTAAGAGGGTTGTTTGATAAGTTTGGCAAATTTCTATGATGTAGCGCCACTATTCATTTGGTAACGTCACGGCTATTAAGTGCCAATTTTCAAACTAGCATAGGTGAATTTTCAGTCAGAAGTGAAGAGTTGATTCATCACCGTGGATGAAACATAAATCCACTACTACACACTTGAGTCGAAACAGCAGTCAAAGCAGTGGACAATGATTAGTGAAAGTGCGCCGAAGAAGGCGAAGACCATTTTGTCAGCTTGGAAAGTAATGGTCGCTCTTTTTTGGAATTGAAGGAATCATTTTGATCGATTATATAACGAAGGGAAAAACGATAACAGTACCTTATTATGCAATATTATGGCCAAGATTGGCACACAAAAAAGTACTCTTTCACCAGGACAAGGTGCCGTCCTATAAATCGACCGTCGCAATGGTTAAATTGCACGAATTAAGGAGTAGAATTAATTCTTCACCCACCCTATTCTTCGGATTTGGCTTCGTACGATTTGTTCCTCTTCCTAAATTTGAATATGTGTCTTTATCTGAAGAAATTCTTGTCGAATGAAGATGTCATTACTGTAGTCAATGTGTATTTTGTAGATTAGCTGGACTAAGTTTGTATAGTCCACGGTACGTAACCCCTTATTTTTATTGTTTACCACATATTTGAAACTTCATGAGTGGCTTCATTTTCAGTCTACCACAATTTTCCTCTGCGAAAATTCTCGGTAACGCTGCATTTTCGAATTGCAAAAAATAACAGAAATTATAGAATAAATGAAACACATAATGAAATTTTAGAAAGTCTCTTATGCTCAGAAAATTCCTTGATTATAAGAATAATTTTTATTAATCGAGAATTATCGTTTCAAAGATATTCATTTATTCTATAATTTCTGTTATTTTTTGCAATTCGTGTAAATTAGAATAAATTATATTTTACAAAATATGAATTGGAATAAACTGTATATGTAGATAACTCGTACATACATATATAATCAGAATTTCTTTTGTAAACTTTCAAAACTTTGTCATATTTATTTCAATAATATTGTTCAGTAACAAAGGCAATGTTAAATGTTTCTTCATTTTTATTCAATAAATGGATATTTGTAAACAACCATTTCTAAAAGGTAAAACATAATAAGAAAGATGCAATTCTTCAGATTCACGCGATAATGATAGTTGTATAATAGATCTGATCGATAAATGATAGAAGAATATGTCGGTAACTCAATAGATGAAAAATTCTAGGCATACAAATTAATTCGACACCATTTAATTGAATTCGCTAAGAATAAAACAAATTTTCTTAATTTTAATAAATATAATGTATATTTATTATTTTTATATTTAATATTAATTACCAATTTGTATTAATAAATAAAATTATTTATTTGGCGTAAACAATAGATCGATGCCAAAAAATAAATAATTATTATTTATTAATTTCTGTTATTTATTAGTGGGGAGCGAACTTTAGCGAGCGGGTGGCGAAGGCTCACCCGGATGTTGGCGAGTACAGTGAGCAGGCAGTGGATCCTCCTAGTTTTTATTTATGGACCAAGTCTATATAATTATGAATATAAACAAGCTTTAAATTGAATACAATAAAGAATTAGTCTGCGACAAAAATGATGGAATATGTTTAATAAAAATTATATACAATTTAAGAACAAATAATTGAGTATTTATCTGACTAACGAATAATAATATTTAATACTATGCAAAATAAAACGAAATACAGATTTAAAATAGCAATAGTTATATTTCATATTTATACCAAATCTTTTTTAAATGTATCTTTTTGACTTGTAGAAAGTATATAAAAAATAAAATATACATTAGTTCCCTAAAACGATATCCAAATAAAAACCATATTTTAAAACTAAAACTTTCAACATTTTTCCTCTGTATCTGACACTTAATGAAACTTATGGAATACATACTAAAAAGGATTCTATTTAATATCTTTAGTTTGGCTATGATCCAATAATGTAAATACACATACTATATATATGTATGTGTATATATATATATACACGTATACTCGTATATATATATAATTTTTAACCAAAAGATCTCAGATTAAACAAAATTTAAGATTATTACACTGTAGATACTAGATTTATTTTTTGAATTTAATATGTTAAGTAAACGTTTGAATATGAATAAAATGTATATTAATGATGCTAAATTGAAAAAAAAAACTAACAACACTAGTTTAATGGAACGAGATAGTGTTAATTTGAAACAGTGAGTGACTCACACTGTACGACTGATCTCTCACAAAAATGTGCTTTTAGGATGGAAGATATTGTATTCAGTATCTGTAAACATTTTATAAAACAATTATCATATTTTTAATACTGAAAAATTACATGTGTGATAGAAATTTTCGAAATCAAAACGATCTGAAAACGAAAATTACCGGTGTTATATACTGAAGGATGATGTTTTGAAGTGTTTTCCGAATAAAAGTGTGTTTTTATTTACGATATTAGAAATTTTGTTATATGTACAATCTTTTTTTTATTAGAGATAAGTTTATCAATTTATATATTTTATAATTTTGTGTCGAGTTCTATTAGATATATCGCATTTTTTATGAATAATTTTAAAGAATATAATATACTCTTTATTCAAATCAGAACAGCAGAAGGGAAATTAATTTAACTTCATATTTTAACAGTTTCTTTAAATTTAATTAAGTGTTCCATTACTGGCATCGAGCCACAATTCTACAATAATTTTCAGACAAACTGATATTTATTGGAAAATTCAATTTAATACTATTCTACAAGTTATAGCAATTTTACATAAAACCATTTCCAATTTTTTGAAACCATTTTGAGAAATTAACTTTAATATATCATAATAACGTTTGATTTTTTTTATAACCAAAGATATTTATAAACAATTAAATTTTTACCAAACTAATCATTTTGTCTGTCTAAATTTATTACAAGGAACCATAAATATAAACATGTCTTCTTCACTTTTTGTGTTGAGTTTACTGATACTTAATATTTATTATTATTATTTTCATTCAAAAAAAATATTACTGAAAGTAGTATTACTTAGTCTGAAATTATTATTCATCGCAATAATGTCTGTTCAATATTTTATAAATTTCTATAGAAATACGCATAAATGATGTATAATGTTAATAAATAACAATTAATAGACATATTATCACATTAGTTTGGTAATGTAATTGAATGAATTATATAAGCATACTCATATAACTCATGATTATATATATATATATATATATATATATATATATATATATATGTATATATATATACGTATATATATATATATATATATATATATATATTATACATATAATACGATCTTTAAATATATGTCATTTACTGTAAATATTTGTACATATTATTTAGAAGGTGATAAATAAATGGAAGTAATAATTTGATTAAAATATTTATTATCTTTTCCATTTATCTAAAACACATGATGTAACTTTGTCGCAATGTATTCGTTTTGACATGAACTTTTTACCATTAGTTTAATTATGAACTGAAAAATCATTATCATTTATAAACTTGTTTCATCTATTCTCTCTGAACTAAATATGTCACTTATTATGAAATAGATACAACTGCTTCTGAGGTAATTTTTCTAATTTCGAATAGAAAACGAATAAATATAAAAATTAACCATTTTAAATTAATATATATATATATATATATATATATACATGAGATTTGGCAAATTAATTTCCGGATTAATACTGAAGCACCGGAGCTACATGAAATTAAACCAAAAGTAAAGCAGCATATAATATCTCACAGTTTTATCAATTAAGGGTAGTGAAGCAAAAACCGAACAGTTGTTAGTTCCTGTGTAGGAAGCTACCGTGTACATTGTGTTTCTGTCAATCATCATGAACCAGCGAGTAAATATAAAATTCTGTTGGAAATTACGGAGAATTCTAATAGAAACTTATGAAATGTTTAAACTGTGTATGGTAATAACACCGTAATAGCATTTGAATAGACTAAACGTTTCAAATATAAACGTGAAGATGTTCAAGATGACACTATAACCGGGCATCCGTCGATATTTCTAAATGCAGATTCGATCGCAAAAAATCGTGAAATTGTGGTAAAAGATGACCGAATGATAAAATCAGATGAGTTAAACCATATATATATATACATATATACGTGGGTCGTTTGATAAGTTTTATAAATTTCTATGATATGGCACCGCTATTCATTTGATAACGTTACGCCTATCAAATGTCACTTTCCAAACTAGCATAGGTGAATTTTCAGCCAGAAGCGACGCGAAGTTCACGTTCTACAGATGTTTGAAGCGAGGCATTGTAGTAACTGCCGCAAGCATGAAAAAATACGAGCAGCCCTTTTTGCATAGATTCGTTACAGTGGATGAAACATGGATTACCACACACACCTAAGTCGAAGCAACAGTCAAAACAGCGGACAACGACTGGTGAAAGTGCGCCGAAGAAGGCAAAGACCTTTTTGTCGGCTGGGAAGGTGATGGCCACTGTTTTTTGGAATTATGAAGGACTCATGCTGATCGACTATATAACGAAGGGAAAAATGATAACAGGAGCCTATTATACAACATTATTGGATCGTTTGAAAGAAGAGCTGAAACAAAAACGGACAAGGTTGGTGCACAAAAAAGTACTCTTTTACCAGAACAACATCCCATCCCACAAAGCGCAATGGCAAATTTGCATAAAATAGGCTTCGAATTGATTCGTCATTCACTTTATTCTTCGAATTTGGCACCGTGCGACTTCTTCATCTCAAACTTAAAAATTCGGTTCGAATGAGAATGTCATCGCTACCGTCAATACATATTTTACAGACTCACTGGACCAAGTGTATAGCATTTAATGGAGACTATGTTGAGAAATAAAATCGATTTTTCCAAAAAACGATGTTTAATTTGCTTTTACCATACTTATCAAACGACTCGTATGTATATATATATATATATACACTGAAACCTAGATGCAGTAACAGAAAAGAAATAAGATGAGTAACTATGATGAGATTAAAGTCTCGGAAACGGATGATAAAAATAGAAAGTATATATGCGAATACGAATGAAGCGCAGAGGGTGTCTGACCGAAGAAAATTTACCAGTTAAGTGACAAGTAAATAGTACAGACAAGGAAAAAATATAAATATAATATATACTTAAATAATACATATATATATATATATATATATATATATATAAATTTTGATTTATGCGACAAACACTAATAAAAAAAATAGTAAATTTCATTCGAGTTGTATTACAGTAAAGCATCAAAATAATGTTTTCTGTATCTTACTAGCCTGAGAATGATATCGCCATCGAAAAGTGTATAAACATTCATTTATATACTGAACACTTTTGGTCAGAAAATCATTTTGTGAGGTAGGAAAATAATTCTTTAGTGAATCTGTATAAACAAGAATAACATTGTATATATATATATAATACACTGGTATATGTATATGTAGTAATTTATGGATTTTATGTAAAAAAGTGATCTATCCAATTCTAATTCTTTAAAGGTACTTTCTATGATCCTACATGCAATATACAATACTTGCATACATAAATATTTAAGTTTTTGAATATCATCTCACTTCATTTCGAATAATAATCTCATATCAACCACCTTACTTAAAAGATACAACAATTTTTTGAACAAAAATTCACATTTTTATCACTTCTTATCATTTGACGTTCAAACCATAAGATTTAGTAAACAGTACAATAAAAAAAACTCTTGACGCCGTCACTGATATATTGTGGTTGTTCTAAACTGAATAATTCAAAAAAGGTGTTCATTCTCACTTCATAAAGTAAAAAAAATATTGTATAGTGAAAGGAATTGAAATATTACCCAAACATGAATTAATAAAAATCTTATAGTTTAATTTTAAATATTTCTGTTTTTGTAAACTGCTGTTAGAAATTTGAGGGACGTTTGATACTGACATTTATTATTTTATAAAGGTGATATTTTTATAATATCTGCTCTTATTTATGTATAAATAATGTTCTACTGCTGTGTATTATTTAGATTTAAGTGAAAATAATGTATTTAGTGCAAATCAGCTGTGGGATGAAGTAGATAGTGAATTATTATGTACAGTTGATTTAAAACTGAATACTTTCAGCTGTATCTAAATGTGAATAGATAAATTATATTTTAATATCAGAAATCATTTATCTAGCAGATTTTAACTGATAAATATAGAAAGAGAAAATTGTATTTAAGATTATTACTTACGTTGCGAATTAGCCGTACATATCAGGCACAAAGTGTAGTAATACATATATATATATATATATATATATATATATATATATATATATATATATATATATATATATAACATATTTGTATAACAAGTATAAATAATTCGATTATATATTTCCGAATATTTTAATATATATATATATATACGATAAGACGATTTTTCAGAATTCTATTTTTAGCCTTTAACGTTTAAATATCGACACATATTTCAACAACATATATTGAATAACGAAACGCATTTTAAAATTTCCATAAAAATAATAAAAAAGTTATAAGATTCATGTATATTTGGTATGAATATTTTACTGTCTATCAACAACATGTCTGTATACTCATTGGGAAATTCAAGATGGTTCGGTATTTTCCACGAATTCTCATACAGCTATAATATACACTTTGACACATTGTTAGAAAACAAATTTTTCAAATTATCTCACATGTTTGAATTTATCATATCTTAGATGAAAACATATTTTTATCCGTTATAATGGAAGATTATTTATTAGATTTATTTTTTATTTTCTAATTTAAAAATGGAATAATAATGTTAAAATGTGTTTATAATAAAATGTGTTTATTTTTTTTTAGTTAATAAATATGTTTGTGAGGTGAAAAACATTTTCTAAATGTTTTATCTTAAAATTTAATAAACAAAAAAATAGTTATTCGAAAAATATATTTAATAAATATATTAATAGAAGATATAAGTACACTTTATATATTATAGATATTTAATGATTTTAAATAATTTATTCAGATATCACTAATCAAATTTTAATGTGTAACTTTTATGACTTTGTTTTTATATCATACTAGAATTATAAAAAGTTAGAAGAGATACATAGTGTTGAATTATATATAGAAAAATAACTTATTATAAGTTTGTAAAAATGAACATTTTTTTTAAAAAAATGTCATTTTTATTTGAACCGTCATCGAAATTGCTCTCGTTGAATTACTTCTTTAGATTTAATAAAAAAATATATTTATCATAGAAAGAATATTAAACTTTGAATGTAGATGGAAAATATTTTAGAAATTCCTATAATCTATAATAATCATTATTAATAATTAATTAATAATTATAATAAACATAAATAAGTTATTAACAATCATTTAATTTTGCATGCACTTTTTATATTGTTTCAATAAACTTGCATTGCATTTATATTTTGATTATTTTAAACATATTCCTGTTTCACTGAAATAAATAAACTTGTAAATTGGAAAAAATGTATTGATTCTAATGGTGCTTATTTCGATTAATAAAGTTAATTATTAGCTGGGGAAAATGTATATGGATTTGAAAGTCATAAACAGAAAATATTTTTCTATCAACCTAATATTACGCCCTATAATGACTTTTTCATTTTAATACAGTACAAGATAAATAAATTATTTGTGATTTATTTTTTATTATCTGAGCACTTTGCATGTGTTTTTTTGATAATTAATCATACTTGAAAATAATTAAATACAAGAAACATTTTTGGAAATAATCTATATATGTTGATTAATTTATGAATATAACTCATTAATAGTAATATATTGGTAGAATAAACTAAACAAGAAACTGTGATGTATTTAATTTCCATTTTATAGAAACTGTATCATATAATTTGACATAAAATTGGGTGCGGTTATGTCAACTCATATAAAATGTAAACGTTCCATGAACGTTACGAGCATTAATTAAAAAAAAAGTAAGTTCAAATATAACGAGATAGCAATTAAGTCTTAAAGGTGTGTGTATGTATGTATGTACGTATGTATATATATATATATATATATATATATATATATATATATATAAGGCGTAATCATTTCGCACTCGGTGAAGTGTCCTGAAGGTCTTTAGACGAATACCGAAATTAAACTACTCTTTTGATGTTACGTGCGTAAGTCCCTGAAAATTAAACTTTATTTTCCCTCTTTTATTAAAACTCGTGTTACGAAGAAATTTGCGCTCTGCAGACAGCGAGTCTGATATTTCAAACGACGATTCTATTTATTTTTATACAGTCGAGATCAGAATATATTGTGCTATTTTTCTGTTAATGCGTTTCTCAATTATTTCGCATAATAAAAAAAATTGTTTTAATACTCTTTAACACAGTGTACGTTGAATGGAATTGATTTTAAATCTTCGTTATTTTAATTGAGTTACTTTAATACACATACAATTTTATGCTTGGTTCACAAAAAAAACATACTGAAAAAATTTAAGCTAACTACAAGTATTGAAACTTATTGTAAATTTGTCATCCGTTACAAATTGTGTTAAATAAGTCAATGTTAATTAAATAAAAAAGTGAAATAAATGGTTTTTTACACATTAAAATGATTATATATTAATATGTATATTATTACAAAATAAATTCACTGAATAATGAAAAGTGTGTCATTCGATTCGCTCGAGTTGTGAATAAGGTTAACTAACCGATACACTTTTTTGTTTATTGTATAATATATGATTTCAATATGTATTTGTTTACAATATATATATATATATATATATATATATATATATATATATATAGTATAAATTAATTCAGTGCCTTTACATTGAATTGATCATAATGTTGTTTTAAATTAAAATATTTTCTAGTCGTTTTAGGATTTTCGAGTGATAATCTTGACATTTAAAAACACTATACATCCCGGCCAAGCAGTTGGCATAACCTTACAAAACAGTAGCTAACACAATGGTGTCCGAAAAGTATATATTACACATTGCATACTTTTCGCATTTTAGTTGAAAAAAAAATGCTGCCGAATTCTCGGGAATGATTTGTTCAACTTGGGGGAAAGGTGTGATACGTAAAATACGCAAAGGAGAATTAGATTGTTCCAGAGTGGTGATTTTGATCTTCTCAATCGAAAACGTCCCAATTAATTGAAAAAAAATTAAGAGGAGCTTAAGCACCTATTAAGTTAAAACTCAACAGAGACTGAATAGGAACCCGCTCAATGATGTGGAGATATCTAGCAAGCAATTTAATATCGACCATATCGGCTGGAGAAAAATAAAAGCTAAGCCGATTGATTTCACATGAGCTCAGCCTGGAAAATAAAGCAAGAAGATGCGATACGGCTATGTTCTTACTCGCAAGATTCAGAAAGTGCCAAAAGTTATGTATTACATCCGGTGAACCATCGAAATAGATGTCGAAACCAAATATTTACAGCAACATAGTATTATTGTGTGTTTGGTGGTGCATTAAGGGTGTAGTGTATTATGAGTTGTTTAAATCTGGGGGCAGTATGTAAATTCAGAGCATTAATAATAATACATCATCCATTTGAATAACGTATTAGGGAGAAAAAGACCATTCACTGTCGAGAGAATGAGGCAAGTCATTTTGCAGAGTGACAACAAACAGTCGCACGTCGCGAAAGGGGCCAAGATGTTATTATTTCGTTAGGTTAGGAACTTGTCCCTCATGCGACCTATTCAGATTATCACCTGTTCGCCTTAGCATTATCTGACTGATACCCATTTTAAAATAGTGAAAGAGGTTCGAAAATGCATTAGCGATTTCATTGACTAAAAACCACTATCTTTTTTCGGTAAAGGATTCGTTAGTTATTCAATAGATGGAGGAAAGTCTGGAAAAGAATAGAGAAATAATGGGAGATATTTTGAGGATTAAAATGTATACCATTTTTTCCGTAAGTAAATATTAATTTTCTATAAAAAAGGCATCGAATTAATTTGTACACCTAATATATATATATATTATAAATGCAGTAAGTCTGATTGGTTGGTTGGTTATTGGGGTTTTAGGGCGCTTCGACAGTTAGGGTGGTAAGTTTGAAGCTATACATATATATATATATATATATATATATATATATATATATAGGGGTGTAACATGAAATTGCGGAATTTGTAGGTGAGAATTAAAACGCAATATTTTTTAACAAAACAAAATATATTTAATCAAAATAAGCTCCATTAGCTTCAATGGTCTTTTGCAAACAATAAAATAGATTAGAGAAGAGATAAGGGGGATGCGGTAAAATTTCATAATTTAATGAATTTAATTTGGAAATTGTGATTAGAGATGTGTGTGGTCGAGCATTGTCTCGCAAAAGTACTGGCTCATATCTATTGATTGGCATTGGCAGTTTTTTTTAATTTTTCATTTATATTGTCGATTTCTGACAATATGAATCAGCTGTAATTTCTTCGCCTCATTTTAAAAAGAATAATGGATTATTCCTTTATTTGTTCACAACACAGTAACCATAATTTTTTTTGGTGTAATGACGGCTCGAGTGCGTGTTCTGGAGCTTCACTTGCATTTAACTATTGTCCAGATTTTTTATGTTATCATACAGAATCCACTTTTCATCACAAGTAATTATTCGATTTAAAAATGGAGTTCTATCATTTCAAATCTTTAATGAAGAATACACCTCTAAGCGTATCAGTTTCTGACCATCTGTCGATTCGTGTAGCACCCACTGATCCAGCTTTTTCACTTTAATCACTTTTAAACACTTAAATCACATGCGAGAGTTCAAACTGTTATATGTGGATTAGCTTCCACCATGGCTCTCAAAAATTCTTCGTTCAAAATAGTTTTGGGCCTTCCTCGAGGCTCATTGTCGAGATTCATATTATCGGGACGAAATTTTTTGAACCATAATTGAATTGTTCTCTGGCTATCCGACCCTTCTTCGAAAGCTCCATTGATATTTATATCTGCTACCGCTGCATTATGTCTCAACTTGAACTCATAAAAAAAGTAGACGCAAATCTTTTGTGGACACCATCCTGTTAAAGGATATAAAAAAAATAAAAATAACAACAATAACTCCGTATTTAAAAATAATTGAAGGGTACAGTATATTAGTCAATTCCAAATAGCTGAACTTGTAAAATATTTCCCAAAACCTTTTTCAATCGCGATCGACCTCTGACTGACAAATTCTGCAACTTAATAAGTTACAACCTTATATATATATATATATATATATATATATATATATATATATATATATATATATATATATATATATATATGTATATAGTTTCAAACTTACCGCATTTAGTAATAATAAGAAAGTCAAACTCATAATAATTGACATTACTTATATATATAATGCAAGGAAATAAATTAAAGATGTAGATTCTGTTTTCAGACATACTTGTGATAAGTTTTTATTAAGTTGGTAGAAAAATAATTGAGGTTTATGACTTTCAAATTCCTTTACAATTTTTTTCAGCTAATAATTAACTTTATTAATAGAAATAAGTACCATTAGAATCGACACATTTTTTCCAATTAATTATTAGTTTATTTATTCCGGTGGTGTAAAATTCTGGCGTTGATAAAATCTCAAAATGCACTTTCAGTAACAACTTGGTTATTGAAGACCACTTTGTGAGAAGTTGTCGAAATACTTAAACAAGTGATAATCTGTTAGCGGGATGTCTGGTGAATATGGTGGATGAGGTAATGTTTCATAGCCCAATATATTCAACTTTTGGAGTAAGCACGGGACAGTGACACATATTATTTTTCATTTATAAGTGATGTACCTCCAATTATTATTTACAATAAAGAAATTTGAAATTTCAGTACAAATTCTGTGTTTTATATCAAATGAAAAAAATGTGTCCTTATTAGAAAATCCTGTAGTAAGGTTTAAATATTAAAGAAAATAAATATTGAACCAATAAAATACCTCTTGAATTTTCTTATTTAGTTCTTAATTATTTTGATTATTACCTATGTGCATTTAGATGGAATTGTCATAAACCTTAGAGCATTAAAATACAGATAATATAATTTCTTTAAAATAATTTAATTTCTTTATAATAATATCTTTTTTATATACAATTTAATTTCGATCCATTTCTATAGCTGATAGAATTGCATCGAAATTTTTTCAGTGATAGGAATGATTAATTTAAATAGTTATAATTATTATGTCTAGAAAAAAATTCCGGTTTATGTGAAGTGAAATTTCATTTATGAAATTGTATTTTTAGTTTATTAAAAAAATACGTTAGAATTCAAAAAATTAAAAAACGAACGTCATAACTGAAAGCAAGGACTTAAGGGACACAAATAGTTAATATTGAGAGTCTGGTAAATTTTTCTTGAATGTGTATTCTATGATCTTTAAGCAGTAACATGCATAGAAGCATTTAATTTGGAGAAATTATACAATTATTTACATTATTTGAGAAAAATATAAAATTCATTTCGAGAAAAATTTACATATTTGTCACAAAAAAAGTGATATATTTTTACGGACATTAATTTTCTTGACATTTTAATTCTAATTTTTTATTAAAATAATACTGCAAAACTTCCGTGACGTAACTACCACGATGCTGATTTTTTGCTACAAGAAAAATTGTATATTCTTACAGTACTGAAGTGAAAAAAGAAGGCTCTCTCTTGTGGGATAACAGAATTGTATCCGTTTTTCATAAGATGATAATTAATTTTAAGACTTATGAATTTGAAGTACGCCAATCTCCATTTCGCTTCAAGCGAGATAAAATATGATTTGTCTTCATATATATATATATATATACTACGTTATTATCAGAATAATTATATATATATATATATATATATATATATATATGCATGTATATAAGTAAGTAAAAATATACATCCTTTTTATTTTATATTTTAAATATTTTATATTGGAAACAGTTCTTGTTTTATTTGAAACTTAGTTTTTATATCACCTTGGAGTGTTGACTGAAACTAACTGAACGCTCACATATTAAAGAAATTAATATAAATAGACATCATTTTATATTCACATAATATACAATTCTTAGAAATATATTTTTAGATACTAATTGAAAATAGTTTGATAATTTTCTTTCGTTGTCCTTTAAGGGCGTTTTAAAAATACATTTGTAAGTGAATCATTTATGAGTATACATATATTTTATAAATATTTGATTATAAAAACATTATGGTGCTTAGAACATTAAATCAATTTAATCATTTTTTCCCTCGTTGATAGAAATTATTAAAATGAACAGTAAATATAAAAATTATATGAATAGGAAAAAAATAAACGATAGCACTATATTCGATTTCGTATTTGTTTTCTTTTGTTATATCTGGAGCATTCTGTTCTATTAAGATTCACTCTTGATATTATTTAACCCATTTACGGCCAATGTTTGCATAAACGTAACATTTTGTATTTTGATTTTTTAATCATTTATTATCAATGTTGAAGGTTCGACAATTATGAGGAATAATAATTTAAGATTCATTTTATGCATATAAAGTCTTTGTTTATTTCTCATAATTATATATTAATTTTTTATTTTTACTCAAAGTTGACAAATTTTTGCTGTTCGAATATGGCCGTCTACAGTTACATATAGAAAATTTACTTTTAAAATTTGGTTATATGCAATTAGGTAATGAATGTTTACTCATTATCAATAATTACAAGTAAATTTCCAAAATATACATCTAGTATTTTATTCCGATTTTTAAAGTTAATGTTGTGCATGCGCAACATTTGCGTAATACACTATCTCTATATTGGTCATTAGATGAAGATAAATCTGTGTTAATAGTAAAAAAAAACAATGTCGCGGAATAAAGTTACAAAAATTAAAAAATCTGCATTTAGCCGATAATAAAAAATTAGATAAAAATGATAAATTTTCCAAAATAAGACCAATTATTGATATTTTAAACCAAAAAGTTATGCAGATTGGGGTATTTAGTCATCATGTTTCAATTGATGAACAAACGGTTCCATATTTTAGACGCCATTCAGCAAAAATGTTTATTTGAGGAAAACTTATAAGATTAGGATTTAATACTTTGATGTATGGCATCAGATAATGGCTATTTATTGCAATTTGAACCTTACTGTGGAAAAAATAAAAAACATATCGACTCCAGTATGGGTTTCGGTGCCACTGTTATCCAAAATCTTTTATTAGTAATTGAAGATCCTAAATATAAAAAAAAAATATTCTGACATATTTTGTATGGGATTTTATTTGTTATTATCGTTACAAAAAAGGTTTCTTCATAACAGGAACTATTAGAGACAAAATAATTCTTAATTCACCTTTAACTTTCAAAAAAATACAGTAAGAACCAAGGGGATGATGGATGTACCTTTTGATGAAAAATCGAAAATTACATTGGTATTCTGGAACGATAATTCTATTGTCACAATAGGAACAAATGTTGGCACTGTGGAACCCATGCACAAGACCAAAAGATATAGCAAGAAAGATAAAAAATATCTAATTATCGAATTGGTGTGCAAAGCAAGAAATGATGGTGGCGTTTATTTGTTAATTTGGTGGATAATGCATTAGTAAATTCATGGAAAATTTATAAAATTGTATATGGTAGTGACAGTATGACACAATTAGATTTTCGGCCACATGTTGCCGAAAGTTTTAGCATCTATAGACGCAGATGACTCCGCAAAACGACAGGCAGAACCACCAAGAAATATACTTTTGGGAAGTCCATCTAAAATAAATGTTTTAAAAAACATACGTCGTGATAAATTTAGTCATTTTATAAAAGAACATCATCAAAAAAAAGAAGGTGCCGTCTCTGTAAGACCCAAACAATATACTTGTATGAATAAATGTAATTTGCAATAATATGCAGCTTATTTTGATATTTATCATAATAAGAAGTAATCGGAATAACTTTTTTTAAAATTTTTCATTAATATCAAATTTTCAACCTTATGATATCGTTTCCAGCCAACGTTTCGTATACGCACTATTTTATTTCTTTAAAGTGTCTTTTTTAATTTACAAGTAGTGTAGTTTCATCTCTATCTAAGTTAGTTTAAAAGCATTTTTAAAGCGAAAATGAAAATTTTTGTTGGTTGACCGTAAGTAGGTTAATAAATTCTCTATATACATATATTGTTTTAGTTTATGACATTTTTTTTTAAAAAAAAGTAATTAATTTTAATTAGTCTATTATCACCTCCCTCCTGTCATTCAATCAATTAACACCCTTGATGGCAAGATTTTTTATCTTCGTCGTAATTCTCTGTCTAGTTATTTTCATTATTTTTCATGCAATGTTTTTCTTTTCATCTTTTTGTTTCTTCTAAAAGTAATTAATAGTTGAAAAATCATATTAATTAAGCATTTGAGCCAAAATAGTTATTTTATATTTAATGAATAATTAGAAAATAAATATAACAATTAAACACATGTATTATTTTTATGAAGATCCATTGGGTTTCTTATATTAATTAATTTAAAAATCATTTGTCTTCATATTTTAACAATATCGCCCGTTTTATATTAGAGGTAAATGAATCCTATCAGAATGTTGGAAATTGGTTTTAGAAAACAGTATATATTTTATATTTGTTAAATATATAATTTTTTTATAAGTTAAACGTTTTTGAAAAAAAATCGAATATCAGTTTTGAAATCATTCTATATTATAGAAAATGGTAAAAGTAGATAAATAATTTTATAGATAAGATTATCAGCAATTTTATTGGACATTTCTTAGGAAAAGAGACTGGAATATTTAAACTGGAAAAATAGAAGAAAAAGTTCATCAGTTTGAATATTTTGGCTGAAGATGATGATAGTATTGATTATATATGCTTATCCATGTACGTATGTATATATATATATATATATATATATATATATATATATAATATGTATATATATATATATATATATATTATATATATATTATATATATATATATTATATATATATAGATTATATATATATATATAGATTATATATATATATATATATATATATAATTTAAAGTATATAGGGAGCATAGGAAGGTTTGACCTTATATTCAAAAAAATCAATGTAAAACAATAAAATATTTTTTTTCACACGAATTAAACATGGAATATTAATTGAACATTATCCGTAATAGGTATACATTTTTAAAGAATTTTTAATTCAAATGAAAGACAAGTTATTTAGTGCTGATCGAAGTAGGAAAAATAAGGTCAAATCTCTCGAGTTGCAGGAGGTTTGATCCTAACGATGAGGGGTTTATACTTAGTCTTAAATGAATCATTGAAATTTCAAATAACAGGGTAATATCTGCTTTATTGTATAATAAACTTATTCATATAACTATAATAAACAAATACTTGTTAAATAATAAAATATCTTCATCTATATATCATTGTAAACAAAATGTTAAGTGTAAGTCACTGTGGAGAAAAAATTATGAATATTTTCGGTTTCCGTTTTACTTTTCTTCTGTTTTTTTTAAAGGTGTTCTTTTCAATGTTTATCCTCTCGTTCTGCAACTTTCTTAATGATTTTTTTTTCAAGTCAGGTGTTTTTTTTCCTGAACACTGTTTGTTTTGATTGACATGTTTTGTATTCCCGTGTTATGTGTCATGACTAAGAGTCAGTTAGTATGCTTATAACTACTCTTTTCCTTGATCTTGTAATTTTTCTAGATTTTGCTTTAACAGAAGTCGGATTTCTAATGGAGTTTTAGATACAATCACCTGGTAAATTTGACATAGACGTTGAGGTTAGTCAAAAGATTTGCAATACCCATAGGATCAACAGTGGTCTCTGCTTCATTTGCATCTACGTTTGGGCGATCAGCCACATAAGAACTCATGAACTCATCGGCAGAAAATACGTTGCTATTTAATGATCAAATCCCGGTGCTTTTAAATCATTTTGTCGACATTTACAGCAATGAGGGTGTTGTTTACAGAAATTGTGATATAAATTATTATAGGTATGTCAAGAAATATAAAAATAAGAAGTAAAACTGATGATAAAGTCGAAAAATTCTTTCGTTGAATACATGTATTATTCATTTGTAGGTTAAGTAATTCGATAGATAATTCACAATTTCTAAAACAAAGTTTGTAAATTTTTACGAGACCAGCTTCAATAACACGAGAAAAGATATAATACATTCTTTTTCGAACAAAAAGATTACAAAGAATTACATATTACCTGTATTTATTGTGAGAAAAAATTGAATTCGTGATAAAGTAATGTGAAATTAACTTAACTTTGTCGGTGAATCTGTAGGGTCAAATCTCCAGAGTAATACAATTTTGACATAAACGTATAAAAATGTACATAAACAGCAGTTTTTGATTTAATGACTCTTAAAATCATTAAATAAGAGTGCAACGAGTAATAACCGACGTTAATAATATTAAATTATATTTAATCCTTGTAAATATTACTTTACACAGTAAGCAAAAAAAAATATATAATTTTATAGCCCACTTTTTTCTTTTTGTAATAATTTGTTTCACATGAAGTTTTCAGATTTCTCGTTTCGAAAATTATGTCTGTGTGGATATATTTTTATGAAAACATTTTTAAAAAATTTTTCGCAATGAGTTTAGTCCGGTATTTTGAGTAAGGTCAAACCTCCCCATGTTCTCCTACCATTTTAATACTAAAATAACCATTTTAATTTTCGCACCACTGAAATGTATTTGTTGAAAACATGATTAATCAATTTACTTCTGAAGAAAAATGATATTTTTTTAAAAAAAACATTTGCATTAAATTCAATACTCGAATAAATAATATAACTTCGATTTTTTATATGCAAATATAAAATTTTAATTTAAGTATTGCAATTATTTTAAATTGTATTTGTCAAAACCGAAATATATAATACACTTTTTTTAAGAAAATGACAAATTTGATCAATCTTTACAAATGTTTACTTCGTATAATTTTCCTTCATTGCAAAAAAGATCTCGTTTTTACAAATTAAACTGGATAAACATTGTGACAATACAAATTCAAGCTGTAATCTTTTCTCGCCTTTTAGTAAACACAGGATCGTCGTAAAGATGAACATCGTTTTATTAAACACGAGAGAACCAGTTCAACAGAAAAAGGAATAGTCCAGTAGTTCGACTCGATTTCTTAGCTTACGAATCGAGCGTGTTAAGTCGAGTGGTATGGGTTCGAATAATTTGTTAGGTAGCTAACAAAAGCAAGCAATGTTTTATATAGAGCGAGACAGTGAGGTCGGTCGGTCGATACACGACGACGCCTCGTATAGTAGCCGTTGCGGCGCCTCATGTCTTTCCGTCTGCGGCATTATGGACCTTATTCACTTGGAAAATGTTCGTGGACATGATTTTGTATGGAATATTTATAAACGTCGGCGAGACGCCGAGATCATACTGATCATATGGGAATGCGCTCATAATGGTATTAAATATTACTGAAATTGAAACAACAGATGAATACATTATGATATAAATGTGTTACATACGATAAATTATATTATTAAATGATTTTATATGTATGTGTTGCTAATTAATCTAATTTTTATTTAGGATAATATCAATTGATTCTATCAGCTATAATAAATTGATCTTTATAAGCATTTATTTGACACTACGCAGTAAAGTCTATCTTTTAAGGACAACTATATCGATTTATGCATAATTAAAGCCAATAAAAGGTCATACAAAGCAAACATATAATTTTGTAGATTATATTAAATCACAATTCATTTAATTATCTTCATTTCTAATGTACTGATATTATAATTAATATTTAATAATTAATATCATCCATATATTTGTAAAAAAATAAACAAATTAACAAACACTACATTCTTTTAATAATAAGTAAAAGATTAAATAAATGGTAATTTACAATTATAATAAAATAAATATCAATAAATTTATAGAAATAAGTTTTAATTCTATTGAAACAATTAACTATTAATATATTTTCGTTATAAAACAAATTCAGTTAAGTTTTTATGACAGAATGTTTGATTTTTTCGGCTTTTTATAAGACAAAAATCTTGAATGTAAATTTAATTGATAAAAAATTATTGAAACTCATTTATCTTAAAATTATTAATCTGATCTAATTTTACTTGATCTGACCGGATCTGGTTTAATTTGATTTGACCAGAAGAATTTTGTTTCAAAGAGTTATTTCAGAAAAATGTTCAGACCGGACCTAAACTGATCTTACCTGACTTTAAGGGTAAATTAAGTCAGTAAACTTGGAGCAGAGAAAACTATTTAATAAATATTAGGATGGTAGAAAATAAATGCAGTTTTTGATTCTAAACTTATTTTTTTTAATGAAGGTGTTATTTCATCGTCTTCATAGTAATATTATTTTAAAGTGCATTTTTTGGTCTGTATTTTAGTAACATCAACTTTGGTTTTATTATTAATTTTGCCTCAAATTTGGCTATTGAATTAAAGATGAAAAAGAAGTAAATAACAGCAATTTTTTTGTACGTGTTCGAGACGGATGGCAAAGCAGTAGAAACTGTTCGTAAATCAAACAATGCTTTTGGTGTGGGTAGTGTTAACCTAATATAAACCTAAATAACCAACCTATATAACAATAATCCAATTAAGTAAATAAACTTACATAAAATAAAGAAATTTAAAATATGTTAGTAAGTAGAAAAGACAGATGTATCCTATAAAGTATTGTTAAGATTAAAGATTTATATGTGATCTATTCTAATAAACGATTAAAGTTAAATTAGTTTACACATTTAACCCGAGCAAAATGAAGCTTTAACTTTAATGAAATCATAAAATTATACAACTTTATATAAAATACGCTCTTTATTTAGAATAGACACTTGAAATGTAGGCAAAATACGAATTAGTTATAGAGCTAATGGCAGATTTTATTGACAATTCAGAAATCTTAATTAAATTAATAATTTAAACAATTATACAATATCAAATTCAAAATTTCTATTATAACTAGAGATTAACAATGATAACTGACCTGTAGAAAATCTAAACTTTTTATAATTATTTTTTCGTATACCACTTCCTATATATGTATACGAGTATTAGTTATATTCTTAATTTTTTTCTGACTATTTTTTTATTTTCAACAACAACCGATTTTGGAATTAGTGTTCTTTTTAGGAATGTACATTTTTATATACTCCTAAAACATATATACCTGAAGAGTACACTACTATCGACCCTGATTGAATTTAATAACAAAATATGTGGAAAATGACTGTTAAACAATAGTAAAATTATATATGTAAATTTTTGTTTGGAGAAATTCATGCTCACTTTTTAAAAAAATATGCAAACAAAAATGCGTCGAATTGTCTGTCATTAAATTTAATCCTTAATTTAGATCGCTCAGATTAATATCTTAAATTCATATACTTTTTTAGAAAGAAAACAATTAGAATTTTCTGAAGATATTAAAATTAAATCAGAACTTTTTCGATTTCAAGCTTTCTGAGTTATTATAACTTCTCTGTACAATTCGTGATACTTAATGGAAAGATCAATATAAATTTTCCGGATGACGTATATATATATATATACACATAAATATTAAATTTTGTAACTTATTTTGAATTACTTTCTACGAGTACTGTGCCATCAGCATTTATTTTCTGATGAGATTGTTAAAATTAATTCACAGCGATGAAATGAAATTAAATTAAAATATAATAACTTAGTGCGCCAGTAAATAATTAATATGGTGGCGATTCTAAGAATTAAAATTTTGTATCAAATATATATATATATATATATATATATATATATATACTAGGGGGCTTCTCCCCCTGAGCTGCGCTCGTCCTCCTGTCAATTATAAGCATCTACATGCTACCGAATGAAACAATAAACATATTTTTTAAAACTCATTTATGTCTATATAATCATTATCGCAGATAGATTTGAACTTTGCTGTTTTATATATGAGATAGTTGGGTATCATGAAATATTTGGGTATCATAAAACCTCGACGTCACAGATTTTTTTCTCGATACATTTATTATATTTATATATCTGTATCTATCTATCTATCTATCTATCTATATATATATATATATATATATGTATATATATATATATATATATATATATGTGTGTGTATATATATATATATATATATATATCATCAATATACTTTTAAGGCATTATTTTTTTTCGTTAATATGAAAAAAACAAACCGAAATCAAAACTCCAAAATTTAATTCAATTGATTTTTAATTATTTGTTGGCCCACATAAAATTTAAACATTTTCGCACACTAACATATCTTATTTTAAAATTCATAAGTCGTTTAGATACATCTTATGTTTATATCGATTGAATATATTTAAAAACTGTTTATATTAGCTTACGACTCACAAATTAAAATACATTATTCAACTATTTACAATTCAAATAAATTATTCATACCAGATTAAATGATTATTTATATCTTTCAAGCAATTTACAATAGTTACAATTTCCAAAATCTTATTTATCTCACAGTTTAGAGAAGGTACTTGTTGGTTTTTTTATCTCAATGATCTGAATTGTAACTAAATATAAATTTCTTAAATAGTTTTTTATATGTTGCTGTTAATGTATGGCAGTCCAGTGACTGTATACAATGACTTAAAATTGTATATGACAACCAGTACGAAATTTGTGCTTTTAAATAAGATTTGTTGTTACGTACAAAGAAAAAGTAGAGAGGTGTCTTAGTTGGGGCTCGAGAACCCTTCTGGCTAATTACAAAAAGCATCCCTGTCGGGGATCACGAATAACGAACGTCACATTTTAGAATAATGTTCATACATAAGACAATGAGATCATTTAACAAACGTGAGTAATGAGTATATGTGCTTAGTACTCGTTCCTTAGGAGAATCCAATAGCGATTTGAATGCACAACATGATGTACAAATATTAATTGTGTGCTTGGACAATATGAAAGCGAAATGCAATAAAGGCTATTTTATTCGATTGGTAGGAAAATAATTACTGTTTTTGTTTTCTGAATTCTAACGTGTTCATGTTGATATTATTTTAAAGTTCGTTTTTCGGTCTGCATTTTGATAACATCTATTTTGAGTTCATTATTAATTTTTCTTCAAATTGGGCTACTGAATTGAAAATCGAAAAGAAGTAAATAAGAGAAATTTTTGAAGTGAAATCTCTTCACAAATCGTTGTCTGTCACGAAACCCGAGATGCAATTTCGTTCGTGGCGAACGTGCTACGAATGTGACGCACAATGGAAAGGGGGAAAACATGAAAACCGAACGATAGATTTGTTCGTGACGAACATGCAACGAAAGTGACGCATAACGCTAAACGAACCGACGACAAGATAGGGAACTGCTATCGATCCCACCTTCCAAAGATACCTTAATGATTTAGAATTGAAGACATTTTTAACTTGTTTCAGCTGTCAAAAATATATTGTTCCGTTTTTAGAGAATTCTTCTCAAATGCTGCAAATGATAATGAACGAAATGACAATGACATAAAAGATCATAATAACGAAAATGTAAATCGAATACATAAAATATACTTTGATAATAAAAAAATGATTTCTTAAACTTTATGAATTGACTCTTCTAATTCATTTATATCTTTTAACGATACATCCCTTATTCAACTTTCAATTATAACAAAAAATTAATCGTGTAAATTTAAGACATAATGCTACCAAACAAAAAAGTTTTACTTCGAAAGTGCGGATTCTGTGAATCACCCACATTTTTTTTTATGAGTTCAAAATGGGTGATAAAGCAGTAGAAAGTGCTGTTAAAGTAAATTGTGCTTTTAGTGTGAGTACTGTTAAGTGACATATGGTGCAATGATGGTTCTAAAAGTTTTGTGCAGGGGATGACAGCCTTGAAGATGAAGAAGGTCGCGGGCGTCCTTCTTCAGTTCATAACGACCAACTGAAGGCAGTAACTCTCGCTAAAGCTCTCGAGTTGTTATGATCAGCTGATCATAACAACTCGAGAGCTTGTGTAAAAGTTAGATGTTAGTCATCAAATAGTTCTGGACCACTTTAAACCATTTAAATTAAAAAATGTATACGAAAAATATCATAATAATATCAAGTTCATATTAAATAATTAATCATATTAAAGGTCATAAACAGCAATTATTTTTCTGTTAATATAATAGTAACAAAGGTTACAATTTCAATACCTAATAGGTATAACAATCAAAGTATTACAAGTAAAGACTGATCTGATCTTATTTGACTTATCCTCTAAAACACCCTCACCCTCACCTTCGCCAGACCTAAACTATCAAAACCTACCATTTATTATATAAAATATAATGTTTCAAAATTTTATCATTCTTCTTTTTTTTTACATATAAAAAGACATTAACATTCCCATTAAAAATAATATATATATATATATATATATATATAACCTTTTAATAGAGGTACAATAAAATTTTATTAAAAATCAACAATTTATTTTTTTTACTGTAGCTAAATATACATTCAAAAATCGACTTTTTATTTATATAAAAAACCACAAAGATGTACAAGTATTGATTATAGATCAATTGGGGAATTGCTTCATATAAAAATTTTGATAATGATGCATTATTCTTAGGCTGTTAAGGTACAAAAAAAATACAATTCCTAGATTTTTCAACATCTATCGCTCCGAGAATGAAACTGTTTTTGTTGAAATGTGTATAACAAGTAATAAAAAATGGTAAATAATCATTTATTTAACATTTTTGGCCACATTTTTTGAGGATTTGTGAGGTGAGTGAAAAATTTATTAATGAAGTATATGGAAAAAACGAAAATAAACAATTTATGAATGAAAAAAAAACTGTTCTGTAGAAGAAGAAGTATAAATATTAATTTTATGTCTAAATCAATATTTTAATTAATAGAAAATACACTTTCCTATAAGGTATGTGAATTTTGATCATATTGCATATATATATATATATATATATATATATATATATATATATATATACGCGCACACTTATGCATAATTAAATTTGACATCTTCCCCATGTATCAATTGCATACGCAGAGATTGTAAATTAATATGTGCCAAAGGGAATTAAACTTATAATTAAAGGCATAGCTATTTAATTGTAAAATGTCATTTATTACTCATATTAATTACTTGGAACTAAAAGTTTTAATTTAAATTGTTATAGTTGATAAATCTCAAACAATTATTAATATATTGGTTTAATAATTTTGAATTTCATTATAATATATTTAAACTATGATTTGCTAATACAAAACTTGTTCCTAATTAGAATATATTTTTGATCGATCGTAATAATAGTAACGTTAATATTTTGGTAACATTTATAGAAAATTTCTTTATTAGATATTTTTTCTTTCTACAACATAATATATATAATTATATATATATATATATATATATATATATATATATATATGTATATAATTATATATATATATATATATATATTTCGAATGAATATTTAAAATTTCACTTGTTATAATTTAAAAGGACTTAAAATGTTAGAAAAAAATGGAATAAGCTAATTTTCAGTATCTGTTCAGAAATTCTTCAGTCAGATGTCGCACAAAAGTGTAGTAAATTTTTATATGTGGATATCGATTTAGTTTTGACAGTTGGCATTTTTTCTATATATCTATCTCAAGTTTCATCCGTGTTAGTTCAGTATTTTCTGATATTCTTACATTTTTATATTAATATATTTTTATGTTCAACGTGTATTTAAATTCTTCGAACATTAAGCTGATATTCATTGTTCTTTTCAATATGAAGACTCTGTGTGTTACAAATTTACTCCAACCATTGTAGTAAGTAAAAAGAGATCGTCGTGAAGTTATACGTTTTTAGTGCAACGAAATGAGATAGAAACGTTCAGAAATTTGGCACGAAAACAAATTCTCCAGTCACGTATTTTATAAAAATGGTAATAGGAAAGTTTTCATCTTTAAAGACTGTATAATTACGAACGCTATGAAGTACATACAGATATAAAAAGAATAATCTAGAAAATAACAATTTAGAGAAATACAGAATTGAAGTTATATATTTTTCTTACAATATAAATTCATAAATAACAAATTTGCTAACAATAATAGTATTTTTTATTAATCTGTTGTGTTTAAGTAATATTTATTTACATTTTTGTTATACCGAAAATTTAAGTTTTTACAAAATATTTTTATCTTTACCCCACAAACCACAAAAAATTCGAACCAAATCCTTTAATAAATAATTATTAATCATATTCGATTACTACTTATTCGCATTTTAATGATGATGCAATTATTATCACAGAGTTAATATATAGAAAAATCCAAATATTATTTCTTCAAATTTTGGAAACAACTTAACAGAAAGTGTAACTTCAAAAAACGAATAAAAAGAATATGTACAGCTTCACATATGAACTGTTATTGAAGGGGATGGATTCCACAATAGAAAAATATATTTCTAGAATGTATCCTTATTTAATTTTGATATTCAAAATATCAAGGACTGGACAACGTTTATATAGCTAATTATGTAATGAACTGTCTCTTGCTGCGTTCTTTTAATTCTCATGGTAATTAATATATGAAATATGTTTTTTAATGTGTTATATATTATTTCTTTAGAAATTGAAAATAAAACTTGATCAGAACAACAATAATTTGTTTAACGGAACAGAATGTGCATAAACAATAAAAATTTGATAAAAGTATTTATTTATTAGAATTTTTAATTCTTTTTTTTGCTATTAGGTTGCCAGAAAAATAATTGCTGTTTTTGTTTCTTGATTTCTAAACTTCATTTATTTCAATGAAAGTGTCATATCACTGTTAATGTTAAATATTCTTCTATTAAAGTCATTTTAGACTTTCTGTTCTACATAAAATATGCATAAAAAATATAGAATTCCAGAGCGTATCACGTTCAATGAGCGTTATTTTGATT
This sequence comes from Acanthacorydalis orientalis, assembly GCA_034766995.1. Classification (NCBI taxonomy): domain Eukaryota; kingdom Metazoa; phylum Arthropoda; class Insecta; order Megaloptera; family Corydalidae; genus Acanthacorydalis; species Acanthacorydalis orientalis. Next base: position 33,423,547 of record CM068318.1, on the reverse strand, counting down.
TTCAATTTTCATCAAGATTGGGAGACGGGTTATGTGTGTGTTTAATTCATTTTGTCATCATTTTTGAGAAAAATCCCAGTTTTAACATTAAACAGGAAAACATGAAATACAAGAGAAATAATGATTTCGTATATAGATACATTACTACTGGATCATATTCTGAAAATCTGATTTCGATATTCCTATTTACCTTGTAATTTCTTTTTTACAACTGTTCGTGTTTGAAAGTGACGATCTCAAATAAACAATTTCGGAACTATTTGGTTGGTAGTAAAATAAATCCGGTTTTTGTTTCCTGATTCTTACCTTAATTTTAATTTTATTTTTTTTCAATGAAAGTATCATTTCATCGTATTGATGTTAACATTATTTTAAAATACATTTTTTGATACGTATTTTTATAATATTGACATTAGTTTTACTATTAATTTTGCTTCAAATTGGACTACTGAATTAAAGATAGAAAAGAAGAAAATAAAAGCATTTTTTGTATGAGTTCAAAACGGACGGTAAAGCAGCAGAAAATGCTCGTAAATTAAATGATGTTTTTGGTGTGGCTATTGTTAAGGAACGTACGGTGCAATGATGGCTCCAAAAATTTCATACTAGGGACGAGAGCCTTGAAGATCTCGGGTGTTCTTTAGTTCATAACGACCAACTGAAAGCGTTAGTTGAATCAGAACCAAGCACTACAATTCGAGAGCTTACACAAAAGTTAAGCGTTAGTCATTCAACAGTTCTGGACCACTTAAAACAGCTAGGAAAATCAAAAAGAGAAAAATCTATATGAATTTTATGTCATAAACCGAAATTATTATTCTACCAACCTAATACTTACAATTTTGTTTTTATTACTATTTTCAAAATAATTTCAAAATCGACTTTTTTTGTAAAAAGTGAATTTCTGATTAATTAGACTAGACTTGAGACATTATCAAATAATCAATATTTTAATCCCATTTCTAACCAATATTAGATATTCCTCAATAAACAAATGTGTTTCATGTTTTATTTGCACATCGCTTTGCAAATTGCTTTGAACCTTCATCGGATGAGATTTGAATTTTAATCTATTTATCCGAAATGGAATCAATGCCCTTCGAAAACAGATCATGAATGAAGAAATAAATGCTTTTTTATACGTTCATAGTTGGAAGTTACTCATTATATTATGCTGTTTTCAAAATTTCGTGAAAAATAAAAAAATATATTAATATATATATTTTATATATATATATATATATATATATATATATAAAAAGTTACAAATAAAAATACAATAATAAAATAAGATATTTGTCTTGTCAGTTTTTATTAGGATACAATTTCTCTATTAAAATTCAATTCTCAATTTTTTCCTGAAAGAAGGCTATGTTTAAGTATATTTCTGATCTTAAAAAACTTTCAGATTGAATGGATTTTTCAACAACCAAAAAAATATTAATTCTCAGATTGTTTTTAAACTGAATTAGGATAAACCCAAAAATATTTAGTGATTTTAAATTAAAACACTTCTAGTACTGTGACTAAAGTTACTTTCACGCATCAATTTTTCTTTAGTCCCACAAACCATAAACGTTTTTCTAATGAAAAATATTTAATAAATAATTATTGTAATTAAAAATGATCAATAACCATTTATTGAACATTATTAGAACAATGTTTATGGGTTTTTTGGGCGTTAACGACTAGTTGTCAATGGACTCCTAAATCTCAAGTATATAATATATTATGGTTTGTGGGATGATCTTTTTAAATTAACCATTTTTTATTAAACCTTTACCTACAAAAGCGTTAATTTAATTTAGTTTTATTGTTAGAAAGATGCATTTTTATTAGAAATTATGTATTCTTTGGGCGAATTTCAATGAAAAGATATTTAATTTTAAATCAACATTAAAAAGATAGGTATTTGAGATTAAAGTGCGCGTCGATAACTAAGGTCATTAGTATCCTAAATCAATATTAGTGTGTGTATGTGTGTATATATATATATAATCAATCTCTGTCAATCTATGGCTGAATGAAGCCCTTATCCATGATTTTCCATTTTGTACGATTGAATGATTCTCTTTTCCACTGATTTCCAATATTTTTTTTAATTTCCTTATCCTACCTGTTCATTGGTCTCTTTCTTGTCTTTTTTATATTTTTTGGTACCCAGTTAATAATTTCTATTGTCCGTCTTGTCTTCTTTTCTTGCAACATGCCTCGCCCATTTCCATTTCAGATTCTTCACTCTTCTAATTACATCCGTGACTCTTGTCTGTTTTCGTATCCACTCTATTCTTTTCCTATCTCTTCTTGTTATTCCTAGCATTCATCTTTCTATTTTTGTCTGTGTTATATATATATATATATATATATATATATATATATATATATATATATATATATAATCAGCAGTAGACTGTCAATCGACTGCTGTATAAATGTCTCTTCCATGATTTTCCATTTTGTATAATTGAAAGCCTATCTTTTCCAGTGATTTCCAATACGATCTTTATATTCCTTATTCCACCTGTTCATTGACTTCTTTATTGGTCTTTTTATATTCCTTGGTTCCCAATTAATACTTTCTGTTGTCCATCGGTTGTCTTCTCTTCTTGCAACATGCCCTGCCCATTTCCATTTCAGACTCTTTACTTTTCTTATTACATTTGTGACTCCTGTCTGTTTTCGTATCCATTCTATTTTTCTCCTATCACTTCTTGTTCTTCCTAGCATGCATCTTTTCATTCTTCTCTGTGTTTTTTGGAGTATTTGAATGATTTTTGCGTTACCATTTTTCACTGCCGTACGTAAGGACTGGTAGTATATATTGATCAAATACCTTTTCTTCAGAGTGGGATTGCTGATTTAAATATCAAGGCGTTTCGTTCAAATGAGCACCATCTCACTGTTATCCTCCTGTTTATTTCTTTAATGAATGATCCATCTTTGTTGATAAGGTGGCCTAGATAGATATACTTCGTAACTTCTTCTATTTCTATTCCTTTTCTTTTAATTTTCTTCGGGCAGACAAACGTATTGAACAACACTTTTGTTTTTGCGTTGTTCATGTTTAGGCCAATTTTTTAATTGGCATTATCTCACTTCTCTATCTTCTTTTGTAACACTTCCGGAGTGCTTACAAAGATAACGATACCATCAGCAAACAGGAGGTAACATCATCTTTCGCCTTTTATTTCGATTACTTTGCCCTCCCAGTCGAGCGATTTCAATACTTCTTCTAAGACTGCAATAAATAATTTCGGCGAAATTGCATCTCCCTGGCTTATACCTTTCTCGATTTTTATCTTATATATATATATATATATATATATATATATATATATACAATGTATACTCGAATATTGAAATATTCTGTATAAATATTAAAAACGTATTAACCCGTCTGGGAAAATAAATATTCTCTATTATTCCGTCATACATTAAACCCCTATCGTATATCATACAAGATATGAACGCATGGCAAAGAAACCTTTCTATGCAGCCCAAGGGAGTTTTAACAAATTCGCATACACGCAATATACGTTAAAGAGTTCTATATTCGTCTGAATCCGACAAACTAAATTTAAATATTTCATATGTATTGAACGATAAAATGTTATATGCTAGGTGATGGCGCCGAGAGTATTCCAACAGACGACAAACTGTCTCCAACAAATTCAGGTCATGCTGTGCATTCGCTACGAACAGATAAATAAAATGAATATCGTCTTTGTAACGTTTGTGCAGTATACAAGATTATATATCCGTTTTCTTGGTGTTCTATTTAAACATACTAGAACGTGTAGAAGATGCATGAAATTGTGTGTTGAACAAACAAGTTTGTAGTGAGTTGTTTTATATAAGAAATTATTAGTAAGTTTCAGTTCTATACATCATCTTATACTGATGTATTGGAATAATAATGTAATCAATATTACTTGAATAAATTTCTCATCATTGCTATCATACACACACACACACCGATATATATATATATATATATATATATATATATATATACGTGTGTGTGTATGTGTAAATTGTAAAACCTAATCCCAAATTGAACCTTTTGGGTAGTAAGACAGGAAAAATGATATGTACTGATAAAGATTGTAATAAAAATTTAAATTACAATTTATTATTAAAATCATTTTTTTTAAATTCATTTATTTAAATACATTTTCTTGTAAACTAGATTTTTTTGCAAAATGGTTGCAAATGTAGTTTCATAGTTATTTTATAAAGCGGGTTATTTAAGTTAAAATTAATTTTTTACCATTCATAATTTTACTTCTTATTCTTTATCAAATATTATACGTATTGTCTTGTTTCGAATTCATAGAAATGGATTTAAAATCGTTTATTCTTAGACTTGGATGTTTATTTACCCTTCATTTAGTTCTTTAATATTTTGAATAATCGATTTTCATTCATTGTTTGTTTTTTAAATTTCTTTGTTTATCCCTATATATATATATATATATACATACATACATATAGACATATATATATATATATATATAAGGTTGGTGCAAAAATAATTGCGGTTTTTACACATCAGTATAAAGACGCATATGTAATTAAAAAAATATATATTTATTAATCAAAATAAAGACCATTGACCTGCACACATTTCTCCCAACGGGAAACAATTTTGTTTATTCCTACAAGATAGAATTCTGAGGTGTTAGAATTAACGAATTCATCGAAAGCGCATTGACCTGATGCTTGATCATTGAAAACCTTTTCTCATAGGAAATTACTCAAATGTTTAAAAAAATGGTAACCTGTCGGAGACAGGTCCGGAGAATAAGGTGGGTGAGGTAAAGTTTCATAATCCAGTTCATTTAATTTTTTTAAAGGCATTTGTGAGATGTGTATGGTCTGGTTTTGTCATGAAGAAGAATTGATTTTCTTCGATTGAATTAACGCTGGCCGTAAACGATGCAATTTCTCATGCATTTTTTTCAATTTCATGAAAATATTTTTCTGCTATTATTGTTTCATCAGGATTTAAGAAGGTGTAGTATATTATGCCACTTACTAACCACCAAAGAGTGACCATAATCTTTTTTTCATGAAGCTTCTGTTTAGGAAACTGTTTTGGTGATTCTCGTCAGTTTAGCCACTGTGATAAATGTTTCTGATTGTTATAGAGAATCCACTTTTCATCACATGTGACAATACAATTAAGAAAGAGATCATTTGTGTTACGCGAAAGAAGTGCAGAGCAGACTTCGTATCGCCAAATTGCTTGATGTTCGTTTAGTTTTTATACGACACCCGTTTATCCAGCTTTCTTGTTTTTCTAATTAGGCTCAAAAGTCGAACACCCGCTGAATGATCAACATTGAGTTCTTTTGCCGCCTCTCGAGTTGTTTTACGTGGGTCCGCTTCAATAATGATTCTTAAATAATTCTTGGTTATAACTGAAGGACATCCACGACTTTCCTTATCATTAAGACTTTCGTTTCCATTGCAACATTTTTGGAACCAGAGTTTAGCGGTACGTGAACTAATTAACTCTTCGCCAAACACAGATTTGATATTTTGAGCAGTAAGAAAATCACGTGAATTTGCTTTTTTTCCATGACTAATTTAAGAGGTTACATACAACAATACTAAAGAATGAAAACAACAGATATAAACTGAAATCAGTAGTGTTAATTTCACTGTTTACAACGATGTATCACATTACTATAACAAAAGATAATGGTAACTAGAAAAATCGGCGCCAAACTTAAAATGATAAAAACGGCAATTATTTTTGTACCAAACATATATATATATATATATATATATATATATATATATATATATATATATATATATATATATTCCTTTGCTAGCATTAATTTTTCTAATTTTTTTACATTTTCTTTGTGGAGCTTGTGTCGTGTTTACATCCTTTACTTTGTAGAGTAATCTTATTTCTTCTATTTATATTCTGTGTTTCTCTTTTTGTGTTCGAATAAATGATTAGGTTTTGTGTAGTAATGTTATTGTGGCGATTTTATTCTCAAATCTTATGTATATGACCTTAAATTTTTATTATATATTGATTTATTCCAATGTATTTTTATATCTATATATCTCTATATTTTTTTCATTTGTATTATAGAGCCTTGCAGACCAGAAATATAAAACTGAAAACGCAAATATTTACCGGATTAAATATAAAAGAAAAAGAGTATGTAAATATAAAAGAAACTTATTATTTAAATCGTTATTATTGTTTTGATAAACAATATTTAGAATAGGTTTAAAGCTCTATTTGAATTAAAGGTTTTGTACGGTTATTTTTTTTTCTATTTACTAAACTATGAAAATATTCTTTCCCTCTCTCTCTCTCTCTCTCTCTCTCTATATATATATATATATAAGGTATGGTAAGTAATTTCCATATTGGTCTACGTTCATATTTGTTCTTGGAATTGTATTTTATGAATTTAAATTTCATAAATCAATTAATCAAAGTAAAATATGCAGATGTTCTAATATAATATTTATTTGTTAAAATAATAAAAAAAATACTATTGAAAAATATAATTTAATAGATGAATATTAATTATAACATTGAAATAATCGAATTTTAAATCATTTTTCATGATCCGAAAATTTCCAATTTTTAATGAAATAAAAATTTCTGATGAAATTATCTTATTATTAACAACAAATTGTAATAATCTGTGTATTAGATGTATTCAAATTTATCTCAGATTTGAATCGATCACCCATATTATACATAAGTTTTTGTTAGATAAATGAGTTAGTATCAGGCTACTTCGACAGGATTACTTAAACATCTTGCCCTAACATGAAAACATAGATGGTAACAATTTCCTTTACTTCGAGTAGTAATCTATAGCAACGTTCACTAAATCACTAAATCCTTCTGCAGAACATTGTATACATATATATGTGTGCGTGTAAATGTATGTGCCTTTATGAATAGTGTATATATATATATATATATATATATATATATATATATATATATATGTATATAATGTACTCCGTATTGATTACTAAAACTAATCGTAACTTTATAATCTATACATCTATCGTATTATGAGATATACGAGTATTTAAACATGATTTGCAATCTTATCGTATAGAATATATTTATTATTATTTTAAAATTCTATAAAAATAAGTTCAGCGAATGCTTCATTTCATTCGGAGGGTTTAATTTCATCTCATTCTTTCATCAAAAAATCATTTCTATAAGACTCAAGTTTATTTCCAAACTGTTGGTTAACAACATTAATTAATTTAACTTCCTAATTAATAGATTATATATTATTTCAGCTAAATGAAATAACTCATTAAATAATTATTTTTTAACATTATATTTGTATGATTCTCTCTCTCTCTCTCTCTCTCTCTATATATATAAACGATTTAATATATTGTTTTGGTAGTCTTTATTCTTTTGTATTACACGATTTTCTGCTTTCTACTACTAATTTCAGCACATGTCTCATATTAGATAAACTTTAACGCACTTAAAGTCCAAATGGGAAAAGCATATACATAATAAATGAAATTTATAATATGTAATAAGGAATACATCAGTCAAACGAATCCTAAAATAAAAGAAGACAAAGAATATATAGATTGCATTAAATATAATAAAATTATTCAGTATCGGTTAAATATATCTTAGAAAATGGATAGAGCGTTAAAGATATAAAATTAAATATTGTAAGAAAAGATTTGTAATATATAAAAATAATAGATTAAAGAAAGAAATAAATATAATCAGCTACGCGATACACAAACCCTACATTTCTAAATCATACCTCAACTAAAACGTATATAAAGGAATTAAAATTGAAATTCCAGACCAGTAGGAGACTACCTTCGTGGAAAATATAGAGCTTCACAAACTGAACTATAAAATGAACTAAAATAGTAACTGTAATGGAATTTTTAACTTGGCGAGTTGAAAAAATTTTTTTTAGTGGAATTTAATGAAAAATAATAGCTAATAATTTTATTCTGTATAATTTCAAATATTGGCAAATAAAAAAGTTTAAAATAATCGGACTTATGATTTTTTTCAACCATCTTTTTCTCTCTTTCTATATATATATATATATATATATATATATATATATATTTATATATGTATACATATATATGTATATATATATATATATATGTATACATATATATATATATATATATATATATATATTTATATATAAACACTATAATTCAAGAGTAAACAAACAACAGCTCCCTAGATAATATTGTGTTTCATTGGTATTTTTCCTAAACTTTTATATCAATAATCTATAGTGGTATAGTATGTACAAATATTAGAATATTTTATATTCAATACAAAAGGGTAATTCACATTATCTTTTCAAACATCCATATGAACTATGTGTCCAATTTGCTGTTTAAGATGGCTTTACGGTCATGGACAATCCTTAAAAAAGATATATATATATATATATATGAAACTAAACAATTTTGTTAATTAATACTTGTTGAATGCAATAAAACCAAATTCGGGACGGGTTACTGTGTAAATTTTTGAGGAATATACCTTTAAAAATGCAACTTTTAACTGCGAAAAATGAAGACTCTATCAAAGTCTTCAACGAGTAGAGATTAAACATATTTTGCTTTGGCGAGTAAGACTACTATATAGTTTTATTTTTTATTATTTATATTAGGTCGTCAGAAAAATAATTGCGGTTTTGTATATGCATTTGAGGGTTACAAACCGCAATTATTTTTCTACCAACCTAATAAATACAATTTTAAAATAATATTTTCCGTGGCTCTTGAACATTCAAAAATGTATGAAAAGTATTATAAGTGGCTCTTATTATTATGGAAGATGTTACCCACCCCCTGCATTAATCTATGCATTCATCTCGTTCATTAAATCACAATGCTTAAATTAAAAAAACATAAACATAAAAGGATTAATTATTTTATCGAATTTATTCCATTTTAATTTATTTTTTAAGAATCATATATTTTCTAAAGAAATTAAAAAATCACAAATTTTTTTATGTTTCATCGGACGTAAACGAGTAAATAACTTTACTAGTAGTTTTAATTACTACAAAATATTTAATCAATAGAATAATTACAACTTAAATGTTTAGCTCTATTTTTACTTTCTTCAACTTAAGTTAATTTGTTTTGAATCTCTTGGGTAGAAATTTGAAATATGCATAAATATTTAAAATATACATTGTCTATTCTCTAATATTAAATATTTAAATTATTTTCATTAAAAGAGACGGATATTTTTTATTCATATTTTTGAAGTTAACATATAATTATGAAACTATTATATTATTAATTACTGTATACTAAACTTACTTCTGTTCTTAATAAAAAAAAAAAAACTATATAATTACCATTTTCGTATGAAAATTAATCGCGTTGCCAGTTTCAACAAGGTAATTTGTGTTCTTCATTATAAATGTAATATGCTCGACTCTCATTTTACTTGAAAAAGTATGTTCTTACGAGAATAATTACATACGATGAAAAGTGAGTACATAACTATCATATTACACGTTCATATACATGGATGCAGTTGGAGAAGCCTTATAAAAATAAAAAGTTTGTTCAAAAAATATCTTTTACTATACTAATTGGTCTTCACTGAAAATAATACAATACAATTCATAGAAATTTAATAAATTAATATGTTATATAAAATATAACGTATTTAAGTTCATTTTTTTTTTTGAAATAACTAGGGCGCTCCACCCCCTACTCGCTGCGCTCGCCGACCCCCGAGAAGATCCGCGCCCGCTCGCTCCTCCGGTTCGCTTCACTTGCTCTCGTTAAGTGTTAACAATTTTTAAATGAAAAATGAAAAACGAAATAAAGATATTGTGTAATGAAATGTATTTTTTGATTTTAAATAAAACCGTGAAAATAGTGAAACTAAAAAGAAAACTTATTACAATTGATTGTAAATTTATTTTAAAATTTCTGTGTGGACGATATTCGTAATTTATTTGTGTTGTTCTGTGCATTAAAACTTGATACCCTGCTTGGAGGTACATCTGGAGTGAACGACATACATCTGGCCGTGTCCGAATACTGTTTCATTGG
>CM068318.1:33400955-33408455 GCA_034766995.1 Acanthacorydalis orientalis | reverse complement strand
TCTTACAGCATTGACATTTTTTGGCATCCGAACGCTCCATGGTCTTCCAATGGGTTTTTTTTAACTCCAAACCTGTGGCTCTAAAATTTGCAACATGATTTTTCGGTCCGAAACAGCAGCATTTCGACTGAACGCAAAGTGGATTCGAAAAACTCTCTTAGCGGCGATCAACAGATTCGTTGTTTCGGATAAATGATTCAATAACGAACGCACAATGCACACCCACTCAAAATATGACAACTGTAAACGGTAAGGCTCATGCTATCGAAAGACCTCATTACGCCCTGTCCCACTTCACTAGCGCCGAGCCAATGGCTGAGCGAAATTCGGGAGTTTTTTTTTCGATAAGTATATACACCTTGTATACATATACACACAGGATGTTTAAATTAACTTCAGCTAAATTTGTTTCGACATCATTTTTGTTTTTTGTGTAGCTGTCAGCTGTAACTTGACAGTGGTGCAATTCGGAAGCAAATAATTCATTATGGAGAATTTAACTCCGTTGCGAATAGAGTAATAGGGTGTTATAGCTCAATATTAACGATCCCAATTTTTTCGAAAATTTATTCATGAGTGACGAAACTCATTTTTTCCAACAAAACAGCCGTTATTGGAAATCGAAAAACCCAAAATATCCATGAAGTACCTCTTCAGTCTCGTTGAATGACTGTTTAGTGTGCAATTTAGGCTGATGGCATTATTGGGCTGTTTTCTTTTTTGAAAATGTTGCTACTGTCATTGATGAACGATATCGTGCGATGCAGCAAAACTTCTTTTTGCCAGAAATTAATCAATAAGGTTTATAACACATGTGGTTTCTTCAGGACGGTGCGACAGCGCACACAGCTCACGCTACGATACAAATTTTACAGGAAGCATTTTCTGGTCGAATAATTTAAAAATTCAGTCACATCAATTAGGTATCTTCTTCACCTGATTTGAATGGGCTGGATTTTTTCTTTGGGAATACTTTGAGAAAAGAGTCTACGCTAACAAACCAGTAACAATTTAATAACTTAAGGACAAAATTCAATAAGAAATCGCTCAAATAACAATGAAAATATGCGAAAAAGTTATTGATGGTGTTAAACTCTTCATTATGAATAGCCTGCTTCTGAATTACATCACTGTCAAATTACAACTGACAGTTACATAACAAACAAAAATGGCAGAAAAACCAAATCGGTCAAAGTTCATTCAAACACTATGTGCATATATATATACACACACACACACATATATATATATATATATACACACATATATATATATATATATATATACATATATATATATACACACATATATATACATATATATATATATATATATATATATGTATATATATATATATACATACACATATATATATATATATATACATATATAATATATATATATATATACATATATATATACATATACATACATATATATATATATACATATACATACATATATATATATATATATATATGTGTGTGTGTGTGTGTGTGTATTCACATTGAATACTAAACTGTACTTAAATTATTAATGATATTTTAACCTTTCATGACGAAAATATAATTCTGTATAAAATACATTGAAATTATCAGTAAAGAACTTTTTTTATATTGAAAAATAGATTCAAACAAAATGAAAATACACAGTAACAATGTTAATGTGTATAATAAATATTCTTAATAAATTTGTTTGACTACAAAATCAAACAAAATCCGCTAATTTGTTTACACATACTTTTTCATTCAAGTATTTATACGCAAGAAAGTAATTACAGTAAGTTTATATTAAATGTCAAACAGAAATGAGTGTTATTAAAATGTTAATGTTGAATGACATCAGTTAATTTGTTTTTGTAAAGTTCAGATTTTACATCTTTAATATACGATAATTACATGTTATATCAAAGGCGTATGGTTTTTAATGATATTTTTTATATCGATTCAGTCGAAATGGAAGTACGGAATATGTTGAATAATGTATCTTTAAGTATTATTTAAGACAGGGAGTGTATTTTTCCATATCATTACCATTTTGTGATCATTACAGTACAATATTAATAAAACAATATGAATATATTAAAAAAAAATTTTATATAAATTCAGCAAATAAAATAATGTCATCTTAAAATGATATTATTATATAATATTTTGACGTGATTCATTTTATAACAAATAGAAAAAAAAATTTTAATTTACCTTTACAATTTAAACGAAAATTAGTAATTAACACAAGTAAAATTGAAGTGAATAGTGGAGACGGTGCGCATGAATGAAAAATTTAAATTAGTTTCTAGACATAATACATGTTCAATATTCGACAAGCAATATTTTCTCGTTACCTAGTATAATTTATAAATTGAAGAAGTTCAGTAAGTAGATATCTCATAAATTAATTAAATTCTTAAATTGAAAGTGTTTCATACCAGCTTCTTCTTCTTCAAAACAATAGAAACATTTTCTCTGAATCGAATTGTAATTTGTGATTAAAATAGATTATACCCCTAGTAATCCCTCAATCTTATATCTTCCGTATAAGCTTTTAGATATTCCTTATAAAATTCATATAAGGATCACAGTCCTTATATGGGTACTTTATATTTACCTTATATTAATCTTATAAGGCATATGAAGTGACTTGATATGATCCTTATACGGTAATGAAGGTCACATTTTATAGGCTTAACGATCATATATGGATGATAGTGATTCTCACCCTCACTTTATACAAACCATATATGGTTTGTATAAGGTGAATTTATATGTTCCTTATACAGTTCATATAAGGTTGAGGCTTACTAGGGATATGATAACAGGAAATCATTTTCACAATGCGCTGATAATAAAAAAGCTACATGTGATACATGGAAATTATTAACTTTATTATCGTTTTATAACATTGCAGTTCAGATATATATATATATATATATATATATATATATATATATATATATATATATATATATATAGCTAAAAGATCAAGTATATACAGATGAAAGAGAAAGAACACAATTCAGTGTTCTTCACTACTAACAACTTCGCATGTCTATACATTTTCTATGCTAGTTACCTGAACTAAAATCTAAATATGAAATCTCAGTGTAAGAATTAACTTTGAAAAAGTGTAAGCTTTTGAAAGCTAATTCTTACACTGAATTGTAGCAACATACGAGGGCAATTTAAAAAGTTCGTGACCTGTCTTATAAATACCGGTGCTATGTTTAAAATGTTTTCTGTATTAGGTTGGTAGAAGTATAACTGGCCTTTTTGGGTTTATGACATTTAAATTCATATACATTTTTTAATTTAAGTGGTTTTAAGTGGCCCATAACTCTTAGACCTAACTTTTGTAGAAGCTCTCGAATTATTGTGTATGGTTCTGAATCAACTAACGCCTTCAGTTGGTCATTATAAACTGAAGAAGGATACCAGCAACATTCTTCATCTTCAAGGCCCTAGTACGAATTTTTTTAAACCACTATTACACCGTACGTTCCTTAACAATAGCCATACCAAAAGCATCGTTTAGTTTATAAGCAGTTTATACTGCTTTACCACTCGTTTTGAACTCATGTAAAAAGTGGCTCTTATTTGCTTCTTTTCCGTCTTTAATTCAACAGCCCAATTTGAAGCAAAACAGTAATAAAATCAAAGTCGATCTTACCAAAATACAGATTGAATAATTCACTTTAAAATGATATTAACATGAACACGAAGAAATAACACATCCATTGAAAAAAAGGTTAGAATTCAGAAAACAAAATTAGCAATGATTTTCATACCAAACTTATACATTCACTTTACAAACAATAAAAATAATTCTGGTCAAATGGATATTGATGTCATTATTCTCGAAATTTAATAGAATATTTTAAAACAAAATAAAGTTATTCCTAGCAATAAAAAAATTACAAATTATAAATTAAAATTTTTGTTAGTAACATTTATTTTTAATGAAAAGAACTATCATTTAATTATAATACATAAGTATTCAAAAGATATATTTTTTTAATACTAGACATAACATTTCATATAATTTTTTTTTATGAAAACCAGGCGGTTTCTCCCCTTGCTCGCTGCACTTTCCAATCCCAGGAGAGATTTCCTCCCCCACTCGCTCAAAAACATCAAACTCATTTTACTATTAAATAATAGGAATTCAAAAATTATACACACAAATAATCAGCCAAAAATAAGTCGTAAAATTTTTATTGAAAACGTTTATAAAAATTAACATAATAAAATATAATGATAAAATGTGTAAGAATTTTTTACTCTAAGACTTCAGTGAGTACAAATTTTGAATAAATTTCTTATCAATTTTACATTAAATTCGCAAATCATGTGGCTGATATCAATCAATCTGAACAGAGATTACATGATTACTAATACCCAATTCGAAGGAAATATTCTTATTTTTAGAGCATAAAAATATCTAAATATACATTTTTTATATATTTTGATTTAAATATATTTGAACATGTTATTCAATTTTATAAAAAATAGTTTAATAAAAAAAAGATTATTAATACATTCCGGCAAACAATACTATAAAATGTTATAAAAAGAAAATAAAAAAATATAACATTTGTAAAAATGAAATTAGTGTAGATTTCATATAAATGAAAATAAAATTTTACTCTGAATATGTTTTTTAGAAAAGAAAATTTTTATAATATTCACAAAAATTGAATTAGTTTAGTTTTCATATAAATGTATAAAAAGTAATTAGATTTTATTATCATTAAAAAAGAAAAAAGATAAATGTCAGCACCGTTGAATTTTTATTGAATTATGTAAACTTTTGTTCTACTTTATATACAAACAATGTCATATAGACTCGTATGAATAATATTTTTATTGAAGTAAACATGCACATTTTTAAAAAAGGGTAATATGTTATACATTTTATATATTTTTACAAATAATAAAATTAAACTAGAATTATTTAAAATGTTTATTCATCCTTTTATTTCTAATAAATATTTGTATTCTTGATGTGTATATATCAATTGAAAAACACAATTATACAATGTTCTTCCTATAAATACATTTCTTAATTTAAATTTATTTATTTAGCACGTAGTCTAAAATTAAAACAACTTTTCAAACTAAAATATTTAAAATTTTCTATTCAATCTGTACTCATTTGAAATACATTTATATTAAATGATTGTCCGATAAAAGATAAAATAGTTCTACATAATATTCAAATAAGTTGTATCTTATTCTTTTATGTTGAATAAAAGAACAAATAAAAGTCTAAATTCCTCTCTGAATTCGTAGAAAATCAGTATTCAAAACCTCAATGAGCTTAAACGTAACGCTAAACCTACATAAAATAAATACGGACTATAAGAAAAAGACATTATCTTTCTAGAGGCGTAAGTGACATTATCGATCTTGCGTACAATTCAAGAAAGGAAGATAATATTTTAACCCTTTTATTTCAGAAAGTCGACATTTTAGAGAAAATTATACTCACGTAAAAGATGTAATATATTAAAATGAAGATATTAAGGTTGGCAGGAAAATAATTGCGGTTTTTGTTTTCTGAATTCTGGACTACATTTTTTCAATGAAAGTATAATTTCATCGTGTTCATTTTAATATCATTTTGAAGTGCATTTTTTGGTCTGTATTTTAGCAATACAGAATTTGGTTTTGTTATTAATTTTACTTCAAATTGGGCTACTGAATCAAAGCTGGAAAAGAAGCAAATAGTTCAAAACGAGTGGTAAAGTAGCAGAAACTGCTTATAAACTAAACGATGCTTTTGGTGTAAGTACTGTTAAGGAAAACATGGTACAGTAGTAGTTTCAAAAATTTCATGCTGGGAACGAGTGCCTTAAAGATGAGAAGGTCTCGGGTGTCCATCTTCAGTTCATAATGACCAATTTAAAGCATTAATTGAATGAGAACCACGCACAATAATTCTAGAGGTTGCATAACAGTTAAGCCTTAGTCATCAAACAGTTCTCCAGCACTTAAATCATAAAATTATTAAAAATATAAATGAATATAAAGGTCATTAACCGCAATTACTTTTCTACCAACCTAAATTTTTTTTACATTTTCAGGAATTATATTAGATAATTATATCGCATGCAATTCTGGGTTTATCAGGCTACATCGCCATAATTCTAGTGGATGAAAATGATGACGCAAATCGCATTGACTTTCACAAAGGAGACTGGACTTTTTAACATGATTTAGTATTTTCCAATCTTGATATATTAAAACATGTTGTATCGTCATACATATGAATCCGTCTGGATTATTTTAACGTGTTCCGCACGAAAAACTCTGCGAATCCTCATATCAGATCACAGTATTTTAAATATTTTACTATTCTCAAGATTTCATCTCTTATTTTATTTATACATATTATCCAATCAAGATTTTAACAGTCCAGTTCGTCCATATGTATTTTTTAACTCTTACTGCGAGAAATATTGTTTTAATGGAATATTTTTAAGAGTTTGGCACTCATACTACAGCGTTTAGAATTAAGAGGCGATTCGAAAGTAAGTGTGTAAAAGGGGTGTGTTTTTTAATTATAATTTGTGTTCGGGCGCTAATGACCTCAGCTGTCGAAGCGCCCTAAAACCCCAATAATCAACCAACCGACTAATAACTTTTTATATTATTAAATAAATAATTTTTTCCCGTTCTATTTTCTGTATTAAAATAAGTTTTAAACAAATAATTATATTACAAATTTTCTTCAGTACTTGAGTATATTTGTTAATATTAGATACAAAATGACATGTATTTAATATAAAGTAAATTTTTATTTATTTAAAATATTCTAAAGTGATAAGTACCTGATTTTTTTCATTAATCTAGTAAACACTCACAAAATGCTATTGTTATAATATGATGATACCGGTAGAATTTTGCGAGTCATAAGTATAAAAAAAAAACATACTTTGAAAATAATTTGATGATGAAATATGTCTCATAAATAATAAGTTTGATACAAGTGAAGTAAAAATTGACAAATTTTTAAATTTCTAGATAAACCCAGACACTTATAAAACAATCAATTTTAATGTTATCAAAAATAGAATAAAATAAAATAACATAAATATTAGGTTGGTACAAAAATAATTGCGGGTTTTGTTTTCTGAATTCTAACTTTATTTTTTTTTCAATGAAAGTATCATTTCATCGTGTTCATGTTAATATCATTTTAAAGTACATTTTTCCGTTTGTATTTGGGTAACATCGACTTTTGTTTTATTATTATTTTGCTTCGAATTGGAATATTGAATTAAAGATGGAAAAGTAGCAAGTAAGAGCAATTTAATCTAATAACAGAACTGAAAAAAATATATGAAATATATTTAAAAAAAATAATACGAGAGCGATATTTTTGGCTTGTACATAATTTTTTCGCGTATTGTCTTAACTTATTGAAACTTTTAGTTCAACATTGGATAAACTTCCATATGGCTTTTAAAAACGTTTTTCAATTGCATTACTAGTCACAAAT
>CM068318.1:33345955-33390955 GCA_034766995.1 Acanthacorydalis orientalis | reverse complement strand
ACAGTTGTTCGACATTTGAGTCTAATTAAAAAAAAAAACAATAAACCTGGATAAATGGGTGCCGTATGAACTATACTGATATCAAGCATTTCGGCGATACGAAGTCTGCGCTTCTTTTGCGTGACAAAAATGATCCCTTTCTTGATCGCATTATCACATGTGATGAAAAGTAGATTCTTTACAACAATTGAAAACGTCCATCACAGTGGCTAGACGGAGGAAAAGCACCAAAAAAGTTTCCTAAACCGAAGCTTCATGAAAAAAAGATAATGTTCACTGTTTGGTGGTCGTCAAGTGGCCTCATTCACTACAACTTCTTAAATCGTACTGAAACTATAACAGCAGAAAAATATTGGCAGGAAATTGAAAAAATGCATTGTTTACGGCCAGCATTAGTCAATCGAAAAGGATCAATTCTTCTTCATGACAACACCCGACCACACATCTCACAAATGACTAAAAAAATGAAATGAACTGGGTTATGAAACCTTACCTCACCCACCTTATTCTCCGGACCTGTCTCCGACAGATTATCTTTGAATATTTATTTATTATAGTACGAAGTGTGTATACATTTTTTGGGTCCCTATATATGTGCAACAATTAAGTGTCATAAAACCAAGTACTATGATTTAAAATAACAGTAATAAACTTGGAGAGGTGAATTTTTGAATTATAAAAAGAAAAAAAGAGGATGACTATTATACGAAAACAAACTATGATTAAATATGTAATTAAATAAGTAAAAAGTTAAAATGTAGACTAACGAAACATATTACAAGAAGAAAAGATATCCAATAGACAGCAGCAATTATTATCGGAAAGTTAAGAAGTTAAAAAGGACCAAAAGTATAAAAATATCTATGGAATAAAAATACCAGAATACGAGGTCAGACAATTAAGTAATGTGACAAAATTCAAAAATCGAGTATATTTAAAAATTAAGGTACATCGCTGCGATCCCCTTCAAAGTAGTCCCCTCCCGCATCTATACACTTATTCCAGCGAGTTTTCCAGTTTTTGTAACAATTCTGGAATACTTCTTGTAGGACCTCTCCGAGTACCCTCGTCACAGATTCTTGGATATCTTCAACGGAGTCAAAATGTCGACCTTTGACAAATTTTTTCATATAGGGGAATAGGAAAAAGTCGCAGGGTGACATGTCCGGTGAATAGGGCGGTTGTGGTAACGTTGCGATGCCTTTAGACGCCAAAAACTGAGAGAAACTGAAGGCACTGTGACAGGGAGCATTGTCGTGATGCAGAACCCAAGTCTTCGCGATCTCTGGACGCACTCTGAGCACCCTTTTTCGTAATTTTTCGAGCAAATTGCGGTAGAATACTTGATTTACGGTTTGTCCAGGTGGTACGAACTCTTTGTGAACCACCCCTTTGCTGTCGAAGAAGCAAATCAACATGGTTTTCACTTTGGACTTGCTCATTCTCGCCTTCTTTGGCCTTGGTGCTCCAGGGGACAGCCACTGTTGGCTTTGTCGTTTAGTTTCGGGGTCATATTGAAAGAACCAACTTTCATCACCAGTAATAACTCGATCGAGAAGAGTAGGATCACTTTCAACCTGCTCGAGACAATCTTGAGCGATGTTCATTCGGTGGGCTTCGTGACATGCACTACTCGCGCGTTGTTACAAAACACTAAACAGCTGGCGAAGAAATGATCGTACGAAGGTGGTCAAGGCCTCAATCGAGAGAGTAGGGATTTGCTATTACGGTGGCGGAGTTACAGGTTCGCAGTGTTACCACAGGCCGAGAAAAAAAAATTGGTCGCATTACTTAATTGTCTGACCTCGTATGTATACGAAATATGTGAAAATTAGAGCTGTTGAATAGTTTTTTAATTAGAAGAATTTGGAACAGAACTCTGATAGAAAAATAAACATTGGCGTTTATAATATTAGATATAAAAAGAAAAAAAGTGGGAATGCACTTTCAAAAACGTATTCTCACAAAATATAAACACTCCCTTTAATAAATGTTTAAAAATTGTATATCATTCATTGTCATTTTAATTTATACTATTATATTTAAAAAATAAAAACAAAATGTGAACTATAAGATATCTGTGAAAATTTTTATCAAAAAATTATTTTTTTTTGTGTATAAAGGAATTTATTTATAAATCTCAATTTAGTTCTAGTTCTAAAACAGTGGGTTCCTTAACAGTATCCACACCAAAAACAACATTGAGTTTTCAAGCAGTTTCTGCTGTTTTACCACCCCTTTTGGACTCAAGAAAAATGTTCTTATTTACTTCTTTTCCATCTTTAATTCAATAGCCCGATTTGAAGCAACATTAATAATAAAATCAATGTCAATGTTACAAAAATACAGACCGAAAATACACTTTCAAATGATATTAACATGGGCACGATGAAATTACACTTTCATTGATAAAAAATTAAGGTTAGAATTCAAAAAACGAAATCCGCAATTATTTTCCTACCAACCTAATATATTAAGAGATATGTAATTATGTAGTCAGATGTTAATCAAACTATCTTACATCACACACACACAGCCACACACATAGAAATTTATATATATATATATATATATATATATATATATATATATATATATATATATATATATATGTAAGAGTAAAGGTTACACTAAACAGGGAAATAATGGTAGGCTGTCAACGCTATAACCCAGTATGTGGCATTATCCATTATTCATGCGTGTCGGAGCTGCTGAGTGATAGAGATTTTCTGAAAGCATTTTACCGTCTCTATTTAATGCGAAGCCACATCAAATATAGTGAAAGAAAGGAAAAAAAATAAAAGGAACTGTAAGTCGAGGACGTATTTTTCTCAAACGAACCTACTTTCAGTTTCGAAAATATATTTTTCAAAGCAGAGGCTGGTTAGCGAGAATTCAAATGAGTACATAAATAGTTATCTCGCCTACTAAATCTTTATTCACGCAAGCTTTATTAAGTACCGTCGTTTATCAGTCAGCTTTTATCGTTAGATCGTTTTTCGTAATTCAACGTGGTTAATGTTGTAGTAGATATTTTTAATTAATCTGTTTTACAAAGAGAACATTTTTTTTATAAAATTCATGTAAAATTACAAATGACTTTTTTTTAAAAAAAATAGAATACTATTTAAGTTTAAAATTACTTTTAAATAAATGAGAAACTGGAATAAATACATAAATATCTGTTAAAATATTTAGAAGCAAAGAATCGATTGATTAAATACTATATTTAGATTATTAATTCATTACAAAGATTTTAAGAAGCTTTAAATCTGGGGAGAAAGAGGTTGATACTGACAGAATTCTTGATTTATCTGTCACCTCAGAGAGAACAATTTGTAATCGGGATACTGACCAAAAAAGAAAATTCGCTAAAACAACCACGCCTTTGCAATCCAAGCAAATTACAAAAGTAAGAAGTTCTCTTATGATAAAAATGGAGACTCTATTTTACATTTGGATTGAAAATCAAAATCACTGAAGAATGCTACTGAGTGAAATGGTTATTTAATAGAAAGCTTAAAGTATTTTTAAAGTTCTGACGCTCAAATATATATATATATATATATATATATATATATATATATATATATATATATATATATATATATATATATATATATATATATATATATATATATAATCATCCAACTCAGTGCAACAGCTGAAACATCAGCAAACTTGTCAGTGCTCAGAGTACCCAAAATAAATACCCACGTGTACTAGCATACATTTATCAAAATATAAACTATATAAAAAAAAACATTAAAATATAAACTACACTGCACACTAGCGTGCAATGTAGTGATGCTCAAATGAAACAATCATGACAATCAACCCGCAACTATGGCGCAGTGCCCCCAAGTTAAGGCCTGGAAGCCCCGTCTAAATAAGTTAAGTTAGATAAGTTAGGCTAGGTTAATTCTTTGTTTTGTTTTGTCCTGTGTTGCTTTGTCATTGTAATTGTCTTGTAATGTATGTGCTGTTCATCAGTGTTCTGTGTGCAGTTATCCATTCCTTCCGGTTTTTTGAATTTTTTTTCCAGAATCCATCATTTAAAATCATCCCTCATACCCCCTTCCTGAAACACGACTCTCCTTTCAAACCCAGTTTAAAAGCCACTGCTAAAACTCCGGACATAACCTCAACTTCCATCCAACGCACTATAATACAGCGTTGAAATGTAAAAACTCATCTAAATAAAAGTCATAATAAAAGTCACACAAAAAAAGTCTTCAAAAAGTCTTCTCATCACAATAAAAGTATTTTTGATTTTGATTTTTTTTGAGTATTTTTAAAGATCTCCAAAAAGATACACCTTCATCTAGAGGAGCATCTTTGGAAAAATTCGAGGTCAGCCAATAAATGATGAGTGAATTAAAGATTATTTTTTTAAATTTTAATCGTTATGCATTTCAATTTGGCTTAATTTTCGCAATTTTCATGATATGTATAATTTATTTAGATGAAACGAATTAAAATAAGTCCTATAGAAATACTATGTATGTAACAGATTATTTCGATTTAGGTTGGCTTTCTTTGGTACCAATTAACAAGCATAGGTTTTGATCTATAAAAATTAATTCCAATGTAAAATTTCCATAAAATAAATTATTTTTTTCGTGCAAACTCCCTTCTCATAACGCTGCTTTCTCTGCTACCCTCTACAAGTAGCACGTTAACAATTTCCATAATAACAATAACATCCACAATAACAATTTCCATTCCAGATCAATGATTGGTTGATGGACATCGCGTGGTCTCTGTTCTGATTGATTGACATCATTCACATGTGTGTAGCTCTCTCACGGTGTACAATAAAAGAGAATATACGATTTCAGTGTAAAACTGATAATAAATTTATTCAAAACACGTATTCATTGAAGCTTAGAAGTAAACAAATTGTTACACATTTTAGCAATGTATTTTATTGTTATTTTTTATAAATTTTTCAAAAATTCGTGACTTACATTTTACCAGGATTAATTGTGTGTATAATTTGTTAATTTTTGTTATGTGTTAGGAGGAGGGGGCGATCGATAGTGAACAGGAGAAGAGCTCGCCTTGGGAGTTGGTGAGCGCAGCGAGCATCAGGCAGACCCTCTTAATTTAGCTATGTAATCGTAATCGAATTATAATTAATTAGTATTTTTAAGCTTTACAATTAACTTCAATATTAAGGAGCTTGCATAAGTTTGAAATCTTAGAAAAACATATTTTTGTGTTTTTTTTTTTTGCATATTTTTAAAGATTAAAGTATTAAGTTAAAGATTAAAGTATTATCAAAATGAATTTTATCAAAATTACAAAAATTCCCTCAGATACAGTAATTTTAGTGGAGGCGGTTCGCAGCGGGACAGGGCTTAACTCGAGCACGATTTTTCATTTTTCTCGAAAATATACTTCAAGACGGTGTACATCATATCTCAAAAATTATTCATCTGTGTACATTCACAATAAAAATCTTACGGCTTACATTTTATTCAGATTATTTGTGGGAATAATTTGTTAATTTCTGTTATTTGTTAGAGGTGAGCGAGCGGGGGGGGGGGCGAAATCCTTCCAATTGGGAGGGGGTTCTCAAGCGTAGCGAGCAGACAGAGTCCGTTGATTATAAAAATAAAAAAATTGAGCTGAAATAAGTACGCATACTTCGAAACAAAACCCTTAAACTGACTGATTTTGATTATGAAGTGTATAAAAATTCATAAAATTATTATTTAAGAAACATAAGGTTAAAATATTAAAAAATGTACTTAAATTCCAAACAGAATCAAATCGTATAATAGTGTTTTTCTTCCAACACAATCGTTTAATCGACGAATGTAATATCAATTTTAATGTAGTTTAATTTCGTTAATATAGCTTTTGACCGACATAATTATGTTCGTTAAAGAATACCCACAACTGAACTAGATTGGATGAGAATGCGTTTTCTTAATCTTCATAAACACATGCCGCGTTTTTCGAGGTTGCTCCAGATTTCAATTAAACAAATACATCTGAAGAAAGCAAATCAATATTCATTTTGTATAATAATTGAAATTGTTCTTTGTAATTTGTTGTTATTATAACTACAATTTATTTTATAATTTTATTTTTACTCTAGATATAATTATTGTTTAAATAATTTTATTTTAACTATCGATTTAATTAATACTATTGAACCGAAAACACTTTTATTTTTTTATACATTCCATAATAATTACATATTTCAAAATATCAAATATTGAAATACATAAATAATTAAATACAAAATATTAGGTTGGTAGGAACATAATTACGGTTTTTGTTTTCTGAATTCTTACTTTAATTTTTTCAATGAAAGTGCTATTTCATCGTGTTCATGCTAATATCATTTTAAAGTACATTTTTCGGTCTGTATTTAGGTAAATCGACTTTGGTATTATTAATAATTTTTCTTCAAATTTGGTTGTTGAATTAAAGAAGGAAAATTAGCAAATAAGAGTAATTTTTTATGAGTTCAAAACGGATTGTAAAGCAGAAAAAACTGTTCGTAAACTAAATGATGCTTTTGGTGTAGTTACTTTTAAGGAACATATGATACAAAAGTGGTTCCAAAAATTTCGTTCTGGGGGCGAGAGCTTTGAAAGTGAAGGGCGTGGAAGTCTTCTTCGGTTCATAACGACCAACTGAAGGCGTTAGTTTAATCGAAACCATTACAACTGAGAGTTATTGTGAAGAAATCGATAAAATACACCAAGAATTGCAACGTCTATTCCCCGCATTGGTCAATCGAATAAGTCCAATCCTGCTGCATGACAATGCACGACCACACGTCGCATAATTGACCCTTCAAAAGTTGAGTGAACTGGACTATGAAACATTGCCCATCCACCAAACTCATCAGACATCTCACCAACATACTATTACTTTTTTAAGCAGTTTGACAACTTCTTACAGAGTAAGGTCTAATCAAGTCTAACCAAGCTGTTGCTGAAAGTGCATTTTGAGATTTTATCAATTCCAGAACTCCGGTATTTGCAGCACCGAACTAAATAAATTTATAATTAATTAGCAAAAATGTGTCGATTCTAATGATGCTTATTTCAATTAATAAAGTTAATCATTAGCTAAGAAAAATGTATATGAATTTATAGGTCATAAACCGCAATTATTTTTTTACCAACTTAATATAGCAACAAAAACTATCAATATTGTTAAATATTTGAGACAACAATTTTAATAAACGATTTTTATACAAATAAATTAAGAAATAAATAAATAATTAAACATACATCTAAAACCTGCTAATAAGTATAAATAAATAACATGAATTGCCTTAATAGAAGAAAAATACCAAGAACTAAACTAAGTCCGGACCTTCAAGATTCATCAATAACAATCAGAAATTGTAGATACATAAGAAATAACAAAATAAAAGCAAGTATAAATTTTGTTAAAATAACGTTTTTTTTTTAAGAAAATATTAATTATATTTAATTGTAAAGGAGAATATTGTTGAAATTTCTATTTTACTAAAAATAATTAAACACTGATTCTTATAAAAACTATTAAAGAAATATGATATTTTCGAAACATTATAATACTTTAAAAACATAATTTTATTCATTTTTTTTCCTTGCAGCTTTTTTAATATTAAGTTAAATTTTCTGTTGCTTTGTAATCACATTTTATAAATTTTTGAAAGAAAATCATATAATATTTACAGATAATAGCGTTAGTGTGTTATTAAATTTTCATATAAAAAGAACAATTTAAGTTTTTTTGTGTGCGTTAAATCCATGATATTTTATGCATTAACTTGGTATTGTTTGATATTAACATTAAAAAGCATGATTTCATCTTAAAAAGAATCAATTACTTTCATGATACTTTACAAAATGTATGATTGATTTGTTCCTCTTGTATATTTTCTTAGTAATTTAAATATTGTATCGTATAAAAATTTTAAATTATGACAAATATGTTAATATTTTTGTACAAAACAATATTGTATAAAAATAAAGTTTATTTTCCAAAAAAAAATAAATAAATCTGTCGAAGGACAGCTGAAAGATTTACATAAGAATTCAGAACTATTGAATTATTTAAGATATTGAGATGAAGCAAAAAAATAAAAATTGTTTTCAACATAACCTTTCAAATGATGTACTTATTTTTTAAAAATATAATTTTCAATACACGTGTATCGCCTACTTTTATATTACTTAATCACGTACTTTTACCTGTTTATACATTTTTCTGTTTCTTATATGTAGTGTTTTGAAATAAAAGTCAAAATAAAATATCTAAAACTCATATATAATTTAATTTTAAGATGTTATTTTATTTAATTTTAATCTCTACAATTTGGTCGTATGATGAAAAATATTAAAATAATAGTTTAGTAATAATATTCTTATTAGTTTTCAATTATTAATAACTGATTAAAAATTAACATTCAAAAAACTATAAGAGCCCACATTAAAATAATTATGATATCATAAAATATTTTACACTTTCTTAATTATAATATATTTTTAAAAACAATAAAATTAAAAAAATAATCGTTGATAAATCACAAAAAATATAATATACTTTTATGTACAGATATGATATAATTTCAAAATCGAAATAATAAAGATTAGTTTCAAGTTCTTAAAGTTTTCATTGTAAGTATAGGAATAACATTTTTTTTATGATTTTAGGTATTATAAATATATTCTTGTTAATAAAAGTTTATTTTCATTTAGATATTTAATAACTGTATAAATTTGAATAATTTTTCAATTTTATGATATTATTATTTCAATTGAATAATAATGTGCACCCACTGGTACAACAAATTAAGCAAATAAACAATTATCTGACAAAATATAAAATCTATGAAACTGTATCAAATCGGCATTAAAGTAAAAATAATGTGTACCTTATTTCATGCAAATTGTTTTTCACTATTCAACCGAAGTGACTAAAACATTGGTTATTATTGGTTCATTAATGAATAGGCACAGAACCAATTGTGTCATTACAAGAGAAAGACGTGAGAGAAATAATAACAGAGAAAATGTTTTTGCAAGTAGTGAACAGTTCGTTGACAAGTTTAAGGCAAATCGATGAACCTGTGTAGAACTTATTTGTATGCTGCGTATGTGTATATTTCAGCAGTTCTTAAAATGTATTTTGCAAGAAGAAAATCTATTTCTGTTTAATTTTTATTATAAATTATTTAGTCATAATGGAAATAAAACATGTAAATCTTTTCATAACCAAAGAAGATAAACATCTTTTTAGATTTTCTAAAAATCTGTTTAAATATTTTATTAAACTCACTCTATGTATAACAAATCCATTGACATTAGATTGACTAAATATAAGTACAATATCTAAACAGATATTGTACTTATATTTAGTTACTCTAATGTCAACGGATTTGTTATACATAGAGTGAGTTTAATAAAATATTTAAACAGATTTTTTAGAAAATCTTTAGAGATAATGGAAAGAATTCATGATTAATATTATAGATGATATATGAAGGATGGAATTATATGGATAATTTTAAATGCTTTTCAATTATCTTGTTTTATAAGATACAAATAAAATTTAGCTTTTTTAAATTGGAGGTATTACGTTGGTAGAAAAGTAATTGCGGTTTATGACCTTTTAGATCCCCCCCCTCCGGCTGTAAAGTATTAAACAAATTATCAAAAGTTACCGAATAAAAAAATTATACAATTATAAAATATAAAATTAAATTATTCTTTAAATAAATATTTAAGAAATAAATATTAATTAAGTTTTTTATTCAAACAACAAAAAAATCATGTTTTTTCGTGGCAACAAACGATTTTTAAACTAGACAAGATATAAAACGTCAAAATATTACGTTGAAGGTAATATTTATTGTTATTTTATTTACAGTTGCATAAGCCTTGAATTTTTCCTAAATAGCGTGACGTATACTAATTCATTATCATATTGTTTATTCTAAGAATAACTCATTAAAACGATTCTTCCATTCGAATAAAACAAATATATATGAAACAAGAAAAAAATATTATTGGGTAATGAAAATAAATTCTGCTCTAGATATGAAAACTTATCATGCGATTGTGTGGTTGACAAGGTCTCGAGTCCTACACCAATGATGAATGCACTTTACAAAACTGCATTGTTCTATAATACGAGTAAATATTTCCATTTATGCTTCTCATCAACTGTCCACATTTAGAAATTTGTACATTGTTCGTTTATGATGCTGGCAAAGAAAATTACTTCAATAACTCATAATCTAAATTGAAGCCACTACATCGATACAATTCAATTGGAACAGTATATTTAATTAACGACATGGCAATTCACACATTGGTGCAACCGGTGCTTCTATTTTTCATCTCCTTCTAGCAGTACAACGTTGACGTCATTGCCGCATACAGAGATTACATGTTGTAATTCATGTATAGTTAAGCACAGCTACCTAGCAAGTGATGTTATCTTATGTAAAAGGTGAAGATTGGATTGAAACATGAACAGTATAGTTATAAATAATTAACACGCAGACTAAAGATTAAAATGGTCTCATTTTGACATATGTATAGTAAATCATTTTTATATTAACAATAGAAAAATATCAGAACTAAAACAACTTTAACACGAAGATATAGATAGAGTGAATTACTTGAATATTCATACATTTCGGATATTTAACACGTTGACTGCCACGCAACTTTTGTGTTTTTCCCTGGGGGCCATAATAGAAATGTCATTATTCTAAGCATATAATGATAAAATATTAAGAAATATGATTAAATAAGATCATATCTTTATCAATAGTGCGTTTATCTCCCTGGTGTTCACAGATGACCACCATGGCCCTACAGTGCACTCAGTTACTCTCGATAAACTGCTTTTCGAAATCTACCGCGCAAAAACAAAAAATGAATGTTCTCGATAAGTATCATAGCAACCGTAACAAACTACATTTCATTTGTTTTGACAAATGCATCAATGTCAGTAAGTCGTTTCGAACAGAAATATTTTAGCAAAGATTTCCTATTATAAGAACTTTCTATGGAAACTGTAAATGTATGCAAAAGGAATTATACTTGTGAGAAATCAAAAGTTGTTATCGACAACAATACAAGAAAATGTGCTGTAGACTTTTCCAATCAAATGATCACATACAGCACGTTGCACAGTGGTTCAAAATCTGTCCAAAATCAGGCCAAAAATCGAAAAAATAAAGTTCTATTTGAGACTTCTGGCTGTCAGAATAGTTTCGGTGGTCCTTCTGACATTTAGGACCGGTATTGAAGGGCAGATGTTCGTACTGCCTTTAGAATTCATTTCGAAAGTGAGCGTTTCTAGCGTCGCATTGAGCTATACGCTCGAAAAGAAACGTCATGTTTAAAAGTGTCTAGTTTTTTATAGATTAACCAATTTAAATTCTGTAAAATGGAATATTCTCCTGAAAGTAATTATTATTTTAATATTTAGTTTGAAATTTGATTCAATAATGATGCAAGCAATAAATTAATAATGAAGTTATTGATAATTTTTTAAGCACGTTACCTAAAATGCTGATATAGTAGAGGATAAATAAAAATACTTATCAGTTCCTGCCGTGAAATCTTTTTAAAATATTTATTGTACTTCTCTTTAAAAATATCAAAAAATTAGCTCCAGATAGCTGCAAATTTGGTCTTTGTGCAAATTTTTATACCAAGAAGCACAAATGTGCCTCAAAGTGTGCATAATTTCCTATCCACTTATTGTAATTATAACATAAAAAGTTATTGTTTTTTTACATTATTTTTTAATAAATCTATTAGAAAAATTTGGAAAGATTTCGTGCGAAAGTGCAATAGAACTAAAACAATGGAAGATGTTTTTTGAGGATTGCTAACGTCTGATCATGTAAGTTTTAGTACACGAAAACTACCTGCCAAAAAATGAAATCATTGTCGCCTCAAGCAGTTCAATTGTTAAAACCGTCATTGATTGAAGAAACAAGTGTACCGATTTCGACGATGCAATATACTGATGATGACGATACTGATTACTCGGCGGACAGTGATTAAATTTAAGTTTGTAAAATGTCAATAAATGCATATTCACATTTAATAATGTATTATATATTTCCTACCCTGTATAATATCAATACACTATATCCCATATTGATATATTAAGGTAATATTACTTTTTTTATAAATTAAGGTCATTCATTTTCAGATACCTTGAAAACCTCGAGAAAATGATTTTTAGTTAAATAAACATTGATTAAAAAAATTAATCAGCTATTTTCAAGTCGTAATTTTATTTTTTGAAAAAAATAAAAATCAGATTCATAATCAGTGATCCTAAAAACTCTAAAATACATAATTTTGAAAGAATTGAATTATTTTTTAACAGAGTGGTGTGTCATTATGAACCCGCCATTTTGTTTTTTCAAAATTTGACTGCATATACGTAATCAACGATCTCAAAAAACCCTATATACAAACTTTCATAAAAATTGAAAAACACCTTCATATTTTGGCCAGTTTTTTGCGATTTGGGACCACTGGGTCGCTCAGAAAAACTACTAAGTGGTATATAAAGTTAGCTATGGAGTTGTTACGGAACGCTTCAGTCACAAATGCATTTCTACTATATAAACAAACAGTAAATAAAAAAATCAAAATGACTGAGTTTATTATAATGGCATTTGCAATGCACCTAACATAATTTCGTTATAAAAATCTGTAAAATTCATCTTCATGGAGTGTAGCTGTCTGGAAAATTTTACGCCATGAAATTTAAAAGAAGGAAGGGCGAGCGTATCTGATGCGAAAATGTAAAATGTGTTGATAGAAAAATATTCCAAATTTTGGTGCGCAAAATGCTAAAAAAAAAATCACAAAAAGGTAACTGCATACTGCAAAGATTGCAACGGTCAGCCCCGTTTGTGCTTGAAATCTTTTAATACAGTACACCTAACCCTCGACACGGCACTCGAATTACACGGTATCAGTTTAACACGACTGAAGGAATGTGAAAAAATTTCCATTTGCACGGCACTATTTCATTTTAACACGGTCACAGAATTGCAAAAAATAATGTT
Source organism: Acanthacorydalis orientalis (assembly GCA_034766995.1). NCBI lineage: Eukaryota > Metazoa > Arthropoda > Insecta > Megaloptera > Corydalidae > Acanthacorydalis > Acanthacorydalis orientalis. The sequence continues at coordinate 33,377,886 of CM068318.1, read as the reverse complement.
ATAAAAATCTCTCAATTACACTCTTTTGCAAAACAGTAAGCACACACAGTAAAGAGTTTCTTGCTTTCTTGCATCCTAACGATAACAGAAACTACAACTTGAACTCAAACTCTCAACTGATGTAGTTTTGAGTAGACATAACATTCCAATATTTGAGAATGAATATTCTGAGATCACAGGGCTGGTACATCTAGAAGGAGGAGAAAGGTTCGATGACATGACTTTTACTGAATTTGAAGACTTAATAGTGGATAGCAAATTTAATGAAGATAAATTGATAGAAATCGTCATTAATTCGGTTATTATAGCACCACTTTACAAATTATATAACAATTTATAGACGGATTTATGATTTTTTTCGACTATTATAAACTAATATTAGTCATTTAACAAACTATTACAATTAATTGACTCCCTGAACATTTATTTAAATATAAGATAATAAAAGTTTCAGCCCTATCATTATGAAACATATCAATTGAATTTTTTTCAATGCGGTATATATTTATTGCATAAATATGACGGAAAATACAGTCTGTATCAATAAATTACTATAATTATTTGAAAACCAATTACTTCGATCGGTTCTGGCTAACTAGGTTGATTTATTTGTGCAATTGGTAAAAACATGTGTAGTATAATAAAATTGGCCAACTGTTCTGTCAACGTAGAGTTGTGACCAAACACAAATTAAAAAGTTTGACGTCATGGTGCATGTGCGTACAGCGTCATATATTACCCATGACGTAATTATGAGCAATTAAACTGTCTACCCTCTGGCAACTAAAAGTCGTAATATGCGTCTAGCCTAATGGAGTTTTTGACAAAATAGTTTCTAATTTTGAGCAACAAAATATTATTATTATAATAATTAAGAATGCATTTCTAGAACATCGATTATAGTCGACTGATCGACTATTATAATTGATGATGGTTTTATAGGAAAAAAAACTTTTAAGTTTCACTTACATTAATTGTAGAATATATAATAAAGTATTTATATTGCAGCTAACTCTCGATTCATATAGTAGATTAGTTCTGCAAAAGTATCATGTAAATCGAAATCAAATTTTGTATAGCAATAAAAAGAGAAAATCCAAAAATATTAATTAAGTAATAAAGTATTTAATAATGTAAATTTAACAATTTATTTTTATTTATATGGAAATCATATACGAAAATGTGATTCGTTTATTCATAATAAATGTGTAATTATAGTAAAAGTGTCCAAAGCAGTATAAAAGATTCAAGAAATTTGCAACAAAAAATGTTATGCGACTTCTTTTAAAAAAGAGTAAAAAGAGAATATTTTCAAATGTACTGAAATTATAGTTCATTCCATATTTTCTTCTCTAATTAATATATAAACAATTTTCTTCTTTCTTAGTAGAAAGGCATCACTATTGATATTGATTTCCTCAATTCCAGAATTATAGAAATCATTTCAGTAAAATTTATAATTGAAGTTCATTTTTTTCTTTTATGGAAATAGTTATAAATTAATACTAAAATAAAAAGTTCTATAACTATTTTTAAAAATTTAAGCTGCAATATCTTTTGGTTTATTATTAAGTAAATCACTTGTCACTTCTCTAATCATTTTTAATTTTTTATCTGTCTTATTAATAATAAATGTTAGAACTTTATTATTCCAGTTACTATTTTCAGATAATGTCCATATGATATTGATGAACAAATCTACTAATTTAATTTCAGTATTTTCTAATTCTTCAATTTTACAAACACCCAACTTGTAAAATTCTTCCCATTCTACTTAATGTACCAAATATCTATATATAGAATGTAGTAGTTTATATATATATATATATATATATATATATATATATATATATATATATATATATATATAGAGAGAGAGAGAGAGAGAGAGAGAGAGGAATTTCATTATCACAAAAAACTATATAAGATAATTTTTTAGCAATCCTTTAAGATCACAATTCTATTTCAAGAACTGGTGAGTTATTATTTGCATATAATAAAAAATTACAATTTTCCTAGCTTAATTAATGTGTTATAATAGAGGAAATAAAAAAGATTATATAAAAGTATAAATAAATCGTATAAAAAAGAAGAAATAATATGTCAAAATAAACAAAACTATTTTTAATTTTTTCATTTTTTAATCAACGAATGGTTGGGTATTTGAAATTTTAGGGAGTGTCGACAATTAATGTTACAACGAACGAATGTTTTATAGAAAAATATGCCATGCTAAATTGAAACGCTAAGTTATCTGATTATTTTGGATGTACTAAATAAAAAGAGTGCTATTAAAGTATCGGGTAATCGAATATTGTAATTGCTCATACTTTTCATACATACTTAATTACTCATACTTTTCTTTATTGTAATTTAGATTGGTTCTATTTTTGATGAAATGAAGAAAGTCAATTTTTAATATCTATCTTAAACACTAAAATGATTTTTTCACTAAGATAATTCCTTATAATTTTTTGACATATAATAGTATATATATAAACAAAATTCAACTCCATACTTGATACAAGATTATTTGTATATTGAAGTTTCCAGTTAATTTTTAAATTCATAAAATTTGACTATATTATGCTTAAAAATTCAATGATAAACTCTCAATGATAATAATCCAGTAACAAATACAACAAATACCCAATTATGAGTTTCAATAATTAAATATAAAAAAAATAAAAGTTGACATATGAAATATAAACCATACACGAAATTATTTTCAAAAAAAAATAAATTAATTACAAAACAGAATTCAAATGAAAGATAAAAATATGTGCGATTAATTAATTTTCTAAACAAAGTAATATTCAATACTATATTTTTTTATCCAAATGTATAAAAGAAAATATTTATTAAATTTTTCCACTATAATATTGTATTACTAAAAATTTATTTCTATAGTAATTTGAATATATAAATATTATTTTGTATACAAAAAAAAAATAAAGTCGAATTTAACAATCTAATATATATTTTAAAAAAGTATAGCATGATATTACATTCACTAATTTCAACCACTGTGATTTTATTTTCATATTAAATACAGAATGTTCTTGATTAGATCAATACAGCAGCACATATTATTGAAAAAAAATATGTTTTAACCATTGATTTATTATCAAAACACACAGAGCTTCACTCAGAAGAGTAAAGATGTTTTATTATAGTATACATATACAATTGTATATTAAAAAATAACTATTGTACTTTTCTCTCTCTCTCTCTCTCTCTCTCTCTATATATATATATATATATATATATACATACATATGTATACATATATAAAAATATCTTAATGATATTCGTGATTTTGAAGTATCTGATGTTGTGTTCTCCATTATTATTTTTAAAGACTGATTTCTAAAACCTAAGAATCTAAACTCTATTTGTATATGGCCTGCATGCCGAAACTAATAGTGAATAACTTAGATAATCTAAAAGGATGAAAATCATCAAAACTATGCATCAACAGGATCACAGGTATAAAAACGTACAGTTTTATATATGTATGTATGTATGTATGTATGTATGTGTGTATATATATATATATATATATATATATATATATGTATATAAAATACATACAGATATATGCTCTCATTGTAAAACCTTTGTTAGTCAAAAATAATAGGCTCTGTACCTGACAGCTCACTTAATGCTTCTGGAATTCATTCGTTTCTCTCTTTCTCTCTCTCTCTCTATATATATATATATATATACAGTTATTTATTAGGTGCATACTTTTATTTGGTGCCGTTTTTATATGAAATGAATGTTTGCGGAAAAATAGATAGAATACATTTCAATCCTCCAAATATCCCTCATTATCTTATATAACTTTTCTCTATCTGTTGGGTAACTGACTAATCCCTTGTTGTAAAAAATATGGCGGCTTTGAGTCGTTGTCGAAGTCGTAATGCATTTTCGGACCTCTTGCATTTTTTTATCCCCTTTTGCATACTCTGTGCATCAATACACTTTTTCTCAAATCTAAACAAATCATTCCTGCGGCTTTTTTTACCATTTTTTTCATCTGAAATCCGAAAAGTATACAATGTTCTAATATGATACTCTCAACCGCCATTGTGTTCACTACTTTCTTGTGAGGTTATCCCAATTGATTTGCCTAGATATATAGTATTTTTAAATGGTAAGGTTAGTATTTTAAAATTCTAAGACGATGAGAAAATAGATATAAGATTGATTTAATTTAAAAGAACCGAATTAATTTTTACACATAATTTATTGTATAATTAATAATTGACGCAGTTCCTGTTAACATATAATTTCTTCTTTTCCATTGGAATTCTTTTTTTCTATTTAATGTATTCACATTTTTCTACATTTATTAATTTTTTACACTCTAAAATAGTTAGTATTTATCTAAAAAAACTCAACAATTATTTAAAATTATAACATAATAAATTGCTATATTAATTTTGAAACAAAATAAAATTTAATTTTAAATAACTTACAACAGCAACTTTTAATGTTAACATTTTTTATACTCATGTATAAAATGATATTATATACTCATATATACATACATGTATATATATATATATATACACATATATATATATATACACGTTTTATAAATTTAAAAAAGTTTAAATTATCAATCTAATACAGATTAGATTATTAATGGTGTGTACTTTTCTACAATGATGTTAAAAAATGTAAGAACGATGAATGAACAACGTGTACGATATTTATACCTTTTAAAAGAAAAATAATACAAAAAAAACGAACCGCGTCATGTTTTAAAATAACTGGTTTTATATATAGAAAAGTTGTGTCGGAACTGTATGTCAAATACCACTAACATGATAAAAGTTTTAAAAAGCTTGTTCTATAAAAAAACAATCATTAAAATCCAATGCATTCAGAATAGTGTTACTAAATGATATACTATATCAAAAACCATTTTATATAGTGTTTATTTATATTTATATATATATATATATATATATATGTATGCGTGTATATATATATATATATATATATATATATATATATATATATATATATATATATATATACATACACGTTGGTCGTTTGATAAATATGATAAAAAAAGTTAAGCTTAGCAAGCACCGTTTTTTGGAAGAAATCGTTTTTTTTTCTCAACATGGCTTCCATTGAGGGCTATACATTTCCAGCGAGCCTGCGAAATATTCATTGACGGCGGCGATAATATCCTTATTCAACGAGAATTTCTTTCTAAAGAGACAAATTTCGAAGACTGGAAAGAAAATGAAGTGGCACAGGGTTAAGTCCGAAGAACAGGGTGGATGAGAAATCAATTCGAAGCCTAATTCTTGCAATTTTGCCATTGCGATGGACGATTTGTGGGACAGGGCGGTGTCCTGGGGAAACAGCACTTTTTTGGGCGCCAATCTTGGCTATTTTGTTTCAGATTTTTTTTCAAACGATCCAATAATGTTGCATCATAGGTTTTTGTTATCGTCTTTCCCTTCGTTAAGTAGGCGAATAGGAAGATTCTTTAGGAATCTCAAAAAACAGTAGCCATCACCTTCCCAACCGAAAAACCGGGTCTTCACCTTCTTTGGCGTACTTTCACCAATTGTTGACCACTGCTTTGATTGCTTTTTCAATTTAGGTGTGTACTTGTGGATCCATGTTTCATTCACGGTCACGGTCGACTCAAAAAGGCCTGCTCGTGTTTTCCATCTTTGCGGCAATTGCTACAATTCTTGCTTCAAACATCTGTAGAAAGTGAACAACGAGTCGCTTCTGACTGAAATTTCGCTTATGCCAGTTTGAAAAGTGGCACTGATAGCCGTGACGTTACCAAATGAATATTGGCGCCACATCATAGAAATTTACCAAACTTACTAAACGACCCCCATATATATATATATACATATATATATGGATATATATATATATACATATGGATATATATATATACATATGGATATACATATATATACATATATATATATATATATACATATATATATATATATATATATATACATATATATATATATATACATATATATATATATATATATATATATACATATATATATATATATATACATATATATATATATATATATATATATATATACATATATATATATATATACATATATATATATATATATAGATATATATATATATATATACATATTATATTTTATAAAAACAAACTATATTTTATAAAAACAAACTTTTTTAATTTTCCTCTATATATCTGATATCTCATATCCACAAATGCTTAAAATCTAAACTTAAAATACATAAACATGAAAAATGTATATATGTTTTTCCCAGATTGTTACGCACAGACATGTCATAAAACCAGAAAATCATGTTTAACGTCAAACTAAAACATGAATTTGTTATGGGGATTTCACATCTCTCGGTACAGTCATAACATTCAAAGCTACTGATGTTCAAATCACAATATAGAAACCACCAAGTACACCAAAAAAAAACTATATACATTTCTAAAATTATCACAAAACAGAATTGAATTTGAGGATAAGGTATTATACATATTAAAAAAAAATCATTGGCACTAGCATTATCAAGAGCTCCTGACGGAAAACAGACCTCCTTTTAAAGAAATTGACTACGAACTGAAACCGCAGCAATGGGACAAAATAGACGAAGTGACACTCAAGGAAGTTAGACTGGCAATAAAGTCCATAAAAAATAATAAAGCTCCCGGTCCAGGAGGTTTACCCATAGAGTTACTAAAAAACGCCTCCAATATAGTAATAGAATTTTTGTCATCACTTTTTAGCGAATGTCTAAACGGAGGCGAAATACCGCCCGAATGGAAATTAAGTTATATAAGTTCCATTCATAAAAAAGGAGACAAGAAACACTGTGATAACTACAGAGGTATTAGCGTTATATCCTCAATTGGTAGACTGTACGGACGTATCCTAGCACATAGTCTAGGAAACCAATTTCAGAATATGGAGGAGCAAAGTGGCTTTAGAGCTGGAAGGTCCACCATTGACAATATATTTTGCATTAAACAATTGGTGGAAAAAAGTATAGCCTATAACAGCGAACTTTACATGGTTTTCGTGGGTTTCAAAAAGGCCTTTGATAGTGTGCCTCTAAAAAAAATATGGACCGCACTTGAAGAAAACGGAATTGCTAACTCATATATCAGCGCTGTAAAATTACTGTACAAAGAAGCAAAAAGTAAAATAAAAATCGGTCATACCTACTCCTCAGAATTCGAAGTTAGTAAAGGAGTAAAATAGGGCTGTCCCCTGTCCCCGATTCTGTTTAATATTTTCATGACATCTGTCCTAAGAAATTGGAGTAGGAAATGCAGTGCAATGGGTATCAATACTGGAGAAGGGATCCATACACACTATACTCTTCGCCGACGACCAAGTGGTAATAGCAGAGGATACCCAGGATATAGAGTAAATGATGAGAAAACTAATAGAGGAATTCGAAATCTGGGGGCTGCAAATTAACACCAAGAAAGCACAATACGTGGTCATTGGGACAAACGTTCGGGACATCGAGACGGAAAAGGTACCATCAAAACAACCTCCCAATACAACTATCTTGGCATTACACTAACATCAGATGGAACAGATCAAAAGGACATACTGAATAAAATTGGGAAAGGGAGGGCCATTACTAGCAAGCTGCATTCCGTAATATGGAGTATGGACATCTTGTTAAAAACAAAAAAACAATTATTTCAATGATTCGTAGAGAGCTGTGCCACCTACGGGTCGGAAGTTTGGACTCTAAACGCGAACATGAAAAGAAAGATTGAAGCGATGGAGATGAACTTGTGGAGATGATGCTGCCAACACATGTTACTTGACCACGTTAGAAACGAAGAAATTAGGAAGAAGAGCAACGCCAAAATCCCAATAACGTGCACTATAGAAAAGAAACAGCTGTTATGGTATGGACATATGAAGAGAATGGAAAGGCAGAGAATGCCAAATATAGCCTGGAATTGGATCCCCTCAAGAAGAAGAAAAAGAGGACGGCTAAGGAGACAATGGCACGAAGGCATAAGAGCTGCCATGAGAAGATGGGACGTAGAGGAGATTGACGTCCACGACAGAAGCACATGGCGAGCGAGATGCGGGAAATGGCCAGAGGCCGTATAAACACCGCTCATAGTAGTAGAAAACAATCATTAATTTTTAGTTAGATAAAATTGTATAAAAAGATTATTAATAATTATATTGTAAATTTTTTCAGTGAAAAATAATTTATCACAAATTTAAATTAGAATTCATAATATATTTACTAGGACATAATAACTATTTCTTTTAGTTATAAAGATGGAAACACTTCAAAGATAATATTTTTAAAAGATAAATATATATCTGATACATTTTCTAACACGTTTTATGTGTTACAAACATACAATCTACCACACAAGAACTTAAGCAAGATTAAACTCAAACTATTAATATTTGATGATTGGTAACTGTAATTTCGTGTAATACTATTTAATTTGTTTCGAAGTGCGTTACATATTTAATACTTTTATGTTATGGTGGATATTTTCAATTAAAATAAGTTTGTACTAAAGGATATTAAAAATGATTTTGACTCACCATGTTGCGGTAAAGTATTTGAAAGTATCAAAATCAAAACAAGACATCGGTGAGTGAATTCGACGATATAAAATAGAATAAAATGAATATGATGACGAAGAATATGGCACAGCACGAGCAATTTCGTACCTGAAAGAAAAAAAAATTATTAGCATTTTTGAAAAAAACCCTTCTAATTATTTAAATATATCCTAACAAAAACTATCCAAAAATATATTCATGTTTACAAACTAAATATTCAACAACGATTGAAAGACTACTATTAATCTCTTAACTGGGCATGACGAAATGTTTCTTCATGCCAGAAATACAACTCTAATGGGCATTGACAACATTCTTCATCATGGTGCTTCAAAAATTAATCTCTATTCGGCATTAATTTTGACATCATTTTTGTTGTGCCTATCTCAATGCATTTTATATGTTTGAAGCTACATTTTTTCACCGAAGCGGTGGAAACATATATCGAAAGATATATAGATAAATCACAGGCTACATCTACTAACAGGAGACGTCCTTATTTAACGTCAAAGCCATCTAGATTAGTAGAAAGACGTTTTTCCAATTATATTCCTAACAACAATTCAAGAGCAAATGTAACCAGAAAATGCACTTTGTGCTATTCGAAAGGTTTGAGAAAAGAATCGAGATTTTGGTGTCCGACTATAAGGTTACTCTGTGTGTCTCAATTTTTCAAGGAATACCACACAGCAAAATAATTTCATATAAATTCATTTTACTAATTTTTATATTTGAAAAGACCATTTTTTTTGGTTTAATATCTTTTATTAAAATATTTTTCATTTTTTTATTTTTTTTTCATTCATTTTCGTACTCTAGACTCAATATAATAACATACCATTACAAAAAAAAACTCACTCTGAAACGAGTTATTTTTATACGAGTAAAAATTAATTCCTCTGTTGAGAGGTTAAATTGCAAAAAAATAAGAAATAAACTTTTGCAGTCAAACTAATCAAACAAAAAAATGTTTGAACTGGACCAAAGTTAACTAAAAAGATAAAGTAATATACTCGTAGACTACAATGAGCCTTATTTTTATATTTTTAATAATATTAGCCATGAAATAATAATTATATACAAGAAATAGATTTTTATGTACCTTGACGATCTGAGTATGATTTCATCGATATTAAAATGCATATAAACAAGAATGAAAAATTATTAATGATAAATTTATTGACAATTTTTATGATGTACGAAGTGAGAAAATAAATTGTTTATATAAATTAAATATGCAAGATCGAAATAACAGAACAATATGTATACCGCACTCTCAAATCTTTATTATGTAGTCTTCTTTTCTTTTTAACGGTTTCGGACATTTAGTTTTCTTTACTAGACATTTTGATATTGGTTGAATAGGAAATTTATATTTTGATAGTTTACTAACGTCTACATAAAAATGACTAAGGACACAAAATCGAATCGGCGAATTATTGCATATAAATTCATTATCTAACCAATCTCTGATGTAATTTTAAATTTGAAAATTCAATATAAATGATGCATATCCTGCACAGTCATCAAATTGTAATCCAATAGAAAACGTTTGGTTGATTATAAAAATACTTTCATGATAGAAAAATCGATAGCTTTTATCATCTCATTAGAGTTCTTTGGATAGAATGGGAATTGCTAAGTGAGGAGTATGCTGAAAAAATGCTTCAAAATTTATTAAAACATTATAAACGTCCAGTTGAACAACGTACATGAGTGTGTTATTCATTGCGAAAAAATTTAAATATGTATCTTTGAAGTAAAATATTTTTTTTTAAAAAAATCTTGTCTACTTTTTTATATGACTGATTGTATTAGGTACGTGCAAAAATAATTGCGGTTTTTATCATTTTAAATTTTAAGCTGATTCTTCGAGTTAGCGCTATCTTTTATTATAGTCATGTAATACATAACATTGTAAGCAATTTAATTATCAATAACGATTTCAGCTTATGTCTATTGTTTTCATTCTTTAGTATTGTTAGATATAACCTTTCAAATTAGTGATAAAAAGAGCAAATTCACGCGATTTTGTTGTATAAATTTAAATGGGGATGTAAAGAAACAGAAACTGCTCGAAATATCAAATTTTCTTTCAGCGAGGAGTCAGTGAACGTACAGCTCAACACTGGTTCCAAAAATGTCGTAATGGAAACGAAAGCCTTGATGATGAAGCCTTGAGAAAGGTCGTGGACATTTTTCAGCTGTAGACATTAGTGATTTAAGAATCATTATTGAAGTGGACCCGCATAAAACAATTCGAGGGATGACAGAAGAACTCATTGTTGATCATTAAACAGTTGTTCGACATTTTAGCTTAATTGGAAAAACAAAAAAGCTGGATAAATGGATGCCGTATGAATTAAATGAACACCATCTGCTCTGCGTTTTTTTAGCATAATAAAAATGATATTTTTCTTGATCTTTGTAACATGTGGTGAAAAGTAGATTTTCTACAACAATCAGAACGCTCATCACAGTGTCTAGGACGAGAAGAAGCACCAAAACAGTTTCCTAAACTGAAGCTTCATGAAAAAAAAGATTATGAACATTGTTTATTGGTCGGAAAGTGGTATCATTCACTACAACTTCTTAAATCCTGGTGAAACAATAACAGCAGAAAAATATTGCCAGGAAATTGTACAAAAATGCACGCGAAGTTGCATCGTTTACGCCCAGAATTAGTTAATTGAAGAGGACCAATTCTTCTTCATGACAACACCCGACCAAACGTCTCACAAATGATTAAAAATGTTAAATGAACTGGGTTATGAAACTCCACCTCACCCACCTTATTCTTCAGACCTGTCTCCGCCAGATTAACCCTTTTTTATATATTTGAGTAATTTCCTACGAGAGAAGGTTTTCAAAAATCAAGCATCAGTTTAAAGCGCTTTCGATGAATTCGTTAATTCCAGAACTCCATAATTCTATTTTGTAGGAATAAACAAACATGTTTCGTTAACGAGAAACATGTTTGCTTATTCAAATGTGTGTGTTTGTTTAAATGTGTGCAGGCCAATGGTCTTTATTTTGATTAACAAATATATTTTTTAACTGATATATGCTTCTTTATACTTGATATGTAAAAACCGCAATTACTTTTGCACCAACCATATATATGACAACTTACAACAACTGTTTTAAACTACATTAAACAATTATAACATTTTGATATACTCTTAAAAGTAATCAATTTATATTATAATACAATATTCCCAGCTTTTTTTTAAAAAGAAGAAAACATGAAGTAATTTCAGTATCGCCGGTTCTGACTATAAAATTTCAAAGTTAATCTGTTCGGCCGTGCTCTGCACCGTTCCTCCATTGTTTAATGCATATTGTATGATATTCTGCGAGGCAATTGGCGCTAGGCGTTTTCACCGAGATAAGCCTTACGAAATATATGAATAAATGAATGTGTTAATATTCCCTTTTGTTGTTTAAGACGAGTTAATTTACATGATTCGCTTTCATTTGAATGTTTAAAATGTAACACTTGCCCACGGTAAAAATCGAGTTATTTGTAACGTACATACATTGGTTTTAATGACAGTTACGTATTTTTTAGTCGAATTTAAGACTGTAAGAAAGTATGGATTATAATGTATATTATTATCGCATTTCGATAAAATTTTAATTTCGAATTGTGACTAATTACAATCAACTCTTCTAAAGAAATCGATAATTAATATACAAACACAAAAATTTTGTAATTTGTCGCAAAAGTATTGACCTACTTATTTCTTCTGATGAATTTCACAAATGCTGTAACACTTTAAAGTCCAGAGAAGTTTTTAAAAATATTAATCCTAATTTTTATTAACACTAGGTTTACGGGACGCGTCAATTTGACTCAATTCAGGTTTCATGAGCAAAATTAAAGAAACTGTTACTATTTAGCAATGGAATTTTTTTCTGACTTTTAATAATATTATAGTACGAATATATATATATCCAAAGTTTCTTTATTCTCAAACTTCCAATTTTGAAATTAAAAATGTGTATACCATCTCTACGGCACACGTCAATTTGACGCAATTCAGGTTTCATGAGCAAAATTAAAGGAACTGTTACTATTTAGCACTAGAATGGCGCCATTCGGGAGTAGGTCAAGTCAGAACATTCAGAACAGTGGCTAAAGATTGACGGTTGCCGTCAATCCAGGGTACTCTTAGGCCAGGCCCCAAATAAGGACTGGACCAACAGAATCTATACAAGTGGCAGATTCTTCTCCCGGCTCCTGGTGCGAATTGTCACAGGACACGGAAGACTAAGCTACCACGAACATATACAAGGCCGAAGGACGGACGGGAAGTGTAGATGGTGTGGGGGCAGCAACGAGACCCCCATTCACCTCCTCGCGGAATGTCCGGCATGGGTCAATTTAAGGCGACGATTGTTTGGGGAGTTTCTCCTCACCGCAGCCGAACTGGGGTCTATAAACTCGGGCAGACTTATAGGCTTCTGGAAGGAAGCGAGACTTCCCGAGTAGTTTTGATTAAGCCGAGGGAAGGCATAATGGACCTCGAGTCTAAGTGCCGGGAGGCAAGATAGCTTCCTCCCCCCTCAACATTATCTATCTATCTATCTAGCACTGGAATGAAGACGTGAAATGAAGACGTTTTTGAAGTTACAGTTACTATTAGTTTGTGCATTCAAGAAGAAAGTACTAGTGCATTTTGTGTATTAGTAATATTATTGTGAAATTCAATTTTACACTGTTTTGACAAATAGCCCTTCTTTATTCATCCGAATATGTCTAGAAGAGGTGGTAATATATTACAAAAAAATAGTGAGTATAAGTGACGAATGCTCTGGCACAAGCTGTGAAGAGGAAGAAAACGAAGTGTCTGAAAACGAGGATGAAATTGAGATTCTCGATCAGATGAAAGTGGACAAACAAAAGAATCGTCAGTTAGTGAAGAAGAACATTTCCGGAATTTTCATCAAAGCAGGAAAAGGATGCATATCTCATCCGATTGAGTCCAAGAATGACCCAAATATTCCCAGATCCTTCCAAGATTTGGATGCAGTATGTGATACAGAAATTGCGGTCGATGGAACAATTTGGAAGAAATTTGAAGTAGAAGGATTTAGTGGTATATCACCTGTCCAGACAATATTCAAAGACATTGCTAGTCTTACTGGCTACGTAAAAAGAAATGTGATGACAGGTAGTGTAAGCAGTGCCTTCCACTTGATAATATGCAAAAACATGATAGAATTTATTAAATGTTGCACCGAAGCAGAGGCACGTCGTATTTTAAAAAGTGACTGGACAATTTCAATCACCAAGCTACTTGCGTTTATTCCAATTTTGAATACTCAGGGAGCATATGAAGCAAAATCACTAAACGCTTTTAATTTATGGTCCAAGAATTGGGCACCCACTTTCTTCTCGAGCACAATGCCAAGAGATCAATTTATGCCAATTCTTCGATTCGTAAGATTTGAAAAAAAGAACAGAACGATCCCAACGTTTACGTACAGAAAAAAATTGCATTCATATCTGAAATATGGAACCAATTTATATAAAAATCAGTCAATCCTGTTATAAACCTCACGAAAATATTTCAATAAACGAGCAACTGTTCCCTACGAGATCCCGATGCAGATTCACTCAATATATGCCAAATAAGCCTCATAAATTTGACAAAGTTTTGGTTGGCTGTAGATATCAATTCAAAATATGTTATAAATTGTTTTCCTTATCTGGGTAAAAATGAAACGCGAACTTCAATACCCCTGAGCCAATTTGTAGTTTTAAATTTGGTCGAAATATATTTATATATAATAATGTTAATACTAAAATAATATTAAATATTATAAATTTAATATAAATATATATCTCATGATTTCATTTATAAGTTAATAGTGTATAATTATGTTGCTTTTTAAGTTGTTTTTTTTAAAAAAAAATGTATGATTTCATTCATGCGTCAAACTGACGCGTGTCCGTAGAGATAGGTATACAAAAATCGCCATAACCTAGTGTTAATATTGATTTTATAATAAATATTTTAGTATAAAATATTTGAAATTCAAAATACGAACAACACAAAACTATCAGCTCATTTACTAAACCGTTCACATAGTAGGGAAGTTCTCAAACATGTTTATTTATCAATTATTTTCAAAATACTTGTATTGCTTGAAATCTACATAAAACGATTGTTTAAAGAACATAATATAATAGACAATTTACGAGAAAATTTGCAGGAGTAAAATTTATTTGTTTTTATTCGACAAGTGATATTCTAAAAATATTTAAAAATCTGTTTCTTCATTTTAAAAATTCTAATCGATGTATCGATTAGACCAACTTTAATAAATAAAAACCAGTTTCTGGATAATTTAATATTTATTAATTACTTATAATAATAATAGAACTATTAACACTAAGTGATCTCTCTTTCATTTTAATCTTCGTTTAATTTCAATTTTTACACTATTTACATATACTAGGTTGGCAGAAAAATAATTGTGGTTTATGACCTTCAAATTTATATACATTTTTCTTAGCTAATAATTAATTTTATTAATCGAAATAAGCACCACTAGAATTGACACATTTCATCCAATGAATTACAAGTTTCTTTATTCCGGTGATGCAAAATTCCGGAGTTCTGGAGTTGATAAAATCTAGAAATGCCATTTTGGAAGCAGATTGGTTGTTGAAGACCTTACCCTGAAAGAAGTTGTTGAAATGTTGAAATAAGTGATCATCTGTTGGCGAGATGTCTGGTGAGTATGATGGATGAGGCAATGTTTCATAGCCGAATTTATTTAAATTTTGGAGGGTTAATTGTGCAACGTATGGTCGTGCATTGTCGTGCAGTAGGATTGGATCTTTTCGATTCATAAAATATGAAAAATTTAATGTTATTTTTGAGAAAAAATCAAATAAAGTTAATGTACACGGACATATTTTATGTCATTTACGCTAAACGGAATTGGATGATAATAATTGATAGAATATTATATTGTTATTATTAGTAAAATAAATAGTTTCTTGATTGTTCCGAAATTAAACATTTCAATAAATAAAGAACAGTTTACCAGCATTAATGTGATTCTGCTACACATTGATTTATAAATACAAGGTTTATGGAGTGTTATTGTACTTAAGAATATATTGTATTAAATCATTTCAATATTAAAAATTACTAGAATGAACTTAAAAATCAAAAAGTCAGAAAAATAGTTACTTAATAAATTATAAAATAATTACAGAATAATCTTAAGAACAATAAATACAAAAAAGTAATGAAAATAAATAGGGTGAAACGGATTTTCTAATCATTGAGAAACATATTTTCAAAACATGAAGTTTGAGGAAAATAATTTCGGTTTTTGTTCTATAAATTCTAACCTTATTTTTTCAATAAAAGTGGCATTTCATTATGTTCATGTTAACATCGTCTCAAAGTGCATTTTTCAGTCTGTATTTTGGTAAAATCGACTTTGGTATTATTGTTAATTTTGCTTTAAATTGGGTTATTGAATTAAAGATGGACAAGAAGTGAATAATAGCAAATTTCTGATGAGTTCAAAACAGGTAGTAAAGCAATAGAAACTGCTCGTAAAGTAAACGATGCTTTTGGTTTAGGTGTGTATGCGTAAAAATACTGTGCAATGGTTGTTCTAAAAAATTCGTTTTATGGACGAGAGTCTTGAAGATGAAGTAGGTCGCGGTCGTCCTTCAGTTGATAACGACCAATTGAAGGCGTTGAATCAGAACCATGTACAACAATTCGAGAGCATACACACAAGTTCGCCATTAGTCATTCAACAGTTCTGGACCACTTAAAACCATTTAAATTAAAAAATATATATGAATTTGAATGTTATAAGTAGGAATTCTTTTTTTAGAAATCTAATAAATACAGGACCTTCCTTGGTTCGCATGTAATTGTTGCTGTTTTGTGGAACTCAATATATCGCATAACCTCTTTTTGCTTTCAAAACCACTTCTATTCCTTTTAGCATACTGCCTATTAAATTATTCAATGTGAACTCTTCAGCAGTTTGCCATGTTTGATTGGCTCTATTCCATAATTCATCAATAGTTTTTGGTACTTCTCCGGTGGATGCAAGTTTTCTTCACAATATAGCCTATATGTGTTCTATTGGGTTCAAATCAAGAGATTGAGGTGGCCAATCCATTATAACAATGTCATTCGTTTAAAGGAAAATTTTCATAATTTTAGCTATGTGTTTGGGGTCGTTGTTTTGCATAATAACTAAATCTGTTTGCTCACACCCAAACTTTTTGATGCTTGGAAGAAACGAATCCTTAAGGATTTTTATGTACTCCGCCGCTTTCATAATACCTTGAATTCTTCACAAGTTTACTAATTTATTTCTTTTGAAAAAACCCCAAACTATCAAAGAGCCGCCTCCGAACTTTGATGTTTTCATACCTCGTTTCTCCAGCCTGCATTTTGGATTAATCCAAGTCCATACGTGTCCATCTGAGTGTATACGATTAATTTTAGTCTCATCTAACAAAACGACTTTGTTCTCATTTTTATATATTTTTTTTTGCAAAATTTAACCGTTTCTTCTTATGGGCTTACCATTTTCTTTTTTACCTTTAATACTGATTTTTTAGACAAATCCTGACTGTCTTGTTACAAAAATTGATTTGCAGATCTTTTCATAAGACATCGTTGGCCTATTTGGCATTGTTCACTCCTCCTGTGCAGATTAGGTGACAAAATTGGCGTCTTGGTCTCTGGAGTCAATTTTTCTGGATGTCTTCTTTTATTGACCTCAACGACGATTTTTAATTTTTTTTTGATTTTTGATACAAGCCCAATAAAAATATCATGTAAAGAAGCTATTCGATAGACTGGAATTGAATATTTAATTTCCATTACAAATAACTTTCTCATATTAATGCTTTTTCGTTTTCCCATCTAACTATAAGAACAATACTTTATTTGTGAGATTTAATCAAAATCTAATTTATGATCTTGTTTCTTTATTATTTTTTAGAAAAGTTGGAGAATAGAAATATTAAAAATTTACTTGGTAAAATTTAATATTCGACAATACTTCACCCAAAAAACTGTTTAAATTCTTTATTGTATTTGAAATGCAAATAATTTTCAATGGCAACAAAAAAATGACTAAAATTCTGTATCAGAAGATTACGTGATCTCAATCTAGTAAAACAATGGAGTTATTTGGGAATTCCCTGAATTAATTGTTTATTTTTAGATTAGTGTCACAAAGTTTTTAGGCTCACTATATATATATATAATCATACAAATAATTAAAATAGATTATAAATACAGATCAAATAAAATATTTTTAGAACTAACATAAAAAAGAAGTAAATACAATAAATTAAACAGTTCGTATTAACTCCTATTATATTTTATAATAGCGACAACGCTCATCGATCAAATCTCCATCAATCATTATGTAATTTAATCCGTGCTATATATTTTTTTTTATTTACAACCACTTTGTACAATACTACTGCCAATTTTATACAATTATGATAAACGTGTTACTTTTTATGTCAATAAACGTATCGATAAATACACGCAATAAAGGTGTTAATGAATGTTACAACATAAATAGATTTAGATAGATATTACTAATTATCGATAAACAACAATTTATTATGGTTTTATTACTGACATGTGTGGTTCATACATTTGTTAGCACATTCGTAATCGTTCGTTGGTATGTCAAAGTAATGTCGATATAACTACATACAAGTATTATATATTTGGATATATATATATATATATATATATATATATATATATATATTTATTGCTTGTATTAACATCTTATCCAGTGGATAAATTAATATAATTTTAATCTAAATATGATTAAGAATCAAAATATTATTTTAAAGTCGAGACGTATTCTACTATATACAAAATAGTTCTTGCCCACATACTTGACTTAATCCAAGGTAAACAATTTTCTTGAATAATTAGATCAATTTTAAAACTTTTGTCATTATATATGTTTGTTTACACAGTGAATAAGATCAAATGACACTTTATTATTCATAGTTTACAAAATTGCATCATAACTTGTTGACATGTTTACGAATTGAAATTTAAGATTTTAATTGGTTATTATAAAATCAGATGTTCAAGAATACTATTTTATAAAAAACGAATCATTTTTTTTATTTTAATAATTTTAAACACTTTATTTAAAAGCTGTTGTACTGAATTTAAAAGCAGTCTAAATAATTATTAATTCTTATTAAAAGTACATTAGAAAATTATACATCCTTTCTATGTACCATTTATGAACGGAACGCATTAAATAGATAAGGAAAAAAATAGAAACCTTTCAATGTGTTACCGTAGTTACAATTTACAGTAGTATTGGATCAGTGTAAACGTTCATATACGATTCAATAGGTGGTGTTAAGAGAGTCGCATGGCGACACTCGTGATTGAAATGTATTCATGTTATATATCGTTTGAAAGGTGACAGTCACAGATTTCGTTTGATCATCAGACGCATTTGTTTCGATTCGATTTGTGTGTGAGAAAAAATGTTGAAAATGGACAACGAAGAGATACACTTCCGTCACGTTATTTTGTACGAGTTTCGGAAAGGAGGAACCGTTGGCACGGTAACGAAAAATATTCGGGAGGTTTATTTGGACCATCCACCATCACTTCTAACTGTGTAGAAATGGTTTACTAAATTGTGACTTGGCGATTTTGGAAGATCCCGCTCTAGACGTCCTACTGCGATCGACGACGATGTTGTGTGCACTTTAATCGACAATAACTCACGAATTTACAAGACACACAACGTTGACAGATCAACTGCATTTCGTCATTTAAATAAAATTTGGTTCACGTTGAAGCTCGATAAGTGAGTGCCGCACTCGTTGTCTGAAAAAAACAAGTTCGATCGCATCTCTTTATCAAGTTCTTTGTTTGTATGTCTCAATAGAGAGCCGTTGTTGGATCAGTTGGTAACTGGCGATGATAAATGGATTCTGAACAATAACGTTTGTCTGCGACGAACGTGGAAAGAAGCGAATGAAGGGATAGAACCAGTCGCCAAAGCTGGCTTGCATCCGATGAAAATGTTCCTGTGTGTTTGGCGGGATTGCAAAGCTGTTGTTTATTTTGAGTTACTCTTACGGGACGAAACGATTTCTAAATAGAAGTACCGTTAACAACTAACCAAACTAAATGCAGCAATTAAAGATAAGTGTCCGATTTTAGTCAATCACAAGGGGGTAATCTTCCATCATGAGAACGCAAAACTATATACAGCAAATTTGACTCTGCAAAAAATAAAGTAGTTGAAATGGGAAATCATATCGTATCCACCGTATTCTCCGGACATTGTGCCTTAGAAATAACATTTGTTCCGGTTTCTACAGAACAATTTAAACAGTAAAAAAATGAGATCGTGGAGGCCGACAAAAACCACCTCACCGCCTTTTTTACCGAAAAACCACGCAGATTTTACACCCCAAAACCAACTTTTTTCAAATGAGAAGCTGAAAGTGACAATAAATGGCTATTTGAGAACCTTAAAGAATGGATTTCTGTGATGGTATAAAGATACTGGAGCAACACTAGGAAAAGTCAGTGATATTACATTGAAAAATAAAAGTAATTTCAAAAAAATAAATACATTCGTTCATACATCTGTCTCGAAATTTTCAAATTTCCCTTGCACTTGCGTATTCGTGACAAGGCTTAGGTCTAATCAGTTACAGTCGATATTTTTTGTGTGTAATATATGAATTAGACTTATGGCTATAATTTACGTATCTATTTGATGTCATATTATGATTACTTTTTCACGAAAAATCGCTATATCTTTGAAATCGTGTTGTTGATATTGTTTCTGAATAATTTACGTTTTCCGCAAAATTACAGCGAGTAAATTTGCAAAGTTCTGTCTCAATAGACCAACCGTATCTTATACAAGTTGAAAAGTGAAGTCTAGCTTAAAATTCATGCTTCTTTTCCGTATAGTCGTACATAAATAGAGGAGACCGGGGCTAAGTGAAGTGAATTTTTTAATCGTTTTTCATTACCAAAATAAATGTGTTTCTCAAAATAAATTATGCTATTGCAAAGGTTAACCACTTAGCTACAAAAATGTGTAGGCAGTTTTAATATTCATTTTGTATTTTTCTTGTTATTTAAGAAAAAATGAAGACGATCAAAACTTGGTATGTCGAAATTTCATGGCTAAATGAACTTGTTGAACAGCTTCAACCTTCTCCCAGGGCTAAGTGAACTCCTATGTTAAAAATTGGTTAAAAATAATAATAAAGCGTTTTTATCATGAAAAATATTTAAAACATTTTATATAGCTTTTTTCATAATCTACATATATTGTATGAATTTTTTTTTAAGGCATAAAATAGGTACTTAAAATTGGATTACTGTAAACTACTTTTTTTGGTAAGAACACTTTTTTCTTTGTTAAGCCTTCTCCTGATTCGGTGCTAGTTCTTTCATAACAAATAAGTCCGTGAGAACGACACTTATTTGCCGATTGCGTCCTTTTTGAGTCTGCTTTCTCGGACCAGCCTTCAGGTATGCTCAAGTACTTTCGAGCATCGATTTAAAATATTTTGATTTTTTAAAGAACGACGAGGTGTTCCTATAGTTGTGATAACAGACTCGGTGATGCCAGGCTCGGCTGCGATGGACTTATTGGCGACGAAGTCAGTATGATCAGTCCAGGCCCGGTCAATTCGGCGAAGTCAGCCAGGGTTGAAATAATCTCCGGGCCCTATAAGACGACTTCATCATTTCTTACCGTCCTGCATCCATGGACACGTGGAACAATTTCATCATCGTAGTTAATTTCTTGGCTGTTCGCTTGTAGCCAACTGCTCATCGTTATTCGGTTAACTCCGAATTTCTTGAATGCTTGATAAATTGAGAGTTTGTCCTTTTTCACCGCTATGATAGCACGATTCATGTTTTCCATATTCACGTTATTCGTTCTCCGCTTGTAAATGCGCACCAATTTACGGTATTTATAGAAAAAAATAAGTTAAAAAAATCAGAGCAAAATTAAGATCATGTTCACTTAGCCCCGGTCACATTAGGTTCACTTACAGTTAGTCTCGCATGCATATTTCAAATTTTATTATAAAAAAATATATTAATATTGTAAATATTTCAAAAAAAGTAACGGTAATGTCTTTATCAGGCTTTAAAATTTCATTATCACTTACATTCAAAATTGTTTACAACAAATAGTTGTAAATAATTAAAAAAAAATCTACAAGAACAAAAATTCACTTCTGCACTGTTGAAACACTTAAAGCGTAATAAAACCAGAACCGTTATACCGAACTCAGCTAAACTACATTGGCGATGTGGAGATATTCATAGTAACCCACAGCAATAAAGAAGAGTTCTTAAAACGTTTCTATCCGAGTTAAAAATGGTAAGTTCACTTAGACCCGATCTCCCCTACTAAACTAAACATTTTTTTTATAAATAACAAGTTTTAACACTTAAAGATCTATGGTAGATATAATAGATTATTTTATTTTTCTCTCTTTAAGTTGAGAAACGAATGAACGTATAAAATATTCAATATTTAGCTTATTAAATCCTACTGTTGGTTTTATTTTCAATGTGGCGTTTTAATTTGTATAAATTACTTTTTAACACATCTCAAATGCATTATAATAATAAAATATTTTTAATTTTTCATATGAATGATAGATTAATATACCAATATGTAATTTTATAAGACTTATATACAAATATTTAGATGTTATTAATAACGACTTGAATGCAAAAATGTGGTCTAAATATCGTAATAACTTATTTTTTTTTCATAACTTTTTTCTAATATTTTTTACTAAAAACTTCGCACCTTTTGACAGAAACTATTTTGTCAATGCCGGGTGTAATTTTTTATGATAATGATAATTTTATTATAGATGTTAAATGTTCATTTGTCAATGTTGACCTGTGCAAAATGTTATTACTCTTTAAAAGTGAAAATAATTGTTCACATAGGTATGTACTATCAAACATTGTTCAGATTCTTGCTGCAAACATATGCATTTGAATAAAATGTTCTGGCAAGTACAAATAAAATCTAAAATATCAACTTCATTATACTTTTCTTTAGCACCGTGTTGCACTGAATCAGTTACACTTGGATGTTACTTTGTAAATATTATTTTAATTATTTAATTTTTTAATAAAATCGGGCGCGTGTTTGACACCACTGGTACACAGCATTTTACAAATGAACTTTTCATTTGACAAAAAAACTGTAAAATGTTGTAAGAATGCTATATTTATTAAGGTTATTATATTGCATACTGTAATATATATATATATACATATACATATATATATATATATATATATATATATATATATACTGAAGTACATTTTAAGTAATTTTTCGATCATATTTAAAAACTGTATAAATTAATGTTTATAATGAGTAAATTAAAAAATGAAACAACCTATAGTAATATTTCTATATTGCTAAGGGAATAAAACTACTAAAATATATATGGGAAGGAATTGATATATTTATATATATATATATATATATATATGGAGCACAATTATTTCTGTACATAATTACATTTGTAAACGTTTCCACTCTGGCTTATTGAAGTTTTGTACAGAACAAATAAATTTACTAAATTTAATTATGGCGAAGTTTGTGAACACTTTTAGGTTTTAAATGATATATAATATGAACGCGTAACCTCAGAGGTGTGATTCTAATTATTACGTTAATTAAAGCAATATAATTACGTGTATACTATGTCTAGTCTACTGGAGCGCTGTTGGACTTCTTTGTAATTAGCTGCAATGAGTTATGATCTGTACTATAGTTTAACTGAAGTTCTTGTTAGTAGTTTCAGATATATATATATATATATATACACATGTAAACAGTTAGAAAGAGAGAGAGAGAGAGAGTTAGAAGAAAGATATTGATATAAAAACTTTTTCAACATATTCATTCATTTACTCAGTTTTTATTACACAGAATGGTGCAAAATTTATTACTTATCATACGCAAATAGTAATTTTATTGATTTATATTTTATTTTGCATTACTTTCTATTATTTTTGAAATCAAATTATATATCAATTTATTAACATGTATCTAAAAATGTTAATGTCATGTATCTAAATACATTCAAGTAAATATTTTTTCAGAACTTGTGTTTGTTATCAGTAACAAAGATTAAAGGCATTTTTTAAGATTATTTATTATGGCCAGTTTTGTCAATACATTTTGTCTTTAATTACAACTCAAAAAAAATCTATAAGGTGAGGCGTGATGACCTTGAAGATATTTCAGTTGAAACACATTTATTAGTTATTCTGCTATAAAAATGTTCATCGCGTTTCCTACGAATATCGGTCTTTAAGTGGAAATTACCATTGTCATGTTCAAAGTAAATACTTCTGTAATTATCATAGAATTTCTATAGTTCGGAAGAAATATAACTGAAAAATGTTTCTAAATATGTTTATTTTTAAAAATGGTTCACATATTCTAAAGGAAAAATATCATCCTAGATAGTTACATCTGGTTGATTAAAATAACTTTTAAGAGTAATATTACAACTTTCTTGGCATAAAAATAACTATTAGGTTGGTAGAAAAATAATTGCGATTTATGACCTTCAAATATATATACATTTTTCCATTTGTGGTCCAAAATTTTTGGATGACTAACCTCTAACTTTTGTGCAAGTTCATGAATTGTTGTGCGTGGTTCTAATTCAATTCACGCATTCGGTTGATCGTTATGAACTGAATAAGGATGCCCGCGACGTTCTTCATCTCCAAAGCTCTCGTCTACATCACGAAATTTTTGGAACTAACATTGCGCCGTACGTTCCTTAATAGTACCCCCAACAAAAGCAAAGTTTAGTTTATAAGCAGTTTCTGCTGCTTAACCATACATTTTGACCGCATATAAACAATATTATTATTTGCTTCTTTTTCATCTTTAATTTAATAGGCAGACTTAAAGCAAAACTAATAATAAAACCAAAGTCAATGTTACCAAATATAGGCCGGAAAAAGGACATTAAAATGATATTAACATGAACACGATGAAATGACACTTTCATTGAAAAAAATAAGGTTAAAATTTAGAAAACAAAAACAGCAAATATTTTCTACCAATCTTATATATATATATATATATATATATATAATCTTATAACAAATTTCTAAGTACGAAATTGTACAGATATATTTTTTCTGTTTAAAACGAAATAATTGATACAATAAAATTAAATTAAAAAATAATTTATACAAGGGGAACTAACAAAGTTTTAAAATAACATGAAAAATTTAATAAAACGTATCCATAAATCTAAAACTAAGCACGTTCTTCTAAAGATTAATTTTTTGTTGTACAACTCAATAAGAAAATTTTTCATATAAGAATATAATACTAAATATGTTACAAATGTATCAAAAATACAAGTATATAGCCTGTCAAAATTAATGGGAAAATAAAAAGAAAAAACTATTTATTGGGTTTTAAAACATAAAAAAATCTTAACATAAAAACTGCTTAAGGACGAAACTTAATGAATTAAACTTCAAACCTATGAGCTGACAAAGCAAATATTTCTCGTCACTTTGACGAGAATGTGGGTATATATATATATATATATATATATATATATATATATATATATAATAAAATTTAAATTCTTAAGAAATTAATTTAATACATTATGAAAATATTAAATAACTAATTTATCAGTACGTTTAATTAATTTCAATGCTTACGAATTTTAATCTTTCTAGTTGTTATTATTGAAATAATTATTATTAATATCAATTCTGTGGAATTAAATCATTGTAAACTATGATTGAATTTTACATTGATCTGATAAAAAATTATGAAATCTATAAGTACAAAAAAATATATATACAAAAGCGAATTTGAATAAAGTAAAAAAAATAATAAATAAACTTGCAATCAATTGAAAAAATTAAAATTTGTACAGAATAATCATCGTACCATTTATTTCTACATTAATAATATCGATCACTAAAAAATGAGAGAGAATATCCTTTCACATTACTTCCATTTTAAAACAGAAGCAAAAAAAAACAACTAAATTAATTAAACATATTTTACAGCATACAAAAATTCTAAGCTAAAAAAAAAACAAAAACTTTATTACTTATCTTGATGTACTGTCATCAGTGCTATTTAAAAGCTATATGAAAGCTTGCAGGATTAACATTGAAAAAAATTATTTTATTTAATCATAGTTGATGAAAAATATTTGTCGAGACTTATCGTGTTGTATTAAATCAATAGGAAAATAATTGCGGTTTTTGTTATAAATGTTGAAGGACATAAACCGCAATTATTTTTCTATCAACCTAACAGATTAAAAAAATGAGTGGTGATCATATGTGTAGGTGTATATATATGGCCTCTTCCACGATTTTCTATTTTGTACTCATCATGTAAGGTTTGGGATAATGACTCGCCATGCTGATCCCACTTGCGTGTTGGATAATATATAAATATATATATATATATATATATATATATATATATATATATATATGTATGTATTCATATATACACACACACACATATATATATATATATATATATATATATATATATATATCCATACATACACAGACTTATCAAATTCTTTTTATAAATTAATGTAAAATTTCCAAATGCAAAATAAATAAAAAAAATATATATACTCATATACTTTCCAACACTTTTACATATTAAAAAAACATAATCTAATTTACTTTTCTTTTATACTGAAAATGCTTTTTTTTACTTGATTTTACGTCAGACAGCTATTTTACTAAAATAGTTTCATTAAAAAATAAACTAAGTTAAATAAATTATAATAAATACTTAAAATATACTTTATATATATATATATATATATATATATATATATATATATATATATAATAGTAAGTTTCTGTTAACTTCTTATTGAATCTGAAGTCGTCTGTTAGAACCTAAAATATGTGAATCTTAATATATTATCTGTGTTTTAAACATATACATCTCCTGAATTTCTGTCTCCATGTGGAAATTACAGACACTTGTAATTATTTATATGTGCTGTTCGAATAAAATCATTAATAATTTTAACAGTTCAGTTCATTTTTTGTTTTTATCATTAAATTTACGTTTGGATGATTGAACATAGATTTATTTATGTTTATATAATAGGTGGTTCAAATTTAAGTGTATATGTATTTATTTTCTAATCGTATTTGGATGCTAATGACATTAGTTTTCGACATGTTCCTAGACCCCAAATATCTATTCATCACCTTAAAATATACAAATTATCAAAAAAAAAACTTAATTCATTTAGCAGCTCTGACTTTGTATGAAAACTAATGCAATATTTTGTAGCACACACATACAACAACGCATGCGCACACATACACACACAACATATCTATCTATCTATATATATATATATATATATATATATATATATATATATATATATATATATATATGTATGTATGTATAAAACACTCTTCTAATATCTTTGTCATAAATACACTTTAATTCACTTAAAAATCAACTTAATTATCATATGTGAGTAATAAGTTTACTACTTTCAACGAAATTTCTTTGAATATAGATGCGACCATCTTTTAATATTTGCTTTCATTATCTTTCCATATTCTTTATATTATATTAATATAAATGATACTTAAATGCAATATATTAATTATAAAAAAAATATTGAATATAAAAAATATAGAATCGTGCCAAGATTTAAAAACGCCCTCTTAAAATGTATTTCGGTAAATTGACGCTCCGGGGATGATGACATTGCCATCTAAATGCGCATAAGCGACAATCGAAATAATCTATAATATTTTTATTAAATATTTTTGATCAAAAAATGTTAGTGTGGTTCATGGGATACAAAAAATAGATTTGTGAAAATGAATTGCCACAGTATTTTTGTAATAAAGGTATTGTGTTTTTAAATTCTAAATTGTGAATTAAACGACATATGTCACTGTAAATTAAAAAATTAGTTCCATTGATTCGTTGCACCTAGTCTGTAGTCCATTATCGTTTTAGTACATTGATATATACAGGTTTTCCAATACAGACGCAATTTTTTAATTTGAAATAAAACAGAATTTGTGTCGAAATTTCATGTTTCTTTATTGTAAATAATAGTTGGAGGTATGTCATTATATATGTATATATATATATATACATATTATATATATACATATTATATATATACATATATATATATATATATATATATATATATATATATATATAATCCTACACTTCGTTACTTTGTTCGCAGGACAAAATGACGAATCTTTATTGTGACGAGAAATGTTTGCTTTGTCAGTTCATATGTTTCAAATTTAATTCTTTAAGTTTGGTTCTCAGGTATTTTTATGTTCAAATATTTTTTGTTATAAAAACTAATAAACAGTTTATTCTTTCTGTTTCTTTCTATTTTCCTGTCAATTTGGACGGGCTATATACTAGTTTATAAATGAAAAATAATAACATGTAAATGACAGTCGCTTGCTTTCTTACAAGTAACCATTCTGTTGTTAAAATTCGCAATAAAATCTCTATACAACTGAGACTCTGTTTCATCAACTACTCTTCAGTTTTCCTCTTTTAGGTCGGAAATTGTTTAAGGATAATTAGCGTACACCTGCCCTTTAAGAAAGTAGTCCAACGGTATTAAATAGCAGGATCTCGGTGGCCAATTGTTTCCGTTTCTGAAAATAATGCAACTAGGAAATTTCGTTCCCAATAAATCAATTGTTTCACCAGCTGTGTGGGCTTGTTGTACCGTCCTGGTGGAACCACATGTACTACAGATCAATATCGTTCAATTCTGACCAGAAAAAATTGGTTATCATGTTTCGGTATCTTTCTCCATTAATAGTATTGGCTCTGCCAGCCTAATTCTCAAAAAAGTAAGGACTAATGACTCCACCAGAATAAAGTGAGCACCAAACAGTCACTCTTTCTATATGCAGTGACGTCTCAATGATAACTCTCGTATTTTCTTCGCCCAAAATTCGGAAGTTTTGCTTGTTAACGTAACTAGAGCGTTCGAAATGAGGCCCATCGCGTAAGAAGATTTTTTCAGAAAAACCGTGTTGTGTCTGTATCCAATTGACAAATCTCCAATGCAGTGAATGGTCTAGTTGCGTTAATTGAATTTCAGCAATAAATTCTTATGCAAAAAATATGATTGTCTGTGAAAAGCCCAGTTGCTGTAAATGTCGTAGAATTGACATTCTGACTCTTCCGATACACTTTCACGGATCATGTCAATGTTTTCTTCAGAACGAGTACTACGAACACGCGCTGGTATTTATGTATCTTGAACCAATTCAGTCTCGCCAAATTTACTCACTAATCGAAGAATTGTCGATTCAGATGAACAAGTATATCGAGAATAAATATGGCGAAATTTACAAAATGTATTTTTTATGGAACGGCCATTTTCATAATACAATTGTATTCTTTTAATGCGTTGTTTTGTTGTATACGAAGTCATAACTAAAAATGACAATGTCAAAACTTAACAAATGTCAAAAAAATAGAGCTGTTACTTTGACATCTGTGAAATATAACCTCTTCAAAAATTACGTCCCCATTGGAAAACATTTTATTACATGGCATTCTACTTCCGAATATAACACCAAATTCTCCACTTCTTCAATTTCTAAATTAATACAATAACTATTTTTAAAATAAATTAAAAAGATAAATGAATTGGTTTCACAGATGAAACTATACTATGATTCTTTATAATTACATATTCATATTAACTATCATATTACAAGTAATACTTGAGTATTATTTTAACAATGATATTAAACAAGCTTATTGGAAAACCATTTATTTATTTATATATATATATATATATATATATATATATATAACATACATATTATACACACACACACACATATATATACACATATACATTTAATTGTTTGTCAATTTTTTACTATTAACTTTAATTTAATATCTTTTTACTATTAAGTTTTTTAATTTAATATCTACATAAATATCTTTGTAAGAAAAACACATCGAATTAATATAACGTGGTAAATAGAAATTGTCTACTTATAAAAAAATGAGAGTTTAACTTTTTTCTAAAATATGTCAAATCTCTATTTCCATCATCAGCAAAAAATTGTATTCTTTCTCGAAGTCCTTTGTATTTTACAACTAATCTATCATATAGAAAGACGTTAAATTTGTTATTATCTATTATATACTTACAGATTCAAGTTTCAATAAACTTGATAAGGATAGTTAATCATTCATATTCATTACATTTCGTATTTGCATCTTTATTTTACTGATCTACACTTTAAGGACAACAGACTTATAGGAAAAAATATTTACATTTATTTTTATCTCCTATTCGTAAAGTTTTATAATTAAATTATTATTATTATTATTATATATATATATATATATATAGTTCTATGTTATGGACAGAATTGTATTGAAAATAAAACCAATTCTATATATATTAAGTGTACAAATTAATTCGGTGCCTAATATTCATTTTTGCAGAAAATGAATATTTACTGGAAAGTGGACTACATTCCAATCCTCAAAATTTTACCCGTTATTTTACATAACTTTGCTCTCGGGTAACTGATGAATCCCTTGTCGAAAAAAAGATGACGGCTTCGAGTCGATGAAGTCGTGATTCATCTTCAGGCCTCTTCCACTTTTTTAAAATGGATACGATTCCGATACCATTGAAATCATTTTTAGCATGTTTTATGCGTCACAACACCTTCCCCAAAGTTAAAAAAATCATTCCCGCAACTTGGGAAGCATTTTTTTCAACTGGAATGCGAAAAGTATGCAATGCCTACTATGCTGCTTTTCGGATGCCATCGTCTTCATTACTATATTGTGAGGTTATGCCAACTGCTTTTTCGAGATATATGGTGTTTTAAAATGTTAAGTTTCTCACTTCAACATTCTAAAACAGTGAGAAAATATTTTAATTTAAAACAGAGTTATGATTGATTAAATGTAAAGGCATCGAATTAATTTTTATACCTAATATACAGATTCGTTTATATAACAAATATATAATCAGACTCGTCGTGATTTTATGAAATCGTTAACAATACGGAAGAACTGAAAACGATAATTTTTTTTCTTTAAACGACAAAGCTAAGGTTGCGAAAAACAAAACCGTTGTATATATTTTTCCGTGAAAGTATCACATTCTTCACATCAAATGTATGCGTGAAACAGGATACATATTCGGGAAGAATCTGTATTTAATAATATTGAACATTGAGTGATAAAAGAAGTAAAGTGAAAGTTAAAATATAACTGAGTAATATTACATACTTTTATACAACGCCATTATTTCTTTGTATATATATATATATATATATATATATATACATATGTATATATATATATATATATATATACATATGTATATATATATATATATATATACAACGCGCATTGTAGAAAAATGCGTCAATTTAATAAAACACTGCTTTCATTGAACTTATTACGTTTAATAAAAAATTTAAATGTGCATAGCACTAGAATAAAACAATAATTTAAATGAATATATCTAATGTGAAACATTAATTATTTTCATAAAGCTTTTAATGCTTAACGTACGCATATAAAGGATAGGTCTCAGTAGAGTCGTGGTTGAAACTGTAACCCGTAAATTTTAAGTTCAGGAAAATAATTCTCCACTGAAATGTAAAACTTTTTCGTATAATATAAATGCGTATATTTTGAGTATACCTTTACACTCTCACCCAAATACACACATATATACACACACACATATATACACACACACAAATATACACACACATATACACACACACATACATACATACACACATACATACATACACACATACACATATATGCACACACACATGCACACACACACAGACACATACATACACACACACATACATACACATACACATACATACACACACACATACATACACACACATATATACACACACACAAATATACACACACATAATACACACACACGCACATACGTACACATACATACATACACACATACGT
Source organism: Acanthacorydalis orientalis (assembly GCA_034766995.1). NCBI lineage: Eukaryota > Metazoa > Arthropoda > Insecta > Megaloptera > Corydalidae > Acanthacorydalis > Acanthacorydalis orientalis. The sequence continues at coordinate 33,346,141 of CM068318.1, read as the reverse complement.
ACACACACATACTCACACATACACACATATATTCTAAAACCAACTTAAATACCTTTATTATCAATAATATTTTAATGTTCATTTCGAATAAAATTGAAAATCTTTGTTTAAAATGTATAAAAATATTTATCTTTCTACTTTTTCGTACGATTGACGATTGCTAGAATAACAATTATTCTTCATACC
>CM068318.1:33328455-33340955 GCA_034766995.1 Acanthacorydalis orientalis | reverse complement strand
AAATGGGCATAAAAATAATAAAAAAACCCATCACTAATCAATTAATGAATATTATTGATTAATATTTGTGTTGTTAATAAGGTGAGTGAAAAATTAGTTTGTGAAAATATCTGTCTTTATCTTTCACTCTCTCTCACACACACACTTTCTGTCTATATATATACATATATATATATATATATATATATATATATATATGTATATATGTATATATATATATATATGTATATATATGTATATATATATATATATATATTTATGTATATATATATGTATGTATATATATATATATATATATATATATATATATATATATATATTTATTTAATCGTTGAAAACTGGAAAATTTTAAAGAGGTCTTCATCCAGCAATAGATCGAATGAAGCTGATAGTGATATATATATATATATATATATATATATATATATATATATATATACATACATACATACAGTAGCGCACTAAGGATTTAATATTGGAGGCGGATGAGTTAAACGGATAACAACTTTTTCAATGTGAATTCAATAAAATATTCAGCAACTGATTACTAATGTTCCCACTTTTCCACAACTATTTTTCTTAATTAATCATTTATTGAACATTTTGAATAATAAACATTTTTGTACTTTGTGAAATGAGATCAAAGTATTTTACCAAAATGAATCTAATCAGTGACAGGACTATGACAGAGCTATTTTATGAAATTGTCTTCCAAATAATCAACAAAAATATCAAATATTGTTTAAAAATTTAAAAGTGTACATATTCATAAATTTGATATATATATATATCTCAATTTAAAAAATATAATATAAATGTGTAATTCAATCTAATTCAATTGTAGAAAAGTTTTATTTCATTCGTAAATTATTAAAGCATTAAATGATATAAAAATATATAATTATAACATTTGGAAATCTTAATTCAATACAAAAATATTGATTAAATATGTTGGCAAAGGATGCGTGTTGTTTTCAATATACAAAAGCACGCAATAATTTTACTCAAACCTCTATCAAAGGAAACACTACAAGCATAAATTTAATATTATGAAAGCAATCCAAATTAAGTTTTAAAATCATTTAAAAGTAACTGTTTGAATACCTTTACAGAATCAATAATTTAGTCTGAACTTCTTTTTAGTTTAATAAATATTCAAGTTTTTTTACAAAAGTATTCCTTAAAACTATATACATATATATATATATATATATATATATATATATATATATATATATATATATATATATGCATACATACATACATATATATATATATATATATATATATATATATATATATATATATATACATATATATATATATATATATATATATATATATATATATATATATAAATTCAATTTCGTGTTTTTCATCTTCTTTGAAAATCTCCAATCTAATAATTATTTTTTCGATTTCCTGCCCGTAGAGATACTGAGATTGACTCTTAAAATGTTTATATTAGTAATTTTACTTGCAAGAAAATTTAAAAGTGAGAGAAAAATAGATAAAAAATCCAATGGAGTAATGTTCAGGGAATAGATGGGGATATGTTAATACTGTCTAACCGATCTCAGACATCTTAAAGCACGTCACTTTTACTGCTTGTAGTTATATTATAAAGTTTTTACATAGCGTTTCTGAAAACACTGTAACATTTAATTTACCGTAAAATGAATATGGCTATGTCGTTAGTGTTTGTGATTATAAAGTGATTTTGCATAACGTAAAGACATTTGCCTTCTAAACATGAATGAACTTTTATAGGTTGTTGCGGTAAGAAGTGAATCATTGTAAAATACTGAAAATGTAATATTACAGACATATTTCACCACCATAAGTCCTACTAATTATAGAGATTAAATTTAGATGTTAACTTCTAATGAATGTAATCAATATTCTCGTTTTGAAGAAGACGATTTATCAAGAATTATTTGCGACTAGTTTTATTTTCTGGTTCATTTTTGTACGAACTTAATAAAATAATTTCATAAAAAAGTAATAAATAGTCAGATAATCTAAAAAATTCACTTCAGTTCTGTTATTTGTCATAATTTCAAATCATATAATTATATATATATATATATATATATATATATATATATATATATATATATATATGGGGTTTAGTGACGTAAAACAGCTAAGGTTAATAGCGCAAGAAAATCATATGATAAACATGCAATAAGGTCAACGATATTTCAATCAAAAACCCGTAAAATGTTAACAAATTAACGGTACTAAAAATTCTGTGCATGAGCAGTCAATGAACTCCCACTTAACCAGTGGCGCGTTATCATATGGGTAAAAAGGGCAATTGTCTGTGACCCCATCAGTAGGGGAGGGTCAAATCAATATTTTATAAACTCATTAATAAAAAAATGTCTGAATTTCAAATTTGTCTGGGCCCCATAATGGACCACTGCACTCAACGTTACTGTCTTTCTTAAACAATGAAAACAACCATGTTATTACGTTGTAAAATAACATTTTAAATTTATTTTACAAAATAACATTTTAAATTTATTATATATTTTAAAAAAATTAAATAGGTGAAAGTATTATTTACACTTTTCTACGTAACTGATTAAGTTAGTCTCAATGTTAATTGAATGATGAGTTTTGATATTTATTTAGTTAGGTTGTAATAATTCGTAATTTATAATTGATCACTGATAATTTAATTTGTTTTTTTTAAGAAAAAAAGAAATACCAATTTTCAATATAATTTATTCAGACTGGTATTTACCTATATAGATTTGTTTTGAATTCATATTACAACATTCATTATTTATATCTTCAAATTCAGTCTAAATATGGTTTATGGAATTCCAGTTAGCTATAGATGAAAATAAGTCCATTCATTGGATTAGGTTTTATTAGGATAGTTCAGATAGACTCTATATTTCTAGCTTTATCACTTTTTGAAGATTAAGTGACATCTGTGCAAATTTTTAGGTTTTGTTTGAATTTCTTTGATGAGTGAGTAGATGGTTGTTTGAATAATTAATTTCTAAGTCCATTTTTGAAACATATTTTTTCTTCTTATATAGAAATTATCTTATATTAATATTATTAAGAAATTATAACCTTACTAAACTATTTATCACCTTAAAGAAATCTATATCAAGTACATTACAGGTTGTTTGAATAGTTATTAGGGTTTTAGGGCGCTTCGACAGCTAAAGTCATTAGCGCCCGTCTACATTACAACTTTTTACATATGTATAACTGCTTTATTCATTCAATTCATATAATATATGATATCTATTGTAGAATTGGTATATATATACTATAACATATATGTTTAATGATGATAATTTATAATCCAAATCATATAATAAATAAATAGACTAATAGTAAATAAGACAATTGTTTTGAATTCAAGTGATCGAAGTCACACTCTCAAACAGTAATTTTACTAGTATACTTTTTCTTCTGTAAACTTCATTAAAATATTAGGTGTAAAAATTAATTCTGTGCATTTAAATTGAATGAAACGTAACTCTTTTTAATTTAAAATATTTTCTCTTCGTTTTAGAATTTTTAAGTGCTAACCTGAACAATTAAAAACACTGTATATCTAGGTAAAACAATTGGTATAACCTCACAAAACAGTGATGAACACGATGGTGTCAGATAAGCACCTTATTAGGCAATAATATACTTTTCGCATTTCAGGTGAAAAAAACTTCTACGGAAGTCAAGGGAATGATTTGTTCAGCTTTGGGAAAAGAAGGTGTGAAACATAAAATATGCACAAAATGCTAAAACATTGGGAAAGGTCCGATAATTCATTACAACTTCATCAATTCAAATCCGACATCTTTTTTTCGATAATTTTTCAATTACCCAACAGATGAAAGTTATAAAAAATAATAAGAGATATTTTGAGGATTGAAATGTATTCCATTTTTCTTTAAACGTTCATTTTTTATAAAAAAAGGCACTGAAATAATTTGTACATCTAATTCATACAAAAAAGTCACTAGTAAAGTTAGACATGGTCCTTTTATTGGAACTCACATCACCTAATCTAAGCAGATTTATATAACAATCTCTCTCTCTCTCTCTCTCTCTCTATATATATATATATATATATATATATATATATAAATCCCTGACGTCGATTTATTTATTTGATATATTTATTATTTAATTCGGTTTTATGTGAATGCTTATAATTGACAAGTGGGCAAGCTCAACGATCTTGGGGGTTGATAAGTGTAGCGAGCAAGAGGCAAATTCCACTAGTATATATATATATATATATATATATACATATAATTATTTTTATTATTATTGAAAAAATATGTTTAGTAAGGAAAAAATGACATTCATATTGAACCTGTGTACAATGAACAAGCTAAAGAATAACTAAAAAATCAAATAAATCTACATTAAATAATAATTAATAATTAATGTAAAATATTCTAAATAAAGAATAATTTAATTAAAAAATTAATTTTTCAATTTAAATTCTTACACCTTACATGTAAAATTTTTAATATATATTTTCCTTTTTCACTTATAGTTATTATTTTTAAGTACTAAACTCGAAACATATGTTTTGTTACACTTCTTATGTTTAAAAAATTAATCAATTTATACCAAATATAAATAAGCCTCCATCTTACCTGTTATTTTGATAACTGATTATTTAAGTTAATATTTAAAATTATTTTATAGTATTCTATCATCAACTGTTATTAAAATGATATTTTTGTATCGATCTTTATTAATTATTTGTATAATATGACATATCTGCCTCTGTTCTTTCTTTAATCCATATACCATATTACCCCAATCTGAGTCCCAGTTTTTTCCCAAAAAAAATAACGAAATAAGGCATTTTTTACGACACCTATTATAAGGATGACACGAAATTTTCCCAAATAAAATGATATAAAAAAATATTGATTTACGTTTTAATAGAAAGTTATATTTACAAAAATTATACAAATACATATTTAAAGCTCAATAGTTTAAATCCCTGGAATGGCGTGCCAGTTTGAATTTTTGAAGATTTATATATAAGACGAGTTTTATTTTCAATCAAAATCTATGAGAAAGAATCTTATATTCAGGTTAATATGGTAATATAATAAACTTATTTTTAAAATTTTGATAAATTTCTTCAATATTCTTGTATATTAGTTTAAAAATAGTTGAAAGTTTCTACTAATTTTAAAGAAATTTATCAAATACATCAATTTTGTTTTATTTAATATTTATTGATTATATATATATATATATATATATATATATATATATATATATATATATATAACATATAAAAACATTCGAAATATTTTTAAAACATTATCGGAAACAGTCCATTACTTCCATTATTATATTTAAAATACTATCTACCAAAATGTCTGTACTTTTTTATGTTATTAGTATGACAAAACTCTATTTTAGTTAATTTCATTTATATAATTATTATTTCTATTAAATTCCATATTCTATGTATACAAAATACGAAAGGAAGGAAAAAATACGATAAAAGATAATGATACAAAACATGAATAACAATCTAACATCGCTACTAAAAATGACATCTTTTTCATTCCCCTAATAAGGGATTATCCATTTATCATACAACCCAAAAAAGGATTGCACATTTACAGTAATATGATGACAGTGCAAATGACATATGTAAATATATACCACTTATATTAATATTTATAACAATTTACATTTTCATTATCATTCACAAACTGTCATAATTTTTGGCATTCAATTAATTTAACGATGTTGCTTCCATCATATGGATTTTGTAAAATTAAAGTGCATTTACATTAATTTTAAACCTACCCTATCGTTTCATAAAAGTTTAATATTAATTTCTCATTCTTTCAAACAAACATTTTAAAAAAATATTATTGAATAAACACTTCTCCATAAAATAATTCTTACTAAATGGAAAACGGAATTAATTTCATGTATCTTTTCGAAGATTTTCGAAAAAAATATGTATCAAAATTGTGATGACACCTTGGTTTATTATATAAAACTTTATAATGAAATACAAGAAGTTGAAGTTTTATGTTTATCGGATTTATGTTCGTGCATTAAAAAAGCTAGATAACAGCGGAAAACATTTAATACTACTAGAGTTTTAAATGTTATGCTGGTAGAAATAGTTTCCTGAAAATTCTCTGAAACTGTTACTGAATTCATATGATCACTCAAGATAAAAGTTTATGGGAACAGTTTTGCGAACAAAATAGAATAGATTTTCATATAGAATTTCGTATCATTTAATATTAATAAACTTCTGTAATTGTACAATATCCATTAAGAGTTAATTGCAATACTTAAAATAAATGACAAAACAAATGATGATTTCAAGAAGATGGTTCTAGTTAAAAATAGAAAATCAGATAATATGCTTCAATATTTCTCATAGTTTGTGATGAAAATGTTTAGATTTTTAGAATTGCTTAATTTTTTATTGACAAAAGTTAAGAATAAATTAAAATTTATGAAAAAAAATACGAAACTAAATTATACACAATTGTAAAGACCTTAACAAAACAGTAAACAATAAATAAATGGAAATTACGAAGATTTTCCATTTCAAATTGTAATAAAGTAATAACTATTACAATTGAATATTTATTTATAAATGACCTATGAGCATTTTTAAAAAGTAACTAATAGAAATAATTTTCTTTTTATTTATGTATAAGGATATTATGTATATAAATAATTTTATATTTTTAATTATAGAAAAAAAACAATTGACTGCCAAAAAATATGAATATATTTCTAATATTTTTTTATGTAACGATGAATAATTGAGTTGAATTAAATTTCGTCAGTCAGATCTACAACGATTACACTTACAATTGTATATTCCTTAACTATTAGGTTGGTAGAAAAATAATTGCGGTTAGTGACTTTCAAATTCATATGAATTTTTCTCAGCTAATAATTATAAGTGGTTCAAAACTGTTGGATCACTACGCCTAACTGTGCAAGCTCTCGAAGTGTTAGGCGTGGTTTTGATTCAACTAACGCCTTCAGTGGATCGTTATGAACTGAAGAAGGACGCTCGTGACCTTTTTTCATCTTAAAGCCTCTCGACCTCAGCATGAAATTTTTGGAACAAACATTGCACAATATTTTCCTTGAGAGTACCCATACCAAAAGGATAGTTTAGTTTACAAGCAGTTTCTGCAGCTTTACCACCCGTTTAGTACTCACACAAAAAATGTTCTTATTGGCTTTTTTCCATCTTTAATTCAATAGTTTATTTGAACCCACATTAATAGTAAAACTGAAATCGATGTTACCAAAGTACACACCGAATACACTTTAAAATGATAATAACCCTTAACGGTCGAAAGGCCCCACTACGGGGATATCACACTTATGCCAAAGGAAACGAAAGGCCCCAATACGGGGACATGTAAAGAATTTAATTTTCATTTCATTTACTTATCATTGCTGCAATTTTTTTTTATTAAATATTGCAACATATTACATTAGATAGTTGATCATGCACTAACAAGAAATATTTACAGTTATATAACGTTTTAAGACGTGAATATTATGGCATTTGCACAACAGTTTCGTCGCAGTGATATTCACTGTAGTTTTGGAAATAAAAAAGATTGTTGAGTATGTTCCGATAGAAAGATTAAAGGCGGGCGTAAACAAACATCCACATATTGGTCCAACATGTCCCGCGAATCTATCCTTTCATATTGGCGACTGCTTTGAAAAATATCATACTCTCAAAAATTATAAAAAATTATTTATAAAATTTGAAATCAACTAAACATCTTGAATTTATATCTAAATAAACCAGTTTAAATATGTTATTTAAGTTTCCATTCTTATAAACGTTTTATAAACTTTCACCTAATTTTCTGTCATCTTATGAGCGAGTATTACAAAAAAAGCTCTCGACCGTTAAGGGTTAACATCAATACGATGAAATGACACTTTCATTGACATAAATTAAGGTTAGAATTCAGAAAATAAAAACCGGAATTATTTTCGATTAAAAACAGTTTTCTTGAAAATATTTTTATATTTTAATATAATTAAAATAAATTTAACTAAAAATACATAAATTTAAAGGATTTGTAATTTTAATCCTGCAAAGTACGTGTGGTTAAATTTATACAGTTTGTATATTCAATCTTTTTATCAACAATATTATGTGATAAATAGGAAAACTTTAAATTGTATATTTATTTCATTGATTTTTAAGATCAATAACGTATTTAAATAAACTGAATAAACTTAATTTTTTCCACTCTAAAATTTTTAATTTAGTTAGTATTTATAAGCAGATATAAATTGTATATACATACATTAATTTACATATATAAAGTTTATTAAATAATAAGAAAACCCTTTATAAAATCATTTATAAACCTTTTTTGTAACTATTTCTAAACATTTATTTTCAGAACTACAATAGATACTTTAAATGATTACACAAAGTACTTTTTTAGAAATACGAGTACACATTTGTACTTGTTTTTACAACCTCTATAATGAAGAGGTTCCATTAAAATAACCGCACCTTTCCTAATAATACGTCTGTGTGATTCGTAAAACCTTATACGGACCTGTATTTATAATTCTCTTTCATATAAAGTGTACGTAAATTTGATAAATTTCAGAAATGCTTATTTAATTAACTGAATTCATTTTCATATTTACATCACGAGTAATTATACTAGTCGAGATGATTTGTTTAATATGATTATCAGGTTACATCATAACGCTCGTATTCTTTTTACCGGTCTCTATATTAAATTAAGGATAATCTATTTGAAAATATTTCATAAACAGTAATTTAAATCATTTTACATACTGTAAAATTGGTTAATTTATAATAATAAAAGTATGCTATTTTCAGATTTGTAATTTCTTCAACGTTTGATAAAACTATTAGGTTGGTGTAAAAATAATTTCGGTTTTTATCATTTTAAGTTTGGAGTCGATTTTTCTAGTTACCGTCATCTTTTATTATATTCATGTAATAAATCATTGTAAACAATGAAATTAGCACTACTTTTTCAGGTTATGTCTATTATTTTTATTCTTTAGTATTGTTAGATATAACTTCTTAAATTAGTCACGGAAAAAAGTAAATTTGCGCGATTTTGTTGTATGAATTGAAATTGGGACGTAAAGAAATAGGAACTACTTGAAATATCAAATTTGTTTTTGGCGAAGAGTGAATTAGTAAACGTACAGCTCAACACTGGTTTCAAAAATTTCGTAATGGAAACGAAAGAATTGATGATGAGGAGCATCGTGGACGACCTTCAGCTATAAATAATAATGATTTAAGAACCATTATCGAAGAGGACCCACGTAAAACAACTTGAGAGGTAGTGGAATAACCCAGTGTTAATCATTCAACAGTTATTCGTCATTTGAGCCTAACTGAAAAAACAAAAAAGCTGGATAAATGGGTGCTGTATGAACTAAATGAACTTCAAGTAATTCGGCGATACAAAGTCTGCCCTGTGTTTCTTTTGCAACAAAAATGATCCCTTTCTTGATCGCATTGTCACATGTGATGAAAAATGGATTCCTTATGTAGGAAAAAAACTTGTTTTTCGTTGGGAGAAATGCGTGCAGGCCAATGGACTTCAATTTGATTAATAAATATAATTTTAACTGATATGAGTCTTTATACCTGATACTTAAAAAACCGCAATTATTTTTGCACTAGCCTAATATTTTAATAATTTATGATATTACTGTTCTTTATAATAATTTATTTACATACATATATATATATATATATATATATATATATATATATATATATATATATAGACATGTATATGTATGTATATATATATATATATATATATATATAATTATGCGGAAACCCAATTATCCGGCCAGATAATTATAACTTATATATAAAGGACTATAATCATTCCATTTATGCGAATTCACTTTAACGGGGTTGAAAAAATATTAAATAATTAACTAGACACCAGATGTAACCATAATACATTATTATCATATTGTATACACATTGTAAGTATACAAATTTAGGAATTCCCCAATTTAATTTATTCAGTAATATTTTTTGCAATTATGTAGTGTAATAAAAATAAATAAATAGTAAAAATGTGCGGAGGATGTGAATTGTAGTTAATAAATAATGATAGATTAATAAATAATGGCATGACCAAGCAGTACATTAAATAAAATGATTAAGATAAAGACAAGAATCCAGATAAGTTTAGAAGTTAAATTAAAAATTATTCAGACGTTAACAAACGGTGAAAAAAATTAATAATATTGCTCGATTGTACAATTTTAACAAGTCTACAATTCACACGATTAAAAAAATGCTGACGCTATTAAAATGGTAGTGAAAGAAGCCATACCAACAAGTTCCAAGATTGTGAAATATGCAAGAAATACTATTATGGCGAAAATGGAAAAGTTATTAATTCAATGGGTAGAAGATAATAATAAAAAGCACATTGCTATTGATATACGCATTATACAAAATAAGGATTTATTAATTTTTAATCATTCGGAAAAAGAAAATAATGAAAAGCAAAATGAAGAAGAGAATGAATAAGAAGAAAATGTATTATCTTTCGTTGCCAGTAAAGGCTGGTTTGACAAATTCTAGAAAAGATACAATCTACACATCAAGTTTGTGGACGAAGCTATTAGTACTGGTAGGAAAGCAGCTACTGAATTTAATTAGAAGGTGAAGGATTGAGTAATTTGAATGCTTATGATATTGGTGAACTTTTAAAATCACACGATTCTGAAATGACAACTAATTACCTTATTGTATTAGACCAAGAAGAGAACAATGAAGAAGGAGAGTAAAATGGTGATGAAAAAGAAACACCTTACCTGTTTACAACCCATAACATTAAAGATTCTATATCTGTGATTCAAAAAACAATTGCTTTTATTGAAAGCGAGAGTGATATTGAACAGGTAACTGTACAGTTGTAAGCTTTGCGATACTTTATTTTTATGGAAATAAATGATAGTTGTATCAAAAAGTGTGTATTTTTGTTATCAGTAACGTTTTATATAAATATATATTTAAAAAAGAACTAGTTAAAATTTTTCTACCCAAGCAAAAGTAAAATATTTGAGAATACGGAACAGATCCCTATTTTAAACAGTTTTCTATGGCTCCATTTACGCGGCTTTTATTTACGCGCTGTTTTTGTGGAACTAATTAGTCGTGTAAATGGAGGGATTATACAACGTTATAATGCTACACCAGGCAAATATTTTTTTTTTACATAAACAATTTTACTATGAGTAAAAGAAATTGAAATAAGCTAATAAAGCATATTTTTCAGCACATTCCGATTTCGTTTTTAAATTAGTCATTTAAATATTGAACTGATTGTTTCTGGTGCGATTTAATAAATTTGTTAGATAAAATGTATACAGAAAAATCTAAAAGAAGAAAGCGTATATTTCTTACATTAGATTTATTTTCTTAATTAGATGATAATCATAAAATTGTTGGATAGTTGGAAAAAGGTATTAGAGTACAGAAAATATATCGTGATTACAACATTGTATCATCAACTGTCTATGATCTAAAGAAAAATGGAGCAGTAATTTTGAAATTTCAAAAATATAAAAACGAGTAAAGTCGAAAAACAATGAGACAATCCGAAAACACAGCTTTGGATGAAACACTTTTTGTTTGGTTTTCGCAAAAACGTAGTCTCGGAGGTTCTATACCGGGTAATGTCCTATATGAACAAGCGCTTCTTTTTAATTCTGCGATACATCAGAGATATAGCTACAACTAAACTACTTGCTTCCAAGAAACAAAAAATATCTGATTTTTTCTAAATCCAAAATCTACATACATACACAAATGTACGTACTATGTAAAATAATTACACTCAATAAATATCTTCATTATATAACACAAATAACTATGTGTGCACCTACATTAATTCAAAAACCAAAACAATCTGCTTATCCGGAAATTTCATTATCCGTCATGGCTGTGGCAGAGGTTATGCTGGATAACTGGAGTTCTACCATATACCTAGTGTCGTCATAAGTTCTGTCAATAACTTAAAAGCATATTAAAAAAAAACAACAGCAGAAAGTCATAAATGTACGAGGGCCGTTTGATAAGTTCGGTAAATTTCTATGATGTGACGCTACCAAGTATCACTTTTCAAACTAACATAGGTGAAATTTTAGTTAAAAGGGGCGCATTATTTACATTCTACATATATTTGAAGCGAGCATTGTAGAAATTGCCACAAAAATGGAAAAAAGACGAGCAGGCTTTTTTGCGTCGATTGAGTAGCAGTCAAAGTACTGAACAACGACTGGTGGAAATGCACAAAAGAAGGCGAAGATCGTGTTATCGGCTGGGCAGGTGATGGTCACTGTTTTTTTGGAATTTCCAAAGAATCATCCTGATCGACTACTTAACGAAGGGAAAAACAATAATAGAAACCTATTATGCAACATTACTGGACCATGTG
>CM068318.1:33265955-33323455 GCA_034766995.1 Acanthacorydalis orientalis | reverse complement strand
CCACGGCCAACCAAACGACCTCGTCACAGAAGGTGGAGTCAGATGAGAGACACAAATACATACTCACGTTCTCATATATAAAGAGATCCATACAGATAAATGCATATATATATATATATATATATATATATATATATATATATATATATATATTCACGGAAGAGTTAGCATTATTAATTATAAATTAAATAATTAAGTAAATAAATTGATTATTTTATTTTTTCTACTTGGAGAAAATATAAATTAGTAAACGGTCACAATCAAATATATGTATATATACATACACACAATGGTTCTGTACATAAAATAAATTCTAAATATATTCTATTTAATTCTATTGTATTAATATATTTTAAATATGCAACTGCAGTAACACTGGAAAACCAAATATGAAATTTATGTACTAATACACTCGTTTATTTACTATTTTAATTAACAACTATACTGAGGATGTTAAATAAAACAAAATTATATCAATGTGTGTATGCATATATATATATATATATATATATATATATATATATATATATATATATATATATATATATATATATATATATATATATATATATAAAATTATCAGTCTCTCTCAATACAGTGCTGAATAAAGAACTTTTCTATGATTTTCCATTTTGTACAATTAATGACTCTCTATTCCACTGATTTTTAATATTTTTTAATTTCCTTATCCCACCTGTTCATTGATCTCTTCTTGGTCTTTATTGAATATGTATATTTATATTTATATATATATATATATATATATATATACATACATATATATATATATATATACATATACATATATATACATTTACATATATATATATATATATATATATATATATATATATATATATATATATATAAAATAAAGAGAGAAAATGATTAATTTATTAGAAATGTAAAAATGTAATGATTTTCTATAAATGTTTCGATCTAAATATAGTATATGCGTCGTGAGTTTCATGTATGTAGTTACATTTCTGTTTTAGCGTCGCAGTACGTCATATATGAATGATGACATCACTATGCACTTAGATTACATATAATCAATAATCATGGTTAGCTCGGCTACTTACAAACGATCCTTAACAAATGATTTAAAAGTCAGATTTAAACTAAGTGAACAATAATGTCGATTGTGTTTGATTAGGTATAGTTTTAATGTGTTATAATAATGCGTATATATATATATATATATATATATATATATATATATATATATATATATATATATATATATATATATATGTATGTATATATATAGCCAATAATTTACGTTCATTTGGTGTCTGTATTTTCGATTTATATGTCAAATAATGAATATTAATTACGATAGTTCGTCGATATATATCATTCATCTTTTAAATTGCAATGTATTAGATTGGTAGGAAAATAATTGCCGTTTTTGTTTTCTGAATTCAAACCTTAATTGTTTTCAATGAAAGTATAATTTCATCTTGTTTATGTTAATATATTTTTAAAGTTCATTTCTCGGTCTGTCTCTTGATCGACTTTCGTTATATTTTTAATTTTGATTCCAATTGGACTATACAGTCAGGCTACATTAAGTCATGAATTATATCTTGGAGTGATAAGTAATGAAATAACAAATCAGAAGTCAAAAGCCATGAAGACATAAGCAAATCGTTATATCACGAATCTCAGCAAGTCAGTATACCGAACACAACAATAGTATTTTTAAATTATATATCTTTTATTCACTATCGAAAAATAAAACGTAAAAATACAAAACAGAACTCTTTTCATTACTTTAAACAGGAGACGAGTTCTCACTCCTTAATGCCACACTAAGTCGGTACTGTTACTCCCACACGCAACAGCTCTTATTATCGAAAAAAAAACGCCCATCCCTAGAATATATTAAGAACTATGCAGATTTTCTGATATGTTTCATTTTTTTGTTAGAATGGAAGCTTTTTAATAGTTCATGACCTTCAGCCTTTGACAATCAAGTGAATCATAAAATATTTTAAAATTTAGTTTGAACGATCTATTTATTCAGTTCAATAATGTCTAAATTTCTAATATGTATTTACTGTCTTAACTTTTCTGTTTGCACACACACACACACATTTGTGTGTGTGTGTGTATATATATATATATATATATATATACATATATATATGAAAGAAAACAAAATCATTTTAAGCAATTTGGTGTTTCTTTACACTATCATTAAACATTCATTTTGTGTAACAAGAGACTCCGCCCTTTACTTGCTTCGTCCCCCCCTGCGGAGGGGAGCCCCCCACTCGCTAACGCTCGCTCCTCTCTTTAAGCTTCTCAACTTTTACTATTATATTTTTACTATTAAACTTTCACTATATAAGCCTACCACGAGACTATTGTTAATTTAGAGAGAAGATTTAATTTATATTAATTAGCAGCAGACATGCCAAGTTAATCACTCAGAATAAAGATGGCGTAATCATGAACAAACCTTATTAGCCAATCAGAACACGAATATAAGTCATCATCCTGTAGGAGGACCAATTTTTATATAGAGAGAGATATAATCCTTTTTTATTACTTATTTTTTGATCGTAGATCAAAATATAACATTGATGTTTTTTAATCTTGATTTTTGCAATCTGTATCATTAAAATCATGTTGACACAACTGCATTCAATTTAATCACTATGGATTTAGAAAGATAGTTTACATATAATATATTAGTATATAAATTCACATTTTTAATATCCAATCACTTTTTTCTATTCAATCAAAATGGTTTGTATAGTCAAATAAACTGTACTGTATAACTGCCGATGAATTATATAGATTTTTGTAACGAATCCTAAGACAGACGAAACTATATAAAGTAAACTGAACATTGGTCACCAAAGTAAAGCGAAATTGGAGAGATGGATAGAAAAAATTATCAATAATTCATAGATTTTTAGTGGCACTAGAGATTGTTCCATCGTTCATACTGAACGATAAATCATTGTTTAATCTCCGATAGCGTACATAAAAATACGAAAAAAGTGCATAAGAAAGTTCATTGCCCTGTAGCTCGACAACGGATCGCTGTACACGGTTTTTCAAGTTACTGAACTCATATGTGAAATTAATGTCACTTATGATTCGGTTTCAATCTGGTACCTGACAATTATGTATTTCATTCATCTATAACATTACATTTTACATTTCAATGTGTACAAATATTTTACTTCTTTATTAATTAAATGAATATAAACAGTTAATCAGAAATATTAAACCTTATCGGTAAAGAAAAATATGAACAGATTGATTTTTGTCTTAGTTCTTCATATCATATTACGATATACGAATATCAATTAATTTCAAGCATAATCTAAAAAATCTGAAGGCAGTAGCATTTTTATTCATAAATAATAAATATAAACAGCATTTAGTGATTTATTGGTATTTCATTGTTATACCAATTTTGAAAAATTCAAATATTTCTCAATAAAAACATTTAAATTTCGAGATTTTAAAAATAATACTCATACTTTGAATAATTAATAAATGATTATCAAATGATTATATTTGTATAAATATAGTGGTGTCCTACTTAACACTTAACACCCGGTTTTCACCTCTGTTTTTAACTATAAAAAAAATTATTAATTGTGATCCCCTTTAATTTTTGTGCAGAATTAAAATCTCTTTTCCGAATTTTTTTTGGCGTCATCTTGACGTAGACGTTGTCATCAGCTTTTGTTTTATCAAATAGGAACTCCTATTTTTGATTGTGAGGGTATTGATGAGAGGTATCGTCGAAAAAAAATTAGAACTAGAGATTCTAATTCTTCGCAAAAAATAAGGAGAATTAAAATTAACAACTCTTCTGTATAATCAAAAGTAGAGGTGAAAGCCGGGTGTTAAGTGGGTTACCATATATATATATATATATATATATATATATATATATATATATGTTATATATATATATGTATATATATATATATGTATATATGTATATATGTATATATGTATATATTATATATATATATATATGTATATATTATATATATATGTATATATATATATATATATATATATATGTATATATATATGTATATATATATATATATATATATATATATATAATATAGTTAATTTTCTAAACCGCTTTTATTTAATATATTCGATTATATGTAACAATAAATATTTTTACAAATATTACTTAGGAAAAACAATTTTTCTTTTCTATCAATTAAAATATTTAAATGTTTATCGATATTTTAGAAATTCAAGATTTTTGTTATCGTTTATAATCTTTGAAAAATATAAAATTCAATTTTGTTATCACTATAATTGTTTATTTATTCTATCCTCTCAACTTGTTTTCAATTCATAAATTTACTTCTTTAATATATGATGCATAACGAAATAATGTGATCTTGGGGCCAAAACAACATTTGATTTTGTTCTAAAGTCCATTTTAGAAATAAACGACATACATATTTCAAATTTTTTACATTTTTTATTTATTTTATTACCCTTTTCCATGATTTTTCAGATATTTCGATTACTTGTAAGTAATTAAAGTGAAAATACAAAATAATAAAAAACGAATGACGTTAAAAAAAGAAAATTATAATAATATAAATTTTATTTGTATAAAAATAAGCCTTTATATTCATTATTATTAAAGGAAATTGATTAATAATAAATGTTATTGTTATGTAAAATAAATATATGAGAATAAAAATTAATACTTAAAATTATTTTAAGCAATCATTTTTGTTCTGTTTTTACTATAAGTATTTTAATAAAATAATTCAATAGTAAAAATAAACATGACATTGTATCCCAGTATAAAATCTTGACCTTCTAAAATGTTTGAATAAAATAATTTTTTTTCTATGACCCACTTTTCATCGAAGAATTAGGGCGACTTGTAGCTGCTTTCATAATGAAAAATGATATTTACCGTTGATCAAATTCATCCTCTTGACAAATTGATTAGCTTTAACCAAACGCGTTAGAGCGTGAATCCTCTAAAGCAAGTTTGTCTAACCTTTTTTTGTTATTCGAGAAACTACCACAAAATTTTATCTGAATAAAGCTAAAGTGATATTTAATGCATTGAATAAGGTTATATATATATATATATATATATATATATATATATATATACGTGTGTATATATATATATATATATATATATATATATATATATATATATGTATATGCAGAGAGAGAGAGAAGAAGAGAGTAAGGGAAGGAGGGAGAGATTTATATTTTGTCAACATTCAAGTATTTGAATTTATAATGTCTAATTAATATGTACGTTAATTTAATGTTAATACTTTGTATTTAATTTTGGTTTTAATATGAATTTTATTTGTTGTAGTTCGTATATATTACAAATATAGTAAATATTTAAAAAAAATTACGTTATATAGACATGAAGACATTCTTACATATCTAGGGCAATTTAATTTAGGCTTCCACTTGCAAGTATTAAAAGGGAGCGAAGGAGTTAATAAAAGTCGTGTTATATTTTATTTAGTATTTTAGTTCAATTCAATACTAAAATACAATTGAATTAAGATACTAAATGGGAGATATTTTTTAATTTTTGCTTTTTTTTGTGTGGAAGCATAAGCTGAATCAGCCTCTCTCTCTCTCCCTCTCTCTCTCTCTCTATATATATATATATGTATATATATATATATATAAACATATATACACACGACATATTTGCCTTATATATATATATATATATATATATAAATTCACTTATTTTTAGATATATTTCTCTATATGTTATATGTAATAAAAATATAGACGTTTTCTGTTCATGCATTTAACTTTTATATCTAAGATATTTAAAAAAATGGGAAAGTATTATTAAAAAATATTTTAAGGAATATTTAGCATTAGTAAATTTAGACAAATTATCGAGAGGTCATCGTCTGGTAATAATATAAGTTATAAACTTATAACTCAATAATAATTTCTAACTGTGTTAGAAATTATATGAAGATGGCATAAATGATAAAACTGATCATGGTAAGTTGAGTCATTTATCACTTACCCAGTAGTTATTAAAAAATAAAAAGAGGATTGTTATAACCAATACACTGATATAAAAACAAACATTTTGACTTTAAAACTACGGCATTTTTTCACTAATCTGAGACTTCTGTTACACGAATTTTATCAATCAGTTTTCTTATCATTTTTTAGTTAAACAATTTATAATTTGACTCAATTAGGTTATTTAAATAGCATTAATTGCTTAATAAAAATGTATGATAATTTAGGAACTAAATGAGACTTGTTTATGATTTTTCACGTTTGGAAAATATTAGTCCTGTAATTGGAAATATTGGATTAACTTATTTCTACAATCTGATTTCCCAGAAAGACAATTTACTATTTGCTAAATTGACCAAGCAAGTAAAACCATATCAGCGTGAAGGAAAGATGAATGCAGTGTTAATATCGGATGTATAAATTGATTTATTTAGTCAAAATGAAAAAAATTACTGATGGTTTTGTCTGAACACAGAAACTATATTACAAATGCATAAATCTTTCAAAATCATCTACTGAAGTTTCGACTAAAGGCAAAAACAATTATCACGCAGAGATAAAACATTTAAATGCAATATAAAAATTTGATACCAGTTCTAAATCAGCTGAGGAGAACGACATATGTTTGAATAAAGTAGTTTTATTTAAAAAAATAAGGATTTTCAAGTATGACCAAGTATTTAGAAAAAATAAAATGAATTTTTGTAAATTTTCTCCAATATAAAAAAAATCGACCAAACGAAATGTGAGATAAAGATGAGATTTTAATTTCTTTAAAAATATTTTTCTTAATTAAATATGTATATCCAGAATATATATATATATATATATATATATATATATATATATATATATATATATATATATTAGGTTGTAACATACCAAGTTGTCGAATTTTAGTCAGTCAGGCCGACCGCGATTGAGAAAGGTTCTGTGGAATATTTTACAAGTTCAGCTATTTGGAATTGACTAATATACTGCGTCCTTCAATTGTTTTTAAATACGGAGTTATTATTGTTATTTTTATTTTTTTATACCCCTTAACAGGATGGTGTCCATAAAAGATTTGTATCTACTTTTTTTATAAGAGTACAAGTTGGGACACAATGCAGCGGTAGCAGGTGGAAATATTAATGGAGCTTTCGGAGAAGGGTCGGCTAGCCAGAAAACAATTCAATTATGGTTCAAAAAATTTCGTTCCGGTAATATGAATCTCGGCAATGAACCTCGAGCAAGGCATTGTGAAGGAATTGTGCCTCAAAACCATTGTGAATGAAGAACATTTGAGTCATGGTGGAAGCTAATCCACATACAACAGTTGAAGCTCTCGCATGTGATTTAAGTGTTAGTGTTATGTGACTGTTTCTCGTCATCTCGCTGCAATAGGAAAGGTGAAAAAGCTGGATAAGTGGGTGCCGCACGAATTGACAATGGTTAGAAATTGAGACGCTTAGTGGTGTGTTCTTCATTGATGATTCGAAATGATAAAACGCCATTTTTAAATCGAATCATTACTTGTGATGAAAAGTGTATGATAACAGAAAAAAATCTGGCCAATAAAAAAATAATCTATTATTCTTTTTAAAACGAGGCGAAAAAACTACGGCTGATTCATATTGTCGCTAAATCGACAATATGAATGAAACATTAAAAACAAAACAACCAATGCTAATCAATGAATATGGGCTAATACTATTGCAAGACAATGCTCGACCACACATATCTCGAATCACAATTTTCAAGTTAAATTCATTAAATTATGAAATTTTACAATATTCCTCTTATTCACCAGATCTTTCACCGAATGACTATCATCTTTTTCGCCACTTGGAATATTATTTAAGAAATAAAAAGTTCCGAAACCAAACAGAAGTGATTCAAACATTCAAAGACTTTATAAGCTCTAAAAATGTCGATTTTTATAAAAATGGGATAAAGAATCTAATTTCTTGTTGATAAAAGACTATTTAAGATGATGGAGCTTATTTTGATTAAATATATTTTGTTTTGTTAATAATATTGTGTTTTAATTCTCACCTACAAATTCCGCAAATTCATATGTTACACCATATATATATATATATATATATAAAGAAATGAAATTATAAATACGTTTTATTAAGAAGACAAGCCTTTTAATTAAATATATTACTTTAAAAAAAATTATACTTTATATTAACTCGATAAATCATATTCCTGTTATTTCAATATTTAAATAATTCTGATTTACGTATACAATATATATTATCAGCAGCAGCAGCTTCTGTCACTCCATTACTGGATAAAGGCTTCCTCCATGATTTTCTATTTTGTACAATTAAATCCCACTCTTTTCCAATAATTTCCAATAAAATTTTTAATTCCCTTATCTCACTTTTTATATTTCTTGGTTCCCAGTTAATAATTTCTGTTGTTCATCGGTTATCTTCTCTTCTTGCAACACACTCCACCCGTTTCTATTTCAGACTCTTTTTCTTCTTACATCTCTATGACTCTTGTCTGTTTTCGTATCCATTTTATCCTTTTCCTTCCTTTTCTTGTTATTCTTAACATAAATCTTTCCATACTTCTCTGCCCTGTTTGGAGTTTTTGAATGATTTTGGCTTTAAGCACCCATGTTTCTCTGCCACAGGTAAAGACTAGTAGTATACATTGATCAAACACTTTTTTCTTCAAACAAGGTGGGATTATTGATTTATATAATGTGTGTATATATATATATATCATTCTTTTCTGAATTTTTTCGAGCATACTTCATATTTTTAATAAAATAATGTCAGTTTAATATTATATATCTGAAAGACAGTTAAGTAATTCTCTATTTTAGATGAAAGGTAAACATATACACTTTACACAACATTTTTAATTACTTAAAAAATTCTATCAAAGTCGTATTAAATCTGTACAAAAGATAAGCAAATAAGATTAAATACTTTATAACATAAGGCGTATATTGATGGTTTATAATGCTAAATTATTTCAAACGGCATTAACTTAATAAATATCAATAATTTTAAGATTGATTTTTAATTTTATTATAATATTCGTAAGAATATTTTAATAAGAAAGTAATCTTAAGATTTCAAAGTAATTGCACAGTGCCTATATTTAAGTTCAGAAATAAACATCCATTCTCCACAAACAGTACAAAAAAGTTTCTGATGATCATTGATTAATTATTAATCATTCTAATTATTACTTATATGTATTTTAATGCACTTATCCTCAGATCTAAAATAAGAAAAAAAATCTGACAAGTATTATAAGAAAGATGAAAGACATGCATAGAATGAATTTATCACAATAATCGATATTCAATTAATTAAAATTAGTTTATGCAAATATACTTTATTTTATTCTATTATTAAATATTTACTTAGTTATATATGGTTTAAATAAATGGCCATAAAGACAAATACGAATTTAAAAAGTAATTTAACTGGTTGATTGCGTCCGTTTAATCTTAGCAGATAAAAATAAAAAATAAGATAAAAACAAACATATAGAGTCAATAAGATTTATTTACAAGCATAGTTGGAGAAAATTTCAACGACTACTTAATAAATTACTTAACCAAGTGTAAATAAAACCAATTAGAGAATGATGTATATTGAAGCATGTTACAATATGTCTTCTTCACATGTTACATTTTAAATTAATTCTTTAGTTGTTATAAAATTGTAATATTATCTTCACTTATGATTATAAAAACAAGTTTTTACATATAAATAATTACTCCACATCCTATTGAATATATACAAATATATTTTCGATCGTTTCCTGTCAAGATAACGGTTTTTCTATCACAATATGTTTTAGTAATTAAATATTAAAATGGCCAATAATCGATTATTGTCTATTTTAACAAAGAACAATTTTAAGTGTAAGATTTTCTTCATCATAGTGGAGGTAGGTACATTGGAATTACAATTATATAGAAAAAACATTTAAAAAAATTACAAATGCGTTTACGTTATTTATGACAGATTATTTTTTTAAATGACATAGTAACATGTTGAAAAAACCATCTGAAAAAAGTACTTTATTAAAGAAAATCAGAATTGATCATTCAGAAATCTTCTGTCTTTCGAGGTATGCAAGATCAATCATCAAAACTATCTATTATTACACAAACTTTCAAGTTTGTAATGTAATTAAATTAATAATAAAAATCAATTAGGATGAATAGAAACTTTATAGTAATTATATTAGATTAAAAAATGATTTTTTCGTTAGGATTTTCCTAGAATATGAATAAAAACACCGTAAATCTGACATCACTGTTGGGATAAATGTAAATATGATTATTAAAGGGTATCCTTGCCAAATGTCCTGTATATACGAGACTGTTCCTCAGACAGCCTAATGTCCCATATTTTCATGAGAAGATGAAATAATAAATATTATGTTAAGCAATTATAATTTTCAATATTCTTTTTGAATAATCTAACTTAAATTGTTTTAAATAAAAAAAATGATAAATTTTAATAAAAATAAATAAAAATTGGAGGAAGAAAAAATGTATTATAGAAGTACTTAGTGTCTTATAAGAAATTTTAGAATTAACGAAAGAAATAGCTGTTGACAAATTTATTCTAAAAAATTGGAAGGCAGTTTTTAATAAAATTGAAATTTAAAAAAATATTAAAGATAGTTTTTTAAATAAAGTAGAAAATTTTTATGGCACATGTTATAATTATTTGTAAAACTAGATAACTCCACTTGAGCACTTTAATACGTTTGTGTGGATGGCTTTAAAAGAAATTCTACATTGAGAACAAATTGAGAGTACATGTACCTATTTAAAAACTAAGAACGACGATATCAACAACAACGAATTATTTGATCAAAATAACCTGATAGTATTTGAACAGGTAATACTTCACAGAAAAAATTTTGAAGAAGGTGACAAAAATGAGGATTGGAACAAGAAATCTTGCCATGAAAAATGAACGGCTATATTAAAACAAATTAAATTTAAAGAACAATATTGTGAGTTGTTCAAATTTTGTGAATACATCTAGAAAGAATTTTTTTCGCTAATGTCAATTCAATGGACAGATGAGAGAAGTAAGATGGACGTGATAACAGTGGAAGCAATTTTTCAGTCTTTAGATAACATCAATATCTCTTGTGAAGTTTTCTATAAACTTGTAATAGACGATCCAGTTTTGTTAGAGAATGTTAAAAGTAGTGCTAAATACAAATCCTGGACTGAATCTAATTATTATAATGTTCTTACATTATGTTGTTTAATGAAATTATTTTAAGGTTCGAATTTGTAGAATAAATTTAGTGAAAAATAAATCATTTTTAATGAAAATAAGTAGATTTACAAGATAAAAAAGATTAGATTAGGAATACAACATGACTTTTCAAAAATTTAACCACTGTATAATTTTCATAGATGTTTTTTGTTAACACATTCAAAACATATATGCATATTAAACACAATGAAGAATTGGAGTGTTAGTTTTGAAATAATTTGTAGATGAAACACAAGAGTTTTATTAGGAGAGGTAGTAATTTGTTTATACTGTATTTTATATGTTATATTTATAGAGTTTTTGAATACAAAATAAATATGAAGCTATATATTTTGTGTAAATTTCGAAAACTTCCCTTTACTGATTTAAATTTTTATTTAATTTAAATGAGCATAGGAAACTAAAATAATACATACTAATTAAAAAAAAGGTGTGCTGTTAAACTATTAAAATTATAATAACATTATTGAATATAGTTCTAAGAAATATGGAAAATATTTATTTAAATTTCATATATATATATATATATATATATAACCTTGTAAATATAACATATAGTGCCATCTAGTAAATGACAATATTATTTCCTTTGATTAGAGAACAAGTCAAGTTCACAACCAATACCCACAATTTAGAAATAAAAGTAATATATTTTTTACCATTTACAAAATTCAGATAATTACATATTTTTTTGTAAGTATAAAATTATCATGTTAAAATTTTATTACAAATAAATAATTTAGTATTAATTATTATATATTAAAATTGTTAATTTTCCATTATTATTTCAAGATGGAGCCACTATATGGTTCTTAACATTGGAAGTTCATAATACAGTCTAAAGATTTATTTTCTAACACTTGTTCATACAAAAATCGAACAAAAAATAAATTAACTCTGTTTGTACACTAACATAGTTTAACCCTTTCAATATGACTTTTGTTTTGATTAAATTCAGTAAATGGTAATTAATTAAATTAAGAGGTAGTTAAAATTGGTTAAAATTTTTGTCCACGAATTCTCCGACATATTGGATGAAAGATATAGTCCTGGGAAGTTTTGTCCCATCAGTATTTTATAGTAGGTTCATAATTTAAAGTATTTTTCCGACAGGAATTTTTGAAAATCGGTGGGACATATGTATTCCATTAGTAACTAAAGCGTTAAAGAGACTTCTTTGTATAATAGCAAAATAATTAATAAATAATTTATTCAATTAAAGTAGATAAAACCTTGTTTAGTTTCAATAGATATATTATTGATTTTTATACAATATTATTCATGGTATTGAAATTCGTCTCACTTAAATTATTTAATTAAAAAACGTATTTACGCAAGTAAATGTGTTAATAATGTTATTTTACCGTACATTCAATATCGATAATAAAATGATATCCTCTACAGTATACATTTCTATATATTTTTTGTTAAATATTTCTTAAAGGGTAATTATATATTCGAAACAATTTATATATATATATATATATATATACACACATCTATTGGTTAAAAAATTACATATTTCATGTTAAAAAATTACACATTTCGTATTAAAAAACTTTCCATTATATTAAAAATACATTTATTAGAAATATATAAATAAGTTATTCGTACTAAGATTTTGAAATGGGTCACACGGCCTTTATCATAGTATTGTGGACTGAAGTCTTAATTTTCTATGAAACATAATAAAAATGGCAGATTCGACATTTCGGAAAAATGCAACTTGCACTATTTACATTTATGCATGCGTATTTTTAATATCTTAATCTTTTCTTTATGTAGGTGTTACTTTGTTTAATGGTTGAAAATATTCTTTATTTTCAAAAAAGAAATATTAATGCTGAAGTAAAATAACGATACGAAAATGTTATTATTATTAATAGTAGAGATATATAAACAATGGCTACAGATTTGTTATATAAACAAATAATTTTAGGTTTTGGTGGTATTTGCTACCCTCAACAATTTTCCGCACTTGATATAGTTTTCGGCCTATTTGAAAGGAACTTTTATTCGAATAAGCCACAGAACTATATCCAGGTAAAAAAAAACGATTATAATTAAAGTTTAGAGTAGAACACACAATTTTGTAATTGATATTACTATTAATGAACTGAAAATGGTATGATTCGAAAAGTTCGCGTGATGATCACTAGATACTTAAATCACAAATAAAGGATTCAAGCGTTCATACAAGACAAAAAAATCCAAAAGATGAAGGTGTGTTCTTCAATTCAATTCTCTAGATTTTATTGTATAGTTCAAAAGTTATTAATGAAACATTTTTTTTTCGTTACTTATGACCTTATCTGTATAACCTGATACATTATATTTTCTTACTCGTTAATTCAAAAAAATAAATTAAAGTTACCTATAATATCTATTAATTAAATTTAAAACAAAATAAGTTTCAACACTAAGACAATTTGGTAAAATATCTGCATATAATAATTTTTTTTATGAAAATTATTTATATTTTAGGAATAAAAAAGAAATATATTTTCAAAACAGGATTCATAAAATAGATTTATAGCAAATTTTTATATAAAACACTAATACACGTTGAAGTATATATATATATATGTATGTATGTATGTGTTGTGTGTGTGTGTGAATATATATATATATATATATATATATATATATATATATATATATATATATCTGTTGGTGCATAAATAATTGCGGTTTTTACATATCGAGTATAAATACGCACATATCAGTAAAAATTATATTTATTAATCAAAATAAAGAACATTGGCATGCACACATTTCTTCAAACGGGAAACAAGTTTGTACATTCCTACAAGATAGAATTCTGAAGTCCTGGAATTAATGAATTCATCGAAAGCGCTTTGAGCTGATGCTTGATCTTTGAAAACCTTCTCTCGTAACAAATTACTCAAATGTTTAAAAAATGATGATCTGTGGAAGACAGGTCCGGAGAATAAGATGGGTGAAGTAAAGTTTCATAACCCAGTTAATTTAAATTTTTTAGTCATTTGTGAGATATGTGGTGGGGTGTTGTCATGAAGACGAATTGGTCCTCTTCGATTGACTAATGCTAGTCGTAAACGATGCAACTTTTCATGCATTTTTCAATTTCACAATAATATTTTTCTGCTGTTATTGTTTCACCAAGATTTAAGCAGTTGTAGTGAATGATGCCACTTGACGACTACCAAACAGTAACCATAAACTTTTTTTCATGAAGGTTCTGTTTAGGAAACTGTTTTGGTGCTTCTTCTCAGTCTAACCACTGTCGTGAACGTTTTCGATTGTTGTAGAGATCCACTTTTTCTCACATGTGACAATGCGATCAAAAAAGGGATCATTTTTGTTATGGAAAATAAGCGCAGAACAGACTTCGTATCACTGAAATGCTTGATGCTCGTTTAGTTCATACGGCACCCATTTACCCAGCTTTTTTGTTTTCCAATTAGACTCAAATGTCGAACAACTGTTGAATGATCAACATTAAGTTCTTCTGCTACCTCTTGAGTTTTACGTGAACCTGCTTCAATAATACTTCTTAAATCATTATTGTCTATAACTGAAAGACGTCCACGACCCTCATTATCATTAAAGCTTTCGTTTCCATTATACAGTTTTCGGAACCAGTGTTGAATTGTACGTTTATCAATCTTCTCCAAAAAAAATTTGATATTTCGAGCAGTTTCTGTTGCTTGCATCCCAATTTAAACTCATACAACACAATCACGCGAATTTGTTTTTATTCCATGACTAATTTAAGAGGTTATATCCAACAATACTAAAGAATGAAAATAAAAGACATAAGCTGAAATCAGTACTGCTAATTTAATTGTTTTATAATGATGTATCACATGGCTATAAATATAAATAAAAGATAATCGTAACTAGATAAATCGACGCCAAACTTAAAATGATTAAAACCGCAATTATTTTTGCAGAAACCATATATATATATATATATATATATATATATATACATATATATATATATATATATATACCTAATCATTATTTATCCTAGAATTTACTTCAGTAAAAAATTCATTTAAACATATAATCAAAAAGAAGAATAGATCTCACGGTTACATTTTATATTAACGGTTTCTTTTCAACTGATTGATTTTTGAGTGGGTGTCTTTAGGCTTATAACTTAGATTGGTATGAAAGTATTTAAATATTTCAAAATACATACCATATGGAGTTATTTAGAGTTAAATTGGTATTTTGAAAGCCTTGAAGATGTCGTTTCATAGTTAGTAAAAAAAAATGAAAGTTTTATTCCAATAAGCTACAGACCCATATATATATATATATATATATATATATATATATATATATTATACATACATACATACACACACACACACACATACATATGAAAAAGTGAGAGTGTTTCATTTGTCTTTAATGTACTAGAGTCTACCTATATTCAATACTAATTTATGTATATATATATATATATATATATATATATATATATATATATATATATATAGAGAGAGAGAGAGAGAGAGAGAGAAGATAGAGTACATCAACAAATAAACATGAATCTTCCATTCTTACAAAAGAATTAGAATATAATTTAACTATAATTTTCAATAATGAGCTTAGATAGAAATAAAGAAAAATGTAAATTATTATGAATTACCTCGCTTATATCTCCGGGACGAAAGTTATAACTTTTTTTTATTATTTGCACTTAATTTTTTGTAGCGTTATTGATTTGTAAGTGGAAATATATATTAGGCCATTAGAATGTAAAAAAGGAGGCTATTTAGATAATATTAATGTATTCTTAGTAGAGATTAAACTAAGTAACGTAAAATAACATGTCAAGTTATATGAATTGACAGACAACTTAATAATGTATTACTGATACAATCTCCGATAAAAGAAATCTAAATTCACGAATATTTTAATTTTCCAGATAGTAAAAGAAGTTTTAAATTGTATCGTTCTTACCTTGTATTAAAAATTATTTTTTTTATTTTTAACAATCTTATGACTAAACTAATAAATATTACTTTTATTATTTCAAAGCTTTTGAAAATGAATTTTATCTGAACATAATGAAACATTACGAGGGTGGTCCCAGAAGTACCCGGCCTGACCTAGAGATGACGGTAGTTGTTTGAAAAATATCACTGTATTAGAAAGTACACAATCTGTAAAGCATATGTTTCAAGTTTGAGGACGCCACGTTGTTTAGTATTTGTTTGGCAGCCATCAATAGTGAACGTTTTCAGTGAATTTGTGAAAATGGAGATTATTGGTCATCGTTACGTGATACAATACTTTTATTTGAAAGGTCTCAGCACAACCAATATAAAAGCTGAACTGGATTCTACTCTGGGTGAGTTTGCTCCTTCGTTTACAACAGTGAAATATTGGGTAGCAAAGTTTAAACGAGGCCGTACAGCTGCCAAGACGAGCATCGCAGTGGTCGACCAAATGAGGTGACGACTCCAGAAATGGTGAAGAAAATCCACAAAGCGGTACTGGATGATCGTCGACTGAAAGTGCGCGAGCTAGCAGACATAGTAGGCGTTTCAAAAAGTGCGGTACATCGCATATTATCTGAAAATTTGGGCATGAGAAAGCTGTGTGCAAGATAGGTGCCGCGTTTGCTCACACTCGAGCAAAAACAGTGTCGTGAAGATGTTTCAATTGAGTGTTTAGCGAAGTTTCACAGCAATAAAGCAGAATTTTTGCGCCGTTTCATAACCATGGATGAAACATGGGTCCATCACTTCACACCCGAGACAAAAGAACAATCAAAACAATGGACTGAAAAGGGATAACCGGCTCCAAAGAAGGAGAAGACCGTTTCATCTGCAGGCAAGGTCATGGCGTCGGTTTTTTGGGATGCGCGTGGGATAATTTTCATTGACTATCTTGAAAAAGGAAAAACTATCAACGGCGAGTATTATGCGAACTTATTGCAACGTTTGAGCGAAGAAATCAAGCAAAAACGGCCGCATTTGGCTAAGAAGAAAGTGTTGTTTCATCAAGACAATGCACCAGCTCACAAATCCGTTATTGCAATGGCCAAAATTAATGAATTAAAGTTCGAATTGCTACCTCATGCACCCTATTCGCCAGATTTAGCCCCCTCGGATTATTTTCTGTTCCCAAACTTGAAAAAATGGCTCAGTGGTCAAAGATTTCCCAACGATGAAGAAGTGATGTCGGCAGTTACTGGGGATTTTGAGGAGCAAGACAGTTCTTATTATAAAAAGGGTATCGAACTTATTGAACATCGATGGGAAAAGTGTATAGAGCTGAAATGAGATTATGTTGAAAAATAAATATATTTTTTCCAAAATTTTTGTGTTTTCTTTGTTGGGTCGGGTACTTCTGGGACCACCTTCGTATAATACAACTAGCGATATATATTATCGAAAATTAATCAATAAGATTTAAAGATGAATAAAAAATTTAGATATATATATATATATATTATAAAATAATTGCTTTGCATACTGTATGTAATAACTTATAGAATCGAGATTTGTTTTAAGCTTAAACAGGATCTTTAATAGAAAGTATTTTATGCTCTTATAATTAATATTTTTTCGGAACTTGTTCCTTCAAAAACCATGAAATACTTAACAATTTTTAGCCTATTCTCCAGATTTATCCCCTCAGATTTCAATCTGTTCCTAAAACTTAGAAAATCTCTGTGATAGGCGATTTTCGTCGATGAAGAACTAATAGCAACAGCGAATCGCTATTTTGAGGATCTCCAATAAAAGAATTTCCAGGATGGCATAAAAGCAGCGGAGCATCGCTGAAAGTGCGTTCAAGTTCAGGGAGATCATGTTGAAAAATAAAAGTAATTTAAAAACGCACGGTATATTCTTTCATAGTAAGGCCGAGAATTTTTCAAATCGCACTCATATTTTGAAAATAAATTGAAAGCTTGGTAAAAAAAAAATACAAAAGTATGCACTCACCTAATAATCACAATCATTTTTTTGTTCATTTCTATTTAATGCTTTGACTTAACAGAAAGTTATATAAAAATGTATTTTGATTCCAAAGAGAAAGAACATTGATAATTTTCTGTAATCATCGTTCATCAAAATATATTTAAAGATCTTACACCCAATCTTATAAAAACAACTTTTAAAACATCATGATATATTAGTTATTAATATCAACTCTATACTAATCGAATTAATTAATTTTTATTTAAAAATTTATAAAAAAATACAAGAGCATCTAGAGTGTAATTTCAGTATTGTTAATAATTTAAAGATCAAGTTTTGCTAATTACTAAATGTTCAACTATATATGATAGAAAAGGTAATCGCTATTTCAAAAAAAAGAAAAATGATCTTTAAGAAGGTTTATGTTATACATTTCTTACAAAGATACAATTGAAACAGAATTATAATTCATGAAATGAAAATAAATTAAAGCTATTTTGTTTCTCAAGGTAATCATGAAGTGACTTTTTCATGTACACTTTTTTCAATATAGACATTTAAAACATAGACACGTATTTTTAACGTGACTAAAATATGTTACAAAGTCATTCACGCACTTACGAGGGTGGTCCCAGAAGTACCCGGCATGACCTAGAGATGACGGTAGTTGTTTGAAAAATATCATTGTATTAGAAAGTACACAATCTGTAAAGCATATGTTTCAAGTTTGAGGTCGCCACGTTGTTTAGTATTGGTTTGGCAGCCATCAATAGTGAACGTTTTCAGTGAATTTGTGAAAATGGAGAAAATTGGTCATCGTTACGTGATACAATACTTTTATTTGAAAGGCCTCAGCCCAACTAATATAAAAGCTGAACTGGATTCTACTCTGGGTGAGTTTGCTCCTTCGTTTACAACAGTGAAATATTGGGTAGCAGAGTTTAAACGAGGTCGTACGAGCTGCCAAGACGAGCATCGCAGTGGTCGACCAAATGAGGTGACGACTCCAGAAATGGTGAAGAAAATCCAGAAAGCGGTACTGGATGATCGTCGACTGAAAGTGCGCGAGCTAGCAGACATAGTAGGAATTTTAAAAAGTGCGGTACATCGCATATTATCTGAAAATTTGGACATGAGAAAGCTCTGTGCAAGATGGGTGTCGCGTTTGCTCACACTCGAGCAAAAACAGTGTCATGAAGATGTTTCAATTGAGTGTTTAGCGAAGTTTCACAGCAACAAAGCAGAATTTTTGCGCCGTTTCATAACCATGGATGAAACATGGATCCATCACTTCACACCCGAGACAAAAGAACAATCAAAACAATGGACTGAAAAGGAAGAACCGGCTCCAAGGAAGGCGAGAACCGTTTCATCTGCAGGCAAGGTCATGGCATCGGTTTTTTGGAATGCGCGTGGGATAATTTCCATTAACTATCTTGAAAAAGGAAAAACTATCAACGGCGAGTATTATGCGAACTTATTGCAACGTTTGAGCGAAGAAATCAAGCAAAAACGGCCGCATTTGGCTAAGAAGAAAGTGTTGTTTCATTAAGACAATGCACCGGCTCACAAATCCGTTATTGCAATGGCGAAAATTAATGAATTAAAGTTTGAATTGCTACCTCATGCACCCTATTCGCCAGATTTAGCCCCCCTCGGATTATTTTCTGTTCCCAAACTTGAAAAAATGGCTCAGTGGTCAAAGCTTTCCCAACGATGAAGAAGTGATGTCGGCAGTTAATGGGTATTTTGAGGAGCAAGACAGTTCTTATTATAAAAAGGGTATCGAACTTATTGAACATCGCTGGGAAAAGTGTATAGAGCTGAAATGAGATTATGTTGAAAAATAAATATATTTTTTCCAAAATTTTTGTGTTTTCTTTGTTGGGTCGGGTACTTCTGGGACCACCCTCGTATTTTCCAGTATTTTTGAAAATGAATATTTTTTTTTAGATTCAAATTATTCAGGCATAAAATGTACAATAATATCAATTATCGATTAACTAATTCTAATTCTTTTGCTATTATATTTCTTAGAATTTATTAACCTTCAAGCGAATTTTTTATTTCCTTCGTAATTTAACCTGTATAATAATTATATTTTAATTAATGATATAAATAATAAAACAAAGTACATTTTAACATTTACTGTTTTATTATTGGAAAATGTTTGTTATTTGAATGTTAAAAGTGGCGAGTTTTTTTAATTTTTTCAAAAAGTTTATTTAAAATTAGGTAAACATGATAAAGAAGATTTGATTTTGAATAAATTTCCCAATTATATGCAATATTCAAAACACTTGGAATTTTTTACTCTGTAAAAACAACTTCAACTTTTTTTCACAACAAAAATAAAACAACTTCGTGCTAATTAATCATAGACGACTGGTTTTAATATATTCTCAATAAAATCTAGTTTAATAATAGCTTCATAAAATTGAATCGTAGAATTTTTTTACAATTTTATCGATGTGATTTGCGTAGTTAAAAGAAGTTTAACCAGTTAACAGCGGAATTTAGTTTTTAAAATCCATCACGGGGTGCGTAATTAAAATCAAGCAATGACGAGTATACACCTCGGACGCAGGGTAATTATAAATTAGGGTATTATAAATTTTATCAAAAAAGGAAAGCAAAACAAAGGATTATAGTTTTATTTCATAAATAATTAATAATTCATTGTTGAAAAATTTATTGTTACTAAAAACTTAAAAATTGCCAAAAAATAATAAAGTAAGTCTTATAAGTATTACCTTCTTGAAACGAACCAGAAATTAGTAAGGGCCGTCATAGTTCGCCCATCTTATTTACATTATTTCACTTGTTATCGAGGAATGCTCGATATACACAGTAAAATACACACAAAAATATTGGGAATACTTGATGCATTGGGGAAAATAATCAACTCAGTTTGTAAAAAGTAATACATTATACAGGGAATAACCGATATACTAAAAAGAATAATCAAATAATCAAACTTTTTTTATAAAATACATAACAGTTTTACTGATAATATAAAGAAAACATACCATTAAATGGTATTTATATTACTTTTTACAAAAATTTAAAGTTTTTATAGTAAATGGTAATTTTTTATTTTACACGACGAGTATATCACGTCCACCGCACCGAAATTGAGTTTTAGATTGACGTGTATACACGTCGAACGCAGTTAACTGGTTAAATGAAATTATATCTTGATTAAAGCAAACTAAAATCTATATTTCCTTGAAAACATTTTTAGATACAGAAATACCTAATATACAATGCAGACATATTTATCCAAAAATAATATAGGAACAATACGGGTAGTTTTATCATCAATGAATGTGAAGGTTAATGATGAACCTTCACCAAAAACAAATATTCGACTAGGTTAATATTATTTTCCATCCTAATAAGTTAAGCATTAAAATAGATTGAGAATATTTAAAACAAATAATTAAAGCTTATTTACATTGGATTAATCAAACGCCTGATAACAGATGTCGGCCATGTTGGGTTTTAAATTTGTCTTTTTTTAGATATCTATGTAATATAAATTGTGATTTATAGATTAATACGAGGGTCGGTTGATAAGTATGATCAAAAAACAAATCAAACACCGTTTTTTTTTTGGAAAAATAGATTTAATTTCTCATCATGGTTTCCATCGAAAGCTACACACTTGACCCAGCGAGTTTGCAAAATAGGCATTAACGGCAACGATGTTATCCTCATCTCGATGTGAATTTCTTCCCACCAAGCCAAATTTTCAAGATTGGGAAGAGGAAGAAGTCGCACGGGGGAAAGCCAGGAGAATAGGGTGGATGAGGAATCAATTCGAAGCTTAATTCGTGCCACTTTGCTATTACAATGATCGATTTGTGGGACGGCGCGTTGTCCTGGTGAAAGAGTACTTTTTTGTAAGCCAATATTGGTCGTTTTTGTTACAGTTCTCCTTTTAAACAGTCTATGTTCTATAATAGGCTCCTGTTATAGTTTTTCTCTTCGTTAAGTAATCGATCAGGATGGTTCCTTGCGAATCCCAAAAAACAGTGGCCATCACCTTCACAGCCGACAAAAAGGGTCTTCGGCTTCTTTGGCGTACTTCCACCACTCGTTGTACATTACTTTGACTGCTGCTTCGACTCAGGTGTGTAGTGGTGGATCCATGTTTCATCCACGATGACGAATCAACGCAAAAAGCTCGTTTTTTGCACTTTTGCAGCAACAATGCATGATTTAAACGTCTCTAGAACTTGAACAACTCTTCGCTTCTGACTAATATTTCGCCTATGCTAGTTTGAAAAGTGGTACTTGATAGTCGTGATGTTACCAACGAATAGAGGCGGTATATAATAGAAATTTAACAAACTTATCAAACGACCCTCATACACTATAGCAAATGAATTCTTTCTTTACTCCACTAACTACACATTTTTACTGCGTGAAAAATGTTCAATCAATCATTGTTAATCATATTTGATTGTTAGGTATGCGTATTTCGATGGAAATACTATTACCTTCAAAGAGCCAAGATATAGAAAAATATGTCTGAAGAAGATACATCGCTCATAAGTAACAGTCAATATAATGAACACTTTTAGTTAGAAAAGTATTTGTGGTTTGCGAGGCGAAAAAAGAATTCATTTGTAAAAGTGATTTTTCCACAGGACCAGAGATATGTTGTGTTAATATACTACAGTTTGTAAAAATTATTAAGAAGTGATCATGTATTATATAATTAAAGAAACACTATATAATTTTGAAAAAAACGCTATATAATAAAAAAAAAACATATTTATAGTAAAAACAAGTTCATTTTAATAAAGCTGGGGTATAAAGAATATATAATTTCATAAAAATATTTTATCATATATAATTATAATCGATTCTGGACTACTTTTGAGCTAAAGTTGAAGTATAGTTCTAATTTAATGGATATCCATCAAACTAAATTATGAATTAAATCTTTATTTGCATTTCTCTTTTTAATATTTTATATTTAACGTTTATTTTTTTTCGATTAATTGAATAACCAATTAGAATACTTTATATGTTTGATCAGTTTTCAAAATAGAAACGCGTACACGAATGTTTTTGAAAACCGATATAACATAGATTTGTACAGCGCATATGTATATCAATAAACGTCTGGAAACAGGCGTCTGACCAAGCCAATGTAACTAGTGACATTAATCTACATTTCTTGCATTAATGAACGAATTCCTGCGATTATTAAAATTTTGTTTTTAGACTTTAGTTCATTGTTATAATAATAAAGCAAACCAACGTATATTATTTGCTATTAAATAAATAATTTCAATAAAATTTATTTAAAATTAGTATGTCTCAAAAGAGCATTATAAAAGATAATTTTAATAAAATAATCTAGTGAGATTAGATAATTTAATACGAACATTGTTAGAGAAATGTAATTTGCTCCATTCTATTAAAAAAAAACGAGAAACGTCACCGATTTATTTCCATAGATGAATTATCTTTTCATCCTACAAACCATAAAAAAGTTATTTGATAAAAGTTATTAAATAATTATTGATTTTTTTTATTTATTGTTTATGCACAATCAGAACTGTATTGTGTACATTGTGAATGATATTTGAATTGTGAAAAAAAAAAGTTTTCGAATATATCCAAATAGTTGTCTTGTGCATAATGCTTTTATTAGATGTAAAAATTTAATTAAATTAAAATATTGTTTGTTATTTTACACTTTTGAAGTGATAACCTTAATATTTAAAAAGACTATACATGTTGGCCAAGTAATTGGTACAACCTCAAAAAACGGTAGTAAACACAATGACGTCCGAAAAGCAACATATTAGGAATTGCACTTTTCACATTTCAGTTGAAAAAAATTCTGCCGAAGCCGCGGGGTTTGATTTGTTTAGGTTATTTGAGGTTCAAAGGGGCATCGACAATTAAATGATTTGTTCAGTTTTGAGGGTAGGTGTTGTGACGTATAAAACATACAAAAAATTTGAAAATCACATCTGGATTTCTATTCTAAATAAATAGTTTGTGTCTGGAATGCTGTATTTATTCATTTTTTATAAAGATATTTTTATAGATTCTATTTAGAAAAAAGTTAAAACTGTACTTTATAATAAAAACGTATTAAACAGTTGTTTTTTAGGATAGATAAAATATAAACTATATTTTGTTCTAACTCGATTTTCTACTTGGAAAAACATTACAAATTTACATAAGAAATTTTCAGTATGCATTAGATGTAAAAATTAATTCGGTGACTTTAAGCAGTATCAATCATTTTTTTTTAAATTAAAATATTTTCTTGTCATTTTTGAATTTTCAAGTGCTAAATTCAACATTAAAAACATTATATACTTTGATTAAGCAGTTGGTATAACCTCACAAACAGTAGTGAACACGATGCCGTCAGAAAAGCAGTAAATTAGGTATTACATACTTTCACATTTCAGTTGAAAATGGTTTGTTCATTAGATGATTTGTTCAGCTTTGTGAGAAGCTGTTGTGATGCATAAAACATGCAAAAAATACTAAAACAGTGGAAGAGGTTTGAAAATGCATTATAACTTCATTGATTCAACGATGCCATTTTTTTCGAGAAGGGATTCGTCAGTTTCCAGATAGAGGGAGCAAAATTATATAAAATAATGGAGGATATTCTAAAGATTAAAATGCGTTTCATTTTTCTGTAAACATTCATGTTAAATAAAACAAGGGACGAAATTGACTTGTACATCTAATATAAAGAAAAATATCTGTTGATTAAACCACATCAAACGTAAATTTCAAGAAATTTCTACCATATTTTAATATTCAAGTATCAATAAAAAACAATACTTTAGTGAGACTATGTTTAATATACGACCATGAAGTTCTTACTTCATATTAAAATCCTGTGTAACCTTGTTTAATATTATACTTAGTATTTAATAATGCATTAAGCTGACATATTATTTTACATATTAATTCAAAAATATGAGAAAGAATTTAAAATATATAACATTTTTAACTACTTAAACAGATATAACATTCATAATGTATTTTAACTGATTTATTAATCTAGTACAACGATTTCAAATGTATAATTTTTAAATCGGACGTTTTTTAATGCCATTGTAATAAATTTTATTACGGAAGGTTATAAAGATAAATATAAAAATATTCTACATCATATATATATATATATATATATATATATATATATATATATATATGTTATATATTGCGTGTATGTGTATTTACGTTCATGTACACTGATGAACAAAAAATGAGAGAAAGGTGATTTATATAAATGAAAAACAGTAATACAATTATAGGTTGTAATTCGAACAATTATATCTAGATCAACCATTTATAATGACAATAAATATATATATATATACATATATATATATATATATATATATATATATATATATATATTATATTTTAGCAATCAAAAAAAATGTATAAATAAATTTCAATAAGAAGTATTCTTTTTAAACTGATTACTAATTATAATCATTTACAAAATAGACATATATGCATAAGGCAAATGTTAAAATCAAATTAACGAATTCATGCCTTAATAAAAAATATAATAATTATAGAGTTTAATTTTTTTTTATATATCTGCATTTTCTTATTATAGTTTAAATTTAAAATTTCAATTCTTATCATGTAATTAAATCAAACTATTTTACATAAAAAAAATTTGTTTTTTAATTTTATGGATTTTTATTTTATATTACTGCTAAACATTTAGATAGAATTTTTAGTTTACTTATGCCACTCATGATTGACAATAGATTTTGTATAGTTGATTATATGACAACTTGTAGTATTATTCTCTACTGGTAATTATTTACTTATTTCTTTTAAATTTAAGTCTTTGATAATTATGAGTTTTCATTCATGCCAAGATTAAAAAATCTCCAATTATGAAATTTAAAACTGAAATCATGACAACTTTTTATTTCATACCAAAATTAAATATGTTATGACAAAAAATGCTAGTCGAATAAGAATATAAAAAAATACAGAAAAATTTAACACAATTTAGAATCTTTTAGAAAATGAAATGTCGAAAGTTATAAAAATCTTGACTTGAAATTTGTTAAACTTTCCGGAATTTTCAAGAATGGTAAAAAAGGAAGGTGTGCAATGTTTTAGAAAACCCTAGTTTGATTATATTATTATTATATTCTTTATTGTGATATACATACTTTTTTAATTTCGTATGCATGTCATATTTCACACTATTTTCAGAGGTGAGTAATAAAATTTAAACGGGATAGATATTTTAGCTATTTTACTACATTTTAATTAAAATTCACTTATACTCCACTATATCTGTATATTTATTTCTTACATTCTATTGTTAAACTATATTTTAATTTCCAGTCTTTTGAAGCAATAATTTAAAACTTTACTACATTGAACAAGGGAACTGATTACATAAATTCATTGATGCTAGTCTGATGGATATTAGAAAATAGCTTTTTCTTATAATAGTTCCAGCCTAGCTTTACTAGTAATTTCTCATCTTCGAAAATTTATTTACATTTTGTATAAATAATATGTAGAAAAAAATGATAGAACTATCGGAAAACTTTACAATAAGAAAACAAAAAAAATTAAACATGCAAATAGTTATAAATATGTACAACAGATTAAAATAAACTTAAAAAACTTTTTCAGCAACAATTTAACATTTTGTCTATCATTATAGATTAAGTATATATGAATATTTAAAAAAAATGTACAGTTTTATTGTTCAAATATATACTAAATTATATAAATTAATTTTCACTGTTCATTGACATACTTTTAACTAATAGAAAATTTAATCACCAAAAATGTTACTTAATCTAATTACAGGATACCAATAAACCAGTATCACACTTTAATTATACTTTTAAGAACATTTTCTAATAGGTATTGCGAGTATAAAATGTCAAGACAAATAAAATGATTTGGTAATTTAATATTACAGATTTTTTAATATAAAACAAAATTTAAAGATATTCAAAATCTTTTAAACTTGCATGAAAAAATCTATTTATAAAAATTAATTTATTTTTAGTAATAATTTATTTGGTTAATAGATCTACTATATTGTATATATAGCTATTATATTAAATGTATGAGACTAAGAAAGTTATTAAGGAAATTAATTTTTTAATTTTTGTGTATATACTTCAATATTTTATATTCACTTATTGAAATTTATTTATTTAATTCAGTAATTTGTACATGGAAAATGCATACCAAAAAAATAAGTTATTGAATTTATTTAAAAGAAAACGATACAATCGAGAATAAAGTTGTATGCATTACTAAACAATTACCGTCTCAACTAAATATAAATCATATACAATTATTATTCACATCACGGAAATGTTGACAATGATCATCAAATAATTCGTCAGTTGAAGCAAGGGCAAATTATTAACCTCTGTTTCGTACATTTCCTATTAACAAACATGCATACAAAAGGAAATCTTTAAAGGAAATATATTTAAATTCTAATTACATACTGAACTGTTTGCAAACATCATACACATATCAATTATTTTTATCGTATATGTTCATAGAAACGCAATTTATTGTGTCTTTCTTCATATCTAAAAATAATATAGTTTTAAACAATTCTGTTACTCATCTTACAAGCTGAATAAATTTTTCTAATCAAAAATGTTCAATAATTAATGATTGATCATTTATTATTGTTTCCTATATGAATTTCGAAAACAACAATCAATAATGGCAGACAGTTAATTATTTCACATTTTTGACTAGAAAAAATTTTTATGGTGTATGGGATCAGTGAAAAATTGATTTGTGAAAGTGAATTTTGTTAGTGTACTGAAATTATATTGTTCTAAAACATAGATTTAACGATTTTAAATGAGTAAATGTGTTAAAGATTATCTACAAATTTAACTTTCATCATTATTTTAATACTATATCAACTTTTCCGATTACAATAATAATACATTTTGTTGAGATGAAATAGACTTGTATCTTATGATTTTTTTTAATATTTGCAATTAACATGTCAATGTACTTTTCAATATTGTATGCTTATATTGTTTGGTTAATTTGAAAAGTTCGTGACTAGATTATGAGGAACTACATTTATCTTTTTGAAATTATTTGCATTATTCAATATGATCTCTCTGAAGTTCCATACACTTTGTTTAGAAATACTTTTATCTTATCACAGAAGTCCAATTCGTCAAGGTTCTTAAAATAGTTATTTGCTATCGCTTTCAGATCATGAATGGTCAAAGATTGCTCGTTACTAAAGGATTTCTGAGGTTTAGAAATAGATAGAAAACAGAAGAATCTAAATTATGTGAATACGGTGGATGAGAGAGCAAAACATAGTTCATTTCGACGATTTTCGACATAAAAATGACATTTGATAGGCACGTGCTTTATCGTGATGAAAAATGACTTTGTTTTGATAAATTCAAGTTTTTATCACGATTTTTTTAGTTTATTTTGTCTAAAAATTTAACATAATACTCTCTTGTTAT
Source organism: Acanthacorydalis orientalis (assembly GCA_034766995.1). NCBI lineage: Eukaryota > Metazoa > Arthropoda > Insecta > Megaloptera > Corydalidae > Acanthacorydalis > Acanthacorydalis orientalis. Next base: position 33,294,700 of record CM068318.1, on the reverse strand, counting down.
CGTTTTACTTTTTGGAAGATCATCAAACAGTAATACGCTTTTGTCATTCCAAAAAATGGAAGTCAATCTTTCCTGCAGACAAAATTAACTTGAACCTTTTTTGGTGGCGGTGAATCACAAAGATACCATTGTTTTGACTGCTGTTTTGTTTCTGGTATGTAGTGATAGGTTCAAGTTTCATCAACAGTTACAAATCGACGAACAAAATCAACCATATCCTTCATAAAACTGTTGAAACTACTGAGAAATGTGAATTCGATTCCTTTTTTGAACAATTGCCGGCAAACATATTACCCCTCTTGGTGATAGATTTTTTCATAGCTAATTATTCAGTTAGAATATGAAATTTCCAAGTATATGCCCAAGTAATTTTACCCTTTTATTGGCGATTCTATAAAACAGTATCGTGCAATTTATTTTTAATTTCCGGTATTGTTGCATTTTTTAAAGTTCACTATGATGTTCATCTTTCAATTTTATAAAACCACGCTGAAATTTCGCAGTACATTTTTTTACAAAATTAAATGTAGATGTATTATAACCTAATAAATTTTTCATCTTGTTAAAATTGTCATTAATTCATAATAATTTAATTATCAATCAAAAGAATTATAATTTTGTGGTAATATTCACATATGTTAGCAAAAATAAATTTATAACTAAAAATTAAATTTATGTATAGATTATGTAACATTTTCTCACAAAAATATATATTTATGCATAATTGAGATTTAAAGTATAAAAATATCAAAAGGATTACTATAATTATAAAACATTTACTTTTAAAATTTTACTGAATTGATTTCTACTTTAATTTCAAGAACAAAGCAATTCATAATAAATATAAATAATGTACCATTTGTATTTTAATAGCTTTTTAAAAATATTGGTTCATTACATATTCAACTACAATTTAAATATATTGATGCTATTAATTATAAATTCTTATCATAGTTCAAGAACTAAAACGTAAGACATTACGCGTTGAATTATAAATATAAGAATATACAGAGACGAATTTACAATTTCTTACTCATAAATAATTTCATAAAAAATTAAATACTTCAATGCGATAAAAAATATATTCTTTATGATGAGTAACTAATATTTTTATTAATTGAAATTTTAAGATACTTAACATGTATTCGCATCAGTATTAATATTTTTTACAGAAAAAATATGGTGATTTCAAAGAAGTATGAATTTTTTTTCAATGAACAGTACACTTCATTCAAGATAAATTGACTCTATAGCCTTGTTTACAAGGATGAGATTGAAGTAATATTTTTAGACTATTGCATCAATACTACATTATCAGCGCGACAGGTGGTCACGAACTGGGAATATTGAAAACATAGGTTCTAAAAACAAGGGAATAAATTCTATAAATAATATTATCTTAAATTTGATCAGTAAACTTTAAACTGTAGACGATGACAGGCATCTAATTTAATTGAAAAATATTAAGAAGAGTATCATTTCAAGTTGTTGTCCTTGGTTTTTCGTAAATGATAACACGAATTCTTAGTATTGCAAAGTATAGAGATTTGTATCAGTAAACTAAAGTCGTTTTATTAGGGTTTATATAACCCATAAATCCATGTTGGAAAAAATAAGGAATTCAATATATTTTCAACATCAAAATAATAATGAAAGATAGGTTTTGATATTACAAAAATATTTTAGAAGAATAATAAAAAGAAACATTATTAAAACATATGTGGAAAATCATAAGATCTAGGTTTCTTTAAACATTTAGACATTTAATCTATTTTTTATTATCTTTGTTAGACTTTGTATTAAGAAAGTAAGGGACGGTTGCAAAATTGTTAAGAAGTAAATACATTCTTATAGGAATTTATTATCCTCTCTGAAGTTGTATATATTAGGTTGGTAGAAAAATAATTGCGGTTTATAACCTTCAAATTCTTATACATTTTTTTATCTTAGGTAGCTGCTTTAAATGATACAGAACTGTTGGATGACTAACGCTTAACTATTGTGCAAGCTCTTGAATTGTTGTACGTGGTTCTGATTCAACTAACGCCTTCAATTGATCATTATGAACTGAAGAAAGACGTCCACGACCTTCTTAATCTATAAAGCTCTTGTCCCCAGCACGAAAATGTTGGAACCACCATTGTGCCGTACGCTCCTTAACAGTACTCACAACAAAAGTATTGTTTAGTTAACGAGCAGTTCAACTGCTTTACCCTACCCGTTTTTAAATCACAAAAATGTTTGCTCTCATTTATTTCTTTTCCATCTTTAATTCAATAGCCCAGTTTAAAGCAATATTCAAATAAAACCAAAGTCGATGTTACTAAAATACAGACCGAAAAATGCAATTTAAAATGCATAATACTTTAAAAAATAAAGAAAACCACCGCAATTATTTTCCTACCAACCTTATATTAAAAATACGATTGGATGAATGTAAATAGTGACAAACTTCATTTCTCCGAAATGTCGAATCTGACATTTTTATTATATTTCATAGAAAATTAAAATCTCAGTCCATAATGTAAAGGCCTTGCATATATCAGTTAAAAATTATATTTATTAATCAAAATAAATACCATTGGCCTGCACACACTTTTTCCAATAGGAAACAAGTTTGTTTATTCCTACAGGGTAAAATTATGAAGTCCAGGAATTAACGAATTTATCGAAATCCCTAGATAATTACTCAAATATTTAAAGAAATGATAATCTGTAGGAGACAGGTCCAGAGAATAAGGTGAGTGAGGTAAGGTTTCATAACCGAGTTAACTTAAACTTTTTAATTATTTATGAAACTCGAGTTGTTTTATGTGGGTCCACTTCAATAATGGTTCTTAAATAATTATTGTCTATAGATGAAAGACTTCCACGACCCTGCTCATCATCAAGGCTTTCGTTTCAACTACGAAATTTTTGGAACCAGTGTTGAGCTGTACGTTCACTAATCGATTCTTCACCCAAAAACAAATTTGACATTTCGAGCAGTTTCTGTTGCTTAACGTCCCAATTTAAATTTATAGAACAAAATCATGGAATTTGCTTTTTTCCATGACTTATTTAAGATGTTATACTCAACAATATAAAAAAAATGAAAACAATGGACATAAGTTGCAATCAGTAGCGCTAATTTCATTGTTTACAATGTTGCATCACATGACTATAATAAAAAATAACGGTAACTACAAAAATCGGCACCAAACTTAAAATGATAAAAACTGCAATTATTTGTACACCGACATAATAATATTGTACTTCAAACACGTTCTCAACAGTAAGAATAATATACAAATGTGTACACATATTTTCAGTCTGCCACTATCTATAAAATTCATATTATATGCATAATTTATTTAATTACATTTCATAGAAAAAGAAACAATATAATTAATATAAAAAAATCATTATTACATGTAATAATAAATAAATAATATGCAGGAAACTTACCAGTACTCTTCCATTTACTGCATTTTATATTTATGAATTATTCTACAATATTGCAAAAGACTGAATTAAATTTCAATTATTATGCTCAATTTGTTGGTAAGTAAGATAACCTACTTTATGAGAATGTTAATTATTCTACTTTATTTTTAGAAAAAAATATTCCGAAGGTAAATGAAAACATAAGTATTAAAATAATAATTGAAACATTTATCATTTTATTGTCTGTCTAATTGTTTGCATGATTTATATAACTTAGTCATAGAGGTTTTATTATTTTAATTTAATTTAATTTTAGTACTTATCTATTTACTATATTATATTGATTTTATTATTGATTTGCTGACGTTAGCTATCAAGTGTCATTTTTCAAATTAGCATAAGCAAAAACTCAGCCATTGGTCTTGGTCTACAGATGTTTGAAGCAACATTGTAGCAGTTGCCGCAAAAAATGGAAAAAACGAGTTCTGTGAATGATAAAACATTTTTATTTATTTTTATCACGTATTGAATTTATTTTTACAAGATGACAGATTATAATATATTTTCTACATAAAAAAGCATGAAGAAAAAATCTAAAAAAATTTCACTCACTCCAAAAAAAATGTGCGATGAAAATTGTTCATTGAGTGATTATTGATCATTTTTTGTTTCTTATGCGCATTTTGATAGAAATACAATCATCTTCAGAAAACTAAGATATAAAAAATACTACACAGAACTACACTATATAAAAAATAAGGGTGTCGTTTAATAAATATGGTAAAAAAGAAAGACGAATACCATTTTTTTGGAAAAAATCGAAAGTATTTTTAAACATAGTCTCCATTGAGAGCTATACACTTGATTAGGCGAGTTTCCAATCGTTTTCATTTCGTTGTAAAAATAGATTTTTTCAAAGTTAGCAAAATATGCATTTACGGCAACGATGAAATCCTCATTCGACGAAGATTTCTTCCTCCTGAGGCAAAATTTTCAAGTTTGAGAAGAAGAAAAAGTCGTACAAGGCCAAGTTTGGAAGATAGAGTGGATGAGTAATCAATTCGAAGTCTAATTTGTGCAATTTTGCCAATGTGACGGTCGATTTGTGGAACGGCACGTTGTCCTGATGAAAGAGTACTTCTGTACTCCAATCTTCACCATTTTTATTTCAGATTTTCTTTCAAATGGTCCAATAATGTTGTATAATACGCTGTTGCTATCGTTTTTCTCTTAGTTAAGTAGTCGATCAGGATGATTCCTTGGGAATTACCCCCAATAAAATAGTGGTTATCACCTTCCTAGCCGATAAAATGGTCTTCGCCTCCTTCGGCGCAATTTCACCAGTCGTTATCCAATACTCTGAATGATGCGTTAACTCAGGTGTGTTGTGATGGATCCATGTATCATCCACGGTGATAAATCGACGCAAAAAGGCATGCGGATTACGATTAAACATCACCAAACACGATTGAAATGTCCTTTCATGTACGTTTTTAGTCGACAGTCAACAATCACAGCACGCATCGCGTACACTGCTTCTTCATTTGCAATTTTTCGCGTAGGATATTGTGCACTTGTTCAGTTGAAATGCCTACAATCTAGTTAATGCCAGTAATCTCTCGCTTTTTCACTCTACAGTCATCCATAACGATACCATGGATTTTTAATGATATCCACGTGGTGACTGGGCATCTAGAGCGAGATTCATCTTCAGTGTATGTTTGGTCACGTTTAAACTCGTTTATCTAGAAATAAACAGTTTTCAACCATGGTACAGAGTCCCCATGAACTTCATTCAACTCTGCTTGAAATTTTTCAAATAAAAATGTTTTATCATTACACAGAACTCGTGTTTTTTCATTTTTTGAGGCAAATACTACAGCGTTCGCTTCAAATATCTGTTTGAAGCGAGCTGTTAGTTATTAGTAGTTGCCGCGAAGACTGTTTTTAGACCGTGACCAAAGGTTGAATTTTTGCCTATGCTAGTTTGAAAAGTGACACTTGATAGTCGTAACGTTACCAAATGATTGGCGGCACCATCACATATAAATTTACTAAACTTATCAAACGACCCTCGTATTATACAAAACTATAGAGTACTAAGATATGATAGAACTGATTATGTATTTTTACTAGGAATATCTAAATATATCTTTTCCTGGACAAAAATTTTTACAAGATTATTATTTATTGTTACTTATATGTATTTAGTGAAGGTATAGAAAAATATGATCAGATTATTCTTTATTTTGACGCTTTAAAAATTCGCTCTTTTCCTCGAGAGTGTTTCAATGGTGATGCCATAATCCTCATAGCAATAAATTACGAAAAAAATCTGTTAGTAATTGGTACTTTATCGCTTAAATGATGGCAGCGCTATTAAAATATTTATAAACTACAATTAGTAATGATAATTAACAATAGAATATTTTTTTATCAGAAAAAAGTTATTTAGTTAGTGAAAAATAAAAACTATTGTGAAAGTAAAATTATCTATAATGTCAAAAATTATATCAAAACAAGTATATCTTTTTGGTGTAACCTATTAAACGCTGCTACTTAAAATCGTAGGAATTTTCGAAAACAGAACATGGTTTGGTTCTATGTTGTTTCTAATTCATTTATCGTTGGGAAGAAAAAATTTAAAAATTTTGTTTTTCCACTGTGAGATGATTTGTATATGCAATAACGGCGACTTAGCATTACCAAAAATAAATACTTCAAAAGTGAATAAAAAACTATTTTAAATTTTAAATTCATTTCTTTTATTAAAATTCGAATAAAATGCCGGAATAGTTGCTAAAACACTTCAGGTGGAGAAAAAAATTGCATTTTTTACACACACACACACACATATATATATATATATATATATATATATATATATATATATATATGGTCTGGCTCTTGCAAAGTCCATATCTATTCCGCTTTTTTCTTACTTTTGCAAAAATCATAAAATTTAATAACGAATTTCTATTAATATTGAATCAATGTTTACTGTAATGTAAAAAAGTTTAAAAAAGTATATTTTTAGTAGAGAAAAAAAATTTCCAAAATTAATGTTGCGCATACGCAACAGCGGTGCTTAATGGGTTAAAAGTAAACATATTTAATTACTGTACAAAAAAATAAATTATTAAAAAAATAAAAGGTATATAATACAATAAAAAAAAACAAATAATAAAACCTTTATCAAGATCCTAACTGCCAAAATACATGTAAATGATGCAAAAATACTAATGCAACAAAATTACAAATAAGATTTACATTTTATTTTTACTAATTCTTTAATATTATTTTCAGTAATATCAACAAATAAATTATAAATCATTGTTATAAATTTTGTCATTGTTTTTGAAATTCATAATATCAGTCAGTGTATTTTTTACTTCATTGTAAAAATGTTTGACATTTGTTTTTAAATATAAGTCTATAGTTAATATAATTAGAACGGTTACAATACTTTAACTATTTTTTTTTGTTAATTGTACGTCAAATATTTAAAAGCAATTACGTTTATATTATGTACAGCTATTGTGAAAAATTGATATATATATATATATATATATATATATATATGTGTATATATATATATATATATATATATATATATATATATATATATATATATATAGATGTGTGTGTAAGGTGTACAAAATAACTCATTGTCAGTGTTTTTTAAATTGACTTAATCATAACTCAGTTGTAAGTTAAAATATTTTCTCGTCTTTTTAGGATTGTAAAGTGCCAATCCCAACATTGAAAAACACTGTATATCCTGGTCAAGCAGTGACATAACCTCATCAAACAGTTGCGACCACTATGAGATCCAAAAAGTACCATAGGAGGGCATTGCATGCTTTTCGCGTTACTGTTGAAAAAAAATACGATTAAAACCTCGGGAATAATTTACTCCGCTTGGGAAGAGGGGATAAAACGTACAAAAAATGGTTTTAAAAGTTTCAGAGTGGTGATTTTGATCTTATAAATCTAAAACGTCCCAAACAATTGAAAAGTTTGAAGACGAGAAGCTTGGGGAGCTGTTAAGTGGAAACTCTGCTTAGATTGAACAGAAACTCGCTCAACAACTCGAAGTTGCTCAGCAAGCAATTTCCTATCGTCTTTATCGGCTGGACAAATTCAAAAGTTGGACTAATGAATTTCATAAGACCTCAGCCCAGAAAGCAAAGAAATAATATGTGATACGACTATGTCGTCCCTAACAAGGTTCAAAAGGAAGGATTTTTTGCATAAAAACATGACCGAGGATAAAAAATGGATTTTGTACGATCATCTTAAGTATCGATATTCATGGGTTACATCCGGTGAACCATCGACATCGTCTTAGATATCAAATATTCACGCCAAAAAAAGTGTAATGTATTTGATACGACATTCAGGGCGTGGTGTGTTATAAATTGCTCTAATCTGGTCAGACTGTAACCAAAAACAGCTCACCCATTTCAGTGACGAATTAGAGAAAAAAAGACCATTCACTGACGAGGGATAATGTCTGCATTTGCAGCACGATAATGTTCGGCCACATGTCGCCAAAGACAAGAGGCCAAAGACATTATATATTCATTGGATTACGAAGTTCTCCCTCATGTGGTGTATTCACCGGGCCCAGGCGCGACAGATTATCACCACTTCTGGTCACTCCAGCTTCATGTGGTTAATATTTACTGGGACTCATCAGTTCCTCGACAAATGGAGCAAAGTTATATATAACAAGTGAGAATATTTTGAGAATTGAAGTGTATTCCACTTTTGCATAAACATTCATTCTCTATAAAAAAGGTGCCGAATTAATTTGTACGCCTAACATATATATATATATATATATATATATATATATATATATATATATATATATATACATATACATACAAACATATTTTTTAAAATGTAAGAGCAAAAAATGATCTTAATTCAATTGTTTTAGAATGTTTTTATTTGTAAAAAGTATTTCTTAAAAAATATTCCTAAATATGTTTTATATTTCACTAGATATTGTTAATTGCATTTATTTGCATTCTGTTAACTAAGTATAAAAATTTAAATGTAATTAGCAAAACTTTCTATACATCATATTTTAAACTAACAAATATTCTCTACAAATATTTGTATTCATTAAATATTTGAGAGTTTTAAATAAAACATTTATGATATTTACAGATGAATATATATATATATATATATATATATATATAAGATAATATTTGCAATTATCTTATGTTAAAAAACGTGAATGCAATACGAAATGTATTAAAAAAATATAGTCATATGATAATGAAAAAAATTAATAACAGACAACACTCCCACAAATCCCGGTCATGAACCCAAATGGAACATGTATGGGTAAAAATGGAAAGAAAGTTAAAAGTTTGCGAAATTTTAAACAAAGAAATATTAAAAAGTAAATTTAGAGAAGTTTGGGAGAATATTGGTAGCAATACAACACCAAAATTAGTCAAAAGTAAGAAAACTTCTGTTTGGAAGCAGTAAGAAAATATAAATAAAGCAGTAAAAAAGTAAAGGAAATAAAACTGGATTTTTATTCTTTAAATATTTTTTTATAATCGCCTAATGAATTTTATTGAATTTTATTTAACAAAAAATTATCCGTTCATATTGTCCCACTCCAAGATTAAATCTTTAGTGTGCCATTGCTCATTGTTATACATTTTTGTTGTAGTCTTTATCTTTTTGTTTCACTCAAATTTCTGTTTTCCATTATTCGTTTCTGCAAGCGTGCAATCTTCGGACGGGCTTCAGATAACTTATCTGAGTAACTAAAAATCTATTTGAAGATGCCACACGATCAGAAAGGAGAAATGGCAAATAAAAGATCAGGTGAGTCAAAAGGAAGAAGAAAAATGCGATAACGTATCAATGAGATTACAAGTATACAAATATACAATTATAATTTTAATTTATTATAGTTGATGACCAATTTATTTCAATCTGTGTAATTTCTGGTTGGCATATAACTCAAAATTAGGAAAAGATATCTACATAAAAATAGATTCATTCATCAAAGATACAATTGAAAGATAGATGAAGCAGGATTAGATAAAACAATGTGTTCAGTAAAACGCAATAAAAATTTCTAAACAGGAAATAATTTATAATTTTTATAATTTCTAAAAATATATAAAAGATAAACTGAAATTTTATTGTAAATATAGAACAAATTTCTTTAATGTTGCAACTGATGAATCAATAATAGAAAGTACTGACTGTTATTAAAATTTTTGGATTTCAAAAATGAATTAAATAAATTTTGATAATCAACTCTGTATATTTTTAATCAATCCTTTAGTTTTCTTTTTAACTTTTTAGTTAATTTCAATTGCTAGAAGTAAAAGAAGATACTTAGTTTTTAAGAGTGTTTAATTTTAAATTACCTAATTATTTTTCTTTATTTTATATAAATCTACAGATAAATAAATCAGTCAGTATCAAATAAATATATACATGCACTCTTAAATTTGAGGCTATATAACTAATAACTTTTTTGTGCTCAAAGTATAAAAAATGAACAGATTTCTTGTTAAAGTAATTTTATTATAATTTTTGCGATATTTTTGCGAATTTAGAAAAAACTTTATAAAAATATGAGACTATTTAAAGGTTAATATTATCTTTTTGAACATAAGAGATAATTTTAGTTTTTTGTAATTTCAGTTGTATATTTGTATTCAGAAATTTGAATCAACATTAAAAATTGTACAAATATTTACAAAATTAAATGTACCTTATATTATATGCAAATTTTAAACATATCCAAAAATTAAACTAAAATTTCATTTTATTATTTACTTCCTGATTTTTTTTATAGTAAAATGAAAAAAATAAATAAATTGTATTCACAACTCAAATATTTCATATAAAAATTCTCTGTATTCTCAGCAAATATTAATGTTTAAAAATAAATTTTATTTACTTTTAAAATGACATTTTACAATCAAAACTAACAACCAAAAAGTCAAATTTGAAATTAAAATCTTAATTCTCTGTTATATATTTAAGTATTTACTATGATTTTATTTATGTTAAAAAACCTGTTAATAGTATTTTTACCTAAATCATTTTAAAACCCAAGGTTAATTAATAATTCGTGACTGCTGTCGAATATAAATATAGAAAAAAATCTATGTTGTTTAAATGGAGCGTGTTATAAGAAAAAGAACTAAACTTATTAAATAATCATTAAATAGTTGATTATTTAGACAACACACTTTTAAAGCATTTATGAATATACTCTAAGTTGTAATGAATTATTACTTAAAGTGAACATGAAGATTTAAGTAAAATTAAATATTATGAGAAGAAAATATTTATCATACATATTTTACTTAAATTACGTTTTAAGAATAAACAGTTACCATTTTATTTAAATTAACTGCTTAGTTGCTGACTTAACGGTTCACTAAAACTAATTTACCTTTATCTGTCCCTTCATATCCGATAGCGAAAATGTATGGACGTACCTGTAAAAACAAAATTGAATCAGAATCTGTTCATTGTACAGGTAAATGCATGCAATTATTGAACTTCCTACCACCATTATTTGAAGTACATTGTGTGTATCAGACGTGGTAGGAGTTAAAATAGTGAATAATAAAGACTAGGTCATCACGGAACAGCAGTTGTGTGTTGTAGTGGCTGTAGTAAGTAAACTAGCACCGTGTTTCTGACTAACCACATAAAAACCTGTTGTTTGCTATAATTTCTTTGAGTCTTGCATACACTAGCGAGCAACAATGTTACGTTTTGTGGTAGCTGTAACTCTGTTATGTTTTATTACTACATTTACGGATGCCCTCAACGTACAACAATGTGAAGGTAAATAAAAAAATATTAATTGTTTTTGTTTTGAAAAATTCGTTTTATGAATATTTCTATAAAGATTCTATTATGATTATATACTTTTAATTAACAATGTTCATTTTTCATCATTATAATTCAAATTATATATTTATGATTCTATTAGTATAATTAATTTAATGATTGTAATTTTAATATAAATAGAAATGGGCTCGTTCTTTTTTAGAATAAAACATATTGCTCTATTTCAAAAGATTAATCAAGAAAAAATATCAACGGTATTTTATTGTTTAAAATATTAGTTATCTCTCTGTAAATCTGTGAACTTTTCTTGCATAAAATGTAATATGTGTGAAATGATAAATACTAATTCAAAAGAGAAGATTAGAAAATTTTAAAACAATTATAATTTTGTGAAACTATATATCAAGTATGAATGAGATATTTTGTAATACTTAATTTAAAAGACAAACAAAATTTAATAAAGAATTACTGAAAAGTTTTTAATACCATTTATTTGTAAAAAGCGGACAAATAAGTAATCTTTTAATTTAATATATATTTTGTATCTGTTTTACATGTGCATGTATTATTTATTTTTTTCGTGAAATAATACAAATATTCGTTCTGTGGTTAAATTCATTTACACAAACTTCCATATGTGACAAAAAAAAATTTTATGAAAAATTTTCAATCAATTACTAAATATTTTTGATCAGGAAAAGAAAATGGTTGTTTTCGGAGGACTGAAAAATCAATTGACGAAAAATATTTGTGGATTTTTTATTAACATTTTTATTATTTCCATTCCTACCATGAATTATTAGAGATTCAAAAAATGTTAAAAAAATATTTAAAATATGAGTGTCTCTTCATTTAACATTAATTTTATTTTTTTTTTTGAGAGTAAAAAATATTTCAAAGAAAGAAAATGAGTTAAGAAGTTCTCATATTTTCATGAATTAAATAAAAAAATATATCATGCTTATAATATAACAAATAACATATCGAAGCTCATATTTTTTCAAGTTTCAATGAAGACATATGAATATTTTTTTAATAAACTGAAAGACGGTAAAGTATATTTATATTATTTTTATAAAATAAATAAACGACAAGGTTTTATGTCAGATATCATTTTAACAACATAATTTATTTATCAAAACTGAATTTAGTTTCACAAGAAAATGAATTGTAGGCATAAAATTAAGCATAAAAATAATTACATTAGAATTTCCATTCGTTAATACTCGGAAGTTTTTTTAGACAGATAATAAAACGTATATATATATATATATATAGTATGTTTATTGAAATTTAATATTAGGTTGGTAGGAAAATAATTGCGTTTTTTTTATGGTTTCCAACCTTATTTTTTTACAACGAAAGTGTTATTTCATCGTGATCATGATAATAATATTCTAGAGTGCATTTTTCTGTCTGTATTTTGGTAACATCGACTTTAGTTTTATTATTAATTTTACTTTAAATTGGGCTATACAATTAAAGATTGAAAAGAAGCAAATAAGAAACATTTTTGTACGAGTTCAAAACGCGTGGTAAAACAGCAGAAACTGCTCGTAAACTAAATGATGCTTTTGATATGGGTACACTGTTAAGAGATGTACGGTGTATGGTAGTTCGAAGAACTACATGTCGGGGACGCGAGCCTTAAAGATAAATAATATCCCAGACACGTTCTTCAGTTCATAACAACCAACTGAAGTTAATTGCGTTAACTGAATCAGAACCACGCACAATAATTCGAGAGCTTGCACAAAAGTTAGAAATTAGTCATCCAACAGTTCTGAACAGCCAGTAAAATCAATAAATTAGAAAAATGTACATGAATTTGAAGATCATAAACCGCATTTTTTTCTCTACAACCTAATATATTAAATTATTAGTTGTTTAGGAGCAGTTTCTGCTGCTTTATCACCTATTTTCAGCTCATACAAAAAAATTCTTCTATATGCTTTCTTTGAATGTTTAAATCAATAGCCAATTTGAAGCAATATTAATAATAAAATCAAAGTTGATGTTATTAAAATGCAAACCGAACAGTGCACTTTAAAATGTTATTGGCATGAACACGATGAAATGATACTTTTATTTAAAAAAATAAAGTTAGGATTCAGAAAACAAAAACAGCAATTATTTTCCTACAGAGCTAATAGTTATTTTATATAATTGGAAAAGAATAAATAAATATCATTTAACTAAATAATTTCAAAGATATTGTCAATAAAAAAAATCAATATTTTTAAATTAACCTTTTCACAATACTCAACATCAGTCATTTATATCTAATTGATTAATAGAACTATATATATATATATATATATATATATATATATATATATATATATATATATATATATATATATATATATATGTGTGTGTGTGTGTGTGTGTGTGTGTGTATTCCTTGAAATGAATAATTTCCGAGTTATAATTTATCAACTTCAAGTGTTTTAATATAAAAAACGAATAAACACTTCGGTAAGCAAATGGATACACCTAGTTTATTATTATTATATATATATATATATATATATATATATATATATATATACATACACACACACACACACACATGTATGCGTGTGTGTGTGTGTGTCTGTATGAAAATTTGAAAATGCAGTAATATTGACTTCTATTATTAATACTTTCATAAAATGATTTACTCCTGCAAATTATTATTCATTCTGTTCTAGTAAAACGAAATAAGTAATTTAAAATATTTACTTGCTAGCATAGTTATATGAATTTTCGTTATCGTTCTAAGAATTATTTATCATAACTTTCTTTCAATTCTAACTGACTAATAAATACTTAAAATACCTGATACAAAATGAAAATTTTGATTCATAGTTCTCAGATTTATTTATTTATTTTTCAATTATACTTTAAAGATAAGAAAAGTGGACAAACTAGAAATACTATGACTATGCAATTAATAGAATTTGAAAACATAAATACTTTGAAAAAACTCGTTTATATTTGTAACAATGCTTTTGTTTATTTTTTTTCAATTACTTTATATAATAATGACGTCATCACATATTTATTAATGTCTATCATTATGTTTCTGCAAGTTCTTTTGTCTGACAAAATTCTTTGTAGTTAGTGTTCATTATGTCATTAAATTATCATAATAAATTTTCCATGCATACAAATTTTTAAATATATGTATGTGTATATATATATATATATATAAATGAAATATAAATCATTATACACTCAGCATTTCGAACTAAAATATGCAAACATGTTTTAGTCCTGTAATAAATATTGTATTTTGTTAAAAAGTGTGTGATTTTGTTATAGAAATAACTTGGAAATATTTTTTAAGAAAAATGATAACATTTTAAACTCAAAATCAAATTAAGCTCACACTTGACTTTTCATCTGTGTACATGGTGAATGTATGTATGAGTTAATTTATAGTTATTTTTTTTATTTCGTTTCCTAATACCATTATAATAATGCATGGTTGTTAATAAAAAAAATCGTTTCATTGTAACTAAGAAATGTATCATTTTTATTACTTTTATGTAAGTAACTGGTAAAAGTTAAATTAGTCAACAAAGACAGGTTCGTATTTGAACATAAATATACCTGCATTCAACTTCTTGGAAATCGAAAATATTTTTATTGTAATAAACTATAAAATGAATGAAAGGTTGATTCATTAGAACATCTTTTCTTTATACATTCTAGTGATTTAAACATTCGTAATTGAAAATAGAAAGTAAGTATTTTTACTTCTATAGTTTTGTCATTAATTATTTGCACAGAAGATATTGTTTGCCTTATAAAGTCTTGATTGCATTGTTCTCAGAACTGTAAGTAGTCAGTATATTTTGAATGTTTTTATTATTGAATAAAATTTAAATAACACAATTAATACCAGCCAACTTGTAATAAGATATAAGCCTGTAGTATAAATAAACTTAATTCTTCTTTCACCGTATAAAACAGTATTTTTTATCAATAATTTTCAAGAATTGATTATTGTAATTTTTATCTTTTACATCCAAAAAGCTCTAATGTATAACAAAAGATGAAAAATCATAAATTATTTTTTTCTGTACATTATGGGTCTTAAGTATTATAGTATCGCTATTGAAAAGCATACAATTATACAATCAAAATTGTTCAATAATTAATTATTAACCTTGATCAATTTGTTTTTGGTACATGGAATGAATGAAAAAATCATTTGTGAAGGTAATTCAGTTATAGTGCTAGAATGATATGGTGGTAATTCATTCTTCATTCATTCAACACTTAATTTACATTATTTTAATATAATTTGCAGAAAATCAGTATAAAAAAATCCTTTAAAACTAATATTCATTATATGCAATACAGTTAGAATATAATTTATTAAATTCACTTACATAAACGAACTATTTTTTCACCTAAAAACCGCATAAAAATTACCTGATCAAAAATGTCCAATAAATAATTGATTATTGATATTTACTAATGCGCACATTGAAGGCGATCCCGTCATGCTCATAATCCTGAATTTTTTTGTACTTTAGTGGTTTGAGGATGGTGGCGTCGCCTTCGAAATGCTCACAACAAATAAACAAAAATAATCATTTATTAAACATTTTTGACTATACTTTTTGTAAAGTTTATTGTGCGAGTTTGTGGAGTGAGAGACATTTATTTTATATGTTCTAATTACAAAATAAAAAAAAATATATCTTCAAAATTATTTTACAATATTAGAAAATTGTGGAGAATTTATTGCCTTTTAAAATATTTGAAATACTATTCTAATATTATATATGAATGTTACTAATGTTTCAAATTTAAACATGTATTTATATTAACTAACTTCATTTCTGTTCATTTAGTATTATTTATTATTATAATATTTAATTAAAAATGAACGGAAATAAATATTGACTATAACATGACATTTTTTTATATAAAAATGCATTTTTTACAATTAAAACGCTGTGTAATCATAATAACCAGTTTATTGAAATAGATATGTTTCATTCTATTTTGAAATAAAAATATTTGACATTCATAGCAACTTTTTTTTGCATTTATTGCTTTCACATCACAAATGCCTTATAAAAACAGCAGATTTTTTTTTCATTAAAATACGGAGTTAATATCTAACATTTAAATAAATAAACGAACAATTTATTAATGTTTTGTATTAATTATTATATTTCAGTTATATTACACTTACTTCGTAATGTAGAAAAAATTATAAATATTTCTTTGTTTTATTTTATTTCAAAGTGGTAATTTTATACTTCTTTCTTCGAAAAAAAATAATTATATTAGCTAATTCAATAATACATATTTTGAAACAGTTTACTTGAATTTCATCATAAATTGGTTGGATTGAACTTGAAGTCTTTCTAAAATATTGATATATTTAAATTTATTTATTATTCTAGTTATGACATGAAATTACTCAACATCAAAAACTAAAAAACACCTTCACTCAATATCTGATCCACTGTTGCCTTTCACAGTAGATTAAAGATTTTATACACCCACAAATCTGATTTGATTTTCTAAAACCGGTCTGGTTCTCATGAGATTCAAAAATTATCATAAAAAAATAACTTCTAGCATTATAAAAAAAAAACGAAGAAAAGTTTAATATATAATGAAATATACTTCCTTTTTGAATACTACCTTTTTAGTGTACGATTGTGACAGGAAGTAAATATATATATATATATATATATATATATATATATATATATATATATATAAATATGTACATATAGTATATGCTCACTTATTAACGACATGCTATTTTTTACTGGTCTAACTTTTTTATAAATAGGTACTTTAAACTCACATCAATTTAATAAACAATCGTATACTTTGCACTAAAACAGTACTCCTTTATAATGTATTAATTTTATTTTTTGTCTTCGAGATAATCTATCAAATTCATTACTTACAAATGTCTAGGAAATGTGATATTTTCTATATAATAAAATTTTTCGCCTTTTGTCTGCAAGACAAAGTTTATGCTGATAAGAAATGTTTATCTATGCTAATAGAATGTTTGCTTTGTCAGCTCATATGTTTTAAGTTCAATTCATTAAGTTTCGTTCTTAGGTATTTTTTATATTTAAATATATTATGTTATAAAAATCAATAAACCGTTTTTTCTTTCTATTTTCTCGTCAATTTTGATGTGTTATACACTAGTTAGTTATAATTTGAGACTGTAACTAAATGCTATTTTCACAGAATTTTCCATCCTAAACGTATCATACAATATCGTTGATCAAAAATGTTTAATTATTGTTGTTGACTTTTTTTTATTGCAGCTCATAAGCATTTTGATAGCGTATCCACAATTTTCGAACAAAGTACTGAAAAATGAATCAAAAATTTGATTTTAATTATTTTATAGTAGTTAAAAAATGTGAAAAAAATATTTAAAATGTTTATTTGTTATAAATAAATGATTAAATAATTATCGGTTAAGCAATAAAATTATGAAAAACTTAAATTTGAAAATAGTTCTAATTCGGCCAATGGATATATATATATATATATATATACATACATCCATACAAACACTTCTTTGTTTACATTTCTGATCTGTTTGAAATCGTAACACGATTTGAATGCTGAGTACATACGTTTCACTTATTAACAATGTTTGTTTTTAATATTACGTGATAAATTCTCTTTGTGGATAGTGCACAGAAAAAAATTGCGACATTGGAGTTCTTCTCTAAATTTACATTTGTTTGAGTTCACTTATGAAAGGTCACTGTATGATGAAGCAAACACACACATATCTTTATATATATATATATATATATATATATATATATATATATATATATATATATATATAAATATATGAATCGAAAATTTAGTAAATATAATTGAACAATGGAATTTTAATCATTTTTGAAAATTAAATTTCGATTTATAAAGATATATATCATAAAAAAATTTAATTATCAAAATCACATAAATATTATATATATATATATATATATATATATAAGGTATAACGAGATTCTTTGTAGTGGTAAGAAAATTGGTGTCAAGAATCACAACTTCATTAATCATGTACTATTGCAGTTTTAAACATTTTTTTAAAAAAGCATATTCATTCAAAAGTAATTTGAATTTGTGCTACATATTATTAAATTTTCAGTGTATAATGTTGACCTAAATATTATTATTGTAAAAGTTATTAATGTACAAAAACCTGTATAATACATCTATAATTAAAAAAATATCAACTGTACTATATTAAGTAATTAACAAAATATAAGCATATAAATAAAATAAAAATTATAATAAATAATCACATACAATCACTAGATTGGTAGAAAAATCATTACGGTTTATGACCTTCAAATTCATATACATTTTTCTCAGCCAATAATTAACAATGGTCCAGAACTGTTGCATGACTAATGCTTAACTTTTGTGCAAGCTCTCGAATTGTTGTACGTGGTTCTGATTCAGATAACGCCTTCAATTGGTCGATATTAACTGAAGGACGACCGCGACCTTCGTCTTCAAGGGTCTCGTTCCCAGCACGAAACTTTTCAAATCATAATTGCACCATACGTTCATTAACAATATCTACACCAAAAGATTCGTTTAGTTTACGCGCAGTTTCTGCTGCTTCACCATCAGTTTTGAATTCATACAAAAAAATCCTCTTATTTGCTTCTTTTTCATTTTTAATGCAATATCCTAATTTGATGCAAAATTAATAATAAAACGAAAATCGATGTTACCAAAATGCCGACCGAAAAATGTAGTTTAAAATGATATTAACAAGAACACGATGAAATTACACTTTCATTAAAAATAATTAAGGTTAGAATACAGAAAACATAAATCGCAATTATTTTGCTACCAACCTAATATATTAATAATATCATAAAGTAGTTGTACATGAAATTTATTATTTCTGATTGGCACTTTAAAATTCAAATAATTATGAATAAAAATAAAAATGATGAGTTTAGTGTATTTTTCAATCAATTTTATTAAATTTATTCGTGTGGTTTTTAAAATGCATGAAATTGTGTATCCGTTTTCCAATTGTAACAAATATATTAAACAGATTTTCAATGCATATAGAATAGTAAATTTATAAGAGATCTGCATTTAAAAAATACTTGATAGACAGCTATCAGTAAATGAAAAATAAATATGAATGTATTGTTTGATACAATTTTTAAAATTCCATACACTCATATAGTTTTAAATCTTCTTATATACAAAAGTCTATATTTTAATTGGTAAATGGTGAGACTGTTGCTTGTAACGAAGAAGTATACGTTGTTGTAAATTGAATAAAATTGCAGAAATTTGTATTAAATACTTCTTTTCTATCACAATATAATTCTGGTACTGTGGTCAAATTCATGTTCACGAATGAATTTTTCATTCGACCTACAAAGTAGAAAAAATGTCTCAGAGCGCTAAGGTACAGAAAAAATGCACCTCGATGCTTTGAGTAAAGGCATCCTTTTCGAAATGCACACAAGCAATGTTCATTCATCGAACTGTTTTGGTTCGAATATTATTATAGTTTGTGAAGTGAGTATGAAACATTCATTTGTGAAAATTAAATTCTGCTTTAAGTATATAAATTCTCACAATTTGACATATACTTTTATGTCATATATATTAGTATTTAAGTATATAAATTCTCACAATTTGACGTACACTTTTATGTCATATATATTAGTATTTTATTAGCTTGTCGAATGTATTTGTATGTTACGCATACAATTTATGAATATTAAATTATCGAATTTCGTAACGTACGATAACACATGAACTGTTTCGAAAATCAATAAAAACGAATGTGATATACGAACTATCTGGAAATTTATTTAAAATGGACACTACTTATATTATCAAATGTGTAAATCTTACTAGAATCGTTACGTGCTGATTGTTATTTAACACTATTAATTTCACCATTTAAAGTTTATATATATATATATATAACAAAACACTAGAATAAGCAAATCCAGCACCCGATAGTTTGAAGTGAAATTCAATTGGTTATTAACTATACAAACAAAAAAGGATTTTTTAAAAATTGGGTATTTGTAAGATTTTAAATTGTAATTCCAGTCTATGTTACTAGGAAAGATTGTAGTCACAATTTAAGTTCTCATAAATACCCAACTTTTTAAACATCATTATTTGTCTGTACAGTTAATAATCTGATGAATGATTATCAAACATATCTAGCTACTTTGACAAATATTTAATTTGGTTTTAACTTTTGTAGTTTAAACGCTACATTTTTTAATTTATATGGATTCATAACCACACCATACCGAAATTTTGTTTAAATCATCAATCTATGCCATAAATGTCAATGAAAACATATTCTATACTCAACTTTCGTATGTACAGATTAATATATTCAATAAATGGAAAATAAATATTACTCAAAGTTAAGACCTTTTATTTTTAGAACAAATAAGAGAGAATTGTCTTTATTTGTTGATAAATGCATCAAAAGATAAATTAATCAGATATACAAATTATGCAAATGTTTCCGGGAAATGTGAACAGAATGGCATCTTTATCAAACAAGACATATTAAATAAAAAGAAAGAACTCTTAAACCTAAAACAAGTTCATATTTACACAAATAAAATAGCTCAATTATACCAAATTTAAGAATTTTTGAATTATATGTTTCTATTAGAAAATTTAGATAAAAAATATAAATGTATATATCTAATGAGACAAATTTACTAAGTAATTGGTCATTAAAAGTTCTGGTACACTAAATATAAATGTATATATATATATATATATATTATATATATATATATATATATGTGTGTGTGTGTGTGTATAAACAAAATTATCCACAAAAAATTCAATGGCGTCGTCTTATTTATTTATGACGAGGTTTTTATGGTACTCAAATGTTTATCTCATATATAAAATAACACGTTGAAATTAATTATCTCTGTATAATCATTATCTGCGATAATGATTATACAGACACATTAACCTACATATATAAAATAGCAACGTTGTAATATATCTGCGAGAAAAATTATTTAGACATAAATGAATTTAAAAAAATAATGTTTATTGTTTCACTGGGTTACATGGTCATACTTATAATTGACAAGTGGGCGAGCAAAGCGAGCTCGGATGTTGGTGAAGGCAGCGAACGAAGCCATTATATATGTGTATATATATATAGAATCAATTTGAACATTTATATAAATAAAAAAAATAATTAAACGATACGAAAAAAAATAAAATTGGATACATTTTGTAACTATTCAGTTCAAAACAATTGACAAAATCAGAGTGTTAAACAGATCGAATTATCACGACCTTCCTAAACTTATATTTTAGAATAATGAATCGCTGATTCATTTCCTTTTTTAAATATGTATTAGTAGTAATTACTATCAAAGTTGCTTTTTTGTTATCATCTCATATATTCACTTCTATTGATAATTGATGAAAAAGAGTTCAAGGTGAATTTAAGAATGATCATAATGATGATGATGATGATAATATGAATAATAATAATGCACCTAGCACGTATAGAATATTTACATTAATTTATGTTTTTTATTTATTTATGACCACAATATTTGCCTGAAGATCACTCATCTGTGAAGAAAACTAGATTTTTTTATTACTGGTTAATATTTTGTGAGGTATATATATATATATATGTATATATTATATTAAATTATATATATATATATATATATATATATGTATTATATATATATATATAAATATGTATTATATATATGTATATATATATATATATATATATATTAGTCGCAGTAGAAAAGATTTTCCCATAGAGAAAATTCTCCATTGATTGATCTAATTAGTATATGTATGTGTACTCATATTTTAATTATACTAATTTTTGTTATGTAATTAAAAATTTATGAAATGTATTAACCACAATGTCATTGTTTTTTTTTGTATTATGTATGTATGAATATATATATATACACACACACATATATATATATATATACACACACACATATATATATATATATATATATATATATATATATATATATTTATACATATACATAACTTGTATTGAAAATGTATTCTTTGAATGTTAATGCATAATATTTCTTTAAGAAAGGAAAAAAAATTCTATATAAACATTTACTTTTTAATGTCAGCATTGAAATCACCATAAATTGTAATACGTTATGAAGTATTGTATTTATAGTAGTTTTTATAATAATTAATATTATTTTTAGAAACAAACAATATTTATACGTTTTCCTTGATTCTGTTTTGAGCCAGTTTATAATTATGTTTAGTGTTAATTAATTCATGGAATTTTTATGAAATAACTAATGAAATAAAACGAGTTAGTTTGAATGGGTCG
This sequence comes from Acanthacorydalis orientalis, assembly GCA_034766995.1. Classification (NCBI taxonomy): domain Eukaryota; kingdom Metazoa; phylum Arthropoda; class Insecta; order Megaloptera; family Corydalidae; genus Acanthacorydalis; species Acanthacorydalis orientalis. The sequence goes on along the minus strand of CM068318.1, from coordinate 33,272,031 downwards.
GGAATGATATTATGAAATTTTTGTAATTTCATTATCAAGTATAATGTATTAACCTTGAGTAACTTAATTACATTCATTTTTATTAACATAAATGTTTTAAAGATGGATAAATAAATATACAATCTATATATACAAATCGACAATAAATAAAACGTTTAATATACTGAAATAGGTAAGTAAACAGGTTATATAATAAGAAATGGAAAGTTGAAATATAAAGGAAGTTATTATTGGTAAAATTTTGAATGAATCTATGAGAATCTTTTGAGATAGCAATGTATTTGCTTGGTAAGAAAATAATTGCGGTTATTGTTTTCTGAATTGTAACCTTAAATTTTTCAGCGAGTGTCATTCATCGTGTTCATGTTAATATCATTTTAAAGTGAATTTTTTGGTCTACATTTTGATAATATCGACTTTGGTTTTATTATTAGTTTTGCTTCAAATTGGGTTATTGAATTAAAGATGGAAAAGAAATAAGTAAGAGCACTTTTCGTATGAGTTCAAAACGAACGGTAAAGCAGCAGAAACTGCTCGTAAACTAAACTATGCTTTTGCTGTGGACACTGTTAAGGAACATACGGTGCAACGGTGGTTCCGAAAAATTTCGTGCTGAGAGAGCCTTGATGATGAAGGTCGCGGGTGTCCTTCAGTTCATAACGACAAAATGAAGGTGTTAATTGAATAAGAACCACGAACAACTCGAGAGCTTGCACAAAAGTTAGGAATTAATCATTAAATAACTTAGGACAACTTAAATTAAAAAGTGTATATGAAGTTGAAGGTCACAAACCTCAATTATTTTCCTACCAACCTAATACTTAGGTTGATACTAAAATACTAATACTTAAAGGATTACTTGATTCTGAAAGAACTAAAAACATTTGTTTCATTATAAATTTAAAATATATAGTTTATTGTTATAAAATTTATATTAAAGATTATATTATAAAGAAGGAAAACCTGTTTAACATATAACATACTTATCAAACATATAAATTTACAAACATTTTTGCTTGTAAGGGTATGAAAAAACAAAAAGTAACTAAAAAGTTAGACTTAAGTAGTTAAAAAAGTTATTCTATTGGTTTTCGTCCTTTTGGGTTAGTTAAATGCCTAGTCTGTTAATAGCTTAGAGGGAGACGTTGAAGATTTAACACTCATCTGAGGATGGATGATATATAGCTAATCCAAAAGAACAAAGACGAACATAATAACGTACAACTGGATCACAGGTATAAAAGAATTTAATTATAATTTGATTTTAGTTACAAAAATTAAAATTATATTTAGTTATAAAACACATTTGTCTATTTACTTTTGTTTCAATAAATAATAATCTATTTTCATAGTCAGTTTATTATAAAACCGATTTATTATTTATTGAAAAGATTAACAGGAATTGAAATAGAATGAGGTTTCTCTATATAAAACGTATTCATATGGTAGAAGAATACTATGTTTGAAAAGAATCACTCATATATTCTCATATGAAAGTTAAACGTAATTTTTAATGGAAAATTGATTTCAATGACTTTAGACATGTCAAAATATGATGTATGAGAAAATAATGAAAAAAATGTAAGAAGAATGAATAGCAAAGCAAACTAAAATTACATATAGAATAAATAGTATTTGCCTTCATAAAGAAAAAGTGTTTACTATCTCTTTATTTATTTTGAAATTACACCGCCGTGTATGTATAATGTACTAGAAAATATTTTCTCTTTACTATATTGAATAAATTCAACATTTACGTACAACTAATTTTTCAATAAACGAAAACATAGCTTCTAGACAAAGAGTAGGTGTATAAATAATATTGATGTATATTGTATAATAAAAAAATAGGATAGGAAATGTACATGGATAAGACATTACAATAAGAAGAGTAAATCTAAAGGTAATATGAAATAGTCATAATGATTTCAAAAATATAAAAACACCTAGAAGGAAATAAAACACAAAACGAATAAATATATCAGAAAAGTAATTTAAAATATCTGAAAAAAATGTGTGGACATACATATATATATATATACACATATATATATATATATATATTACATATATACATACATATATATATATATATATACATGTATATATATATATATATATATATATATATATATATATATATATATGTATGTATGTGGATGTATGTGTTAATTAGATAACCCAAGGAAATAAATACTTCTTAGTTTCATAAAAAATAAAATATATATTCACTAATACACTTTTTCTATGTATTAAAACATTCAAGAAACAAAACTAAAATTAATCTTTTAATCCAAACACAATCATGTTTGTTGGAGTATAAAATGACTGCTTAATAATGTAAATGTATATTTACTGAACAAATTCCTAAGGTAACGATATATAAATGTATAATTACAATATTTCAAGGTGAATGTCTGATTAGTTACTAGTTCCTTAGCACTATATTTTAATGATATTTAATTTGTGTATTGACCCTTTTGGTGTTGTAATTTGAGATTAATGAACGATTTTTTATACGAATTACTATTATTACATCAATTTCAACTATATATTCATTTTTTATAATTAAATATATACACATGCAACGTAACTGATTGCTTCTTATTAGAACAGTTAGTTCCTATTCTTAAAAACGAACGGACAAACTAATTATTTTTTTTTTGTTTAAATATCTAATTCTCGTATTTTGTTATAGGATTTTAATAAATAGAAAAGTTCATTTTGTTAAATTATCTTTCCTTCATAATGACGATTTTTTAAAAATTAACTATAAATATTGTAAATGTTACAACATTTTAAAAGACTTGTAATTTATTATTAGAAATAAACATTTTTTTCTGACTTTGGATACAGCCATTCTGAGATGCAAAGCTAAGCAAGAACGCATTGGAAATCACTATTTTTCCCACAGGTGCAATGTAATTGTCACTAATTGTTCATCATTAAATGCCTTCTTTTGCAACAATAAATTTAAAAGATTTAAAATTTTTCATCATTCTTTTCTTGTTGTGTCAATGTACACTTTTTTCTTTCCAATAACTCATTATTTTAAGTGTTTTATTTGAAGTGTACTTCAAAAGACAGTTGGTTGGTAGAAACCAATTTAAACATTTTTTTTATTAATTATATTGAAAATAGCATTGGAACTTTGTTGAGATCTGATATTTGTGGAATTACTAAATATTTTTTACTGGAAAATAAGAAAATTTCAATAAATAAAGAAAAACCAAATATATTCAGAAAACAATTTTATTCTAACAATTTTTTTTTTCTCCCTTTTTTCTTGACTTTTTCATTGTACAAAATATATTCGTTCAATAAAGAAACTTCAAGCTGCATAAGAAATATTTTCTTCACCACTTGAATGTTCTACGTAAATAGAATGTCGTATACTGATTGGCTACATCTATTCCACCTATATTTTTATTGTGATGGCTGATTATGTCAGGTTATTCTACTTCTCTTATAATATCGCAATGTCTTGCACTTCTAGTAATTTTGTGGGAAGTAAATCTCAATTTTGTATTAAGCATATTAATTATTTTTTTATCTTTCTATATTAACACTAAAGTTTTTTTCTAAATGCCACTTTCCTCATATGGCCAACTTTATTTTTTTTTATTTGGTAATGTATCCACTTTCTCTTAGGAATTATCATCCCAATGAAGAAGCATTTCTCTTTGTACAACTCTATTGCCAATATGGGACTGGTGTAACATCTCTCGGTGAAAATATGTTATCCTTTGGCATCGGGTATATTGTTCATTAATTTTTTATATAATTGTAACACAATTCTGCTAGTAAACTGAAGCTCTGGACTAATCAGTTGGTCAGATGTATGTTTTCCATAGTATGAGATGGATGAATAGACATAACTACTGTTAGAATCTGACAAAATATACACATGTAAACCCCACTTTGAAGAATTGTTGAGGCTATAAGTAATAAAGGAAATTTTCCACTTGAAACAAATTGTCTCATCAACATACAAGTTTCCACCAGGAACAAAATATTCCATAATCTTGAATTTAAGTAATTCAAATACTTATTTTCTATGTTCTTGTACTTCGATTCAATGTTAAATTTGTTTCCAAATGTAGAAACCAAAAAATGGTCGATTTTGTAACACAAACAATCATATATCTGAACATTTCTTACATGACTATTTTGTTACCAAAAAGAGTCATGTACATGTATATTGTTTATCTAAGTAAAAAATATTGAGAAATAAAATACTAATTTAAACTGGCAAGAAAAAAAACTAGAACTTGATTTTTTTTTAATATTTTTGTTCTTTGGATTTAGATTAAAACTAGCATTTTGAATTGCATTTATGAATTGTTTTCTATCAATCAAAATCACAAATTTCTACTCTAACTGAATTGTGTATATGACTAATTGATTTAAAAACATCTAATGATACTTCAACGTAAATGAATCGTTCCCAGAAGATAACACCACCAAACCTCCCATTTTACTAAAAACCCGTGATAAAAATAGATATTATAAAAAGAGACCTTATGTTATTACCTATCATTTTTGGATACTTTTTGAAATGATCCTCACCTCTTAATTCACTGGGAAACTACAATATTAAATAAATATTTCGAACAAAGATAACCTCAAAGTGAAGGCAGACAGGTTTCTTTTATTAAAAAAGACAAGGTTGACTATCTTATTAGGAAAAATTAATTAACTATTTGGTTGCATATTTTAATGAATAAATTTGGTTTAATATTTTTGTATTATAAACAAATAACAGTACTTTATAATACATTATTGAAAACCGAAAGAATTTGTTTGGATTTTATAATAATAGTTATTAGAAATAGATTTTTTTACACCTACAAATAATTCATTTTTATTATGTTTTAATATAAATTATTTGCAACTTAATGGTTTATCTGGCCAGTAGAACAAAAATTCTCTTATTATACTTCTAATATCTTTTTTTATAGAATAAATTAAGATAGAAACATGTTTTTTATATAATTGGTATATAAAAACCATTTTTAACTTTTTTTCTGATCGCAGATAGTAACATGACAAGCACAATTTTTATTTAAACTATGTATACAGTTCCTCATTTATTCATTTAAGACTTCAACTTTTTATTACATAACAATCCACTTTTTCTTGACAAGAACATAAAAACAGTCTTTTATAATGATATATGTAACATTTTCGATGGGCGAAATTGAAGTTGTCATGTACATATACCAAATTAAAACTAGTACGTCAACAGATTAAAATGTGTAATAATTCATTAATAAGTTGTGAATAATAAACAACAAATATGTAAGCGTAGACAGTAATATACAGAATAATCGTATAATAAGAAAATACCATTTATTCTTCCACACATTAATTTTATGTATTAAAATAATGATTGTTGAGAAATAAATATGAATAAATATAATAAAGAGTTAATAAAACTGTTATGTAAACGTGGCACATAAATTAGAATTCAATGTAGGATATTTAAAAGTTGAATGAAGTTTATTTATCTTTGTGTTTTCCAATTTATTGTTTATCATTTAATCGCAAAATTTATTACAAATAATTAAGTTATATTTAATAACACTGAAACTTGTATAGTGATTTTTATTGGTTTATTATCATAAAGCATTAAAAATTATTTTGAATATTTAACAAAACTTTTTTAATCTTTCATTTGGTAATTTAGTAAATATTTTTTAGTACTCATTTTCTATTATTTTTCGTTCATGTTTAAGAAATCATGTAAGAATACAAATATATACATTATTAAATTTATAAATCCGTATTTACTCTTTTTATTAATTCATGAATTTTAGAGCACACTATAGTTCTTTCCATAACATTTATTTCATTTCATTAATCATCGCAAATATTTGTAATTTATTTATATATGCTAATCAATGATTGTGTCCCTCTCAAATGGTTCTTATATAATACAAAAAAAAATATGTTATAATTAATACAAAAGAATAATACGTCATTCTTTCGATTATTATATTTTTTTTTGAGTGACGAAGGAATTTATCTATATGAAATAAATTATTTGTAATAACAAGTTTTTTCTTTTCAATAT
>CM068318.1:33235955-33260955 GCA_034766995.1 Acanthacorydalis orientalis | reverse complement strand
ATATATTTTATATGACATACATATTCACTAACACGTCTCATAAAATATAATAGTAATATTAAGTGCATTATTATATTATTAAGTGCATATTAATAGTAAAACAGTATATTGTATAATAAAGTAGGTTTGAACATAGTACGAGAATAATAGAGTTTAAGATGCATTTATTATCGATATTGTTCAACATTATACATTGATAATTTACGAGTATGTAGATTTGTTTACAAACGTTAACACACTTGCATGTATTTATGCATCACTATTTTATTATAATTCAAATAATTGTCATCATAAGAACATTAAATATATAATTGCAAATATCTAACGTTCAATTTATTAAAGTTTTTTATGAAAAAAAAATAGAAAACCAACAAGATGAAAACAATGTAGAATGAAGAAAAGACTTCATAACACAATAAAAGAAAACATCGAATTTGTAATTAGTTATGCAGACTCTTTGTTAGATGAATAATTCGAAGCTGTTATAAACACACAAATCTGCGAAATTGCCACAATAACAGAGATCAATTTAGATAAAATTTGGTAGCGTGTTCAAGCTTACATCAAAGCATATAATAATTTTAATAAGTTATTAAATACCTAATATAGTCAATCAATGAATAAAATGTACTGTGAGTTCACAATGGACGTTTTTATTTACTCTGCAATCCACAAAAAAATCTGATCAAGAATATCCAATAAAATTGTTCATTTTAATAAATGTATGAAATTAGTATCGATAAGAAGTAAAAAAGTTAATTAAAATTTCATTAGTAATTATAATTTCTGAAGATACTTATTACCTCAAATGATATTAATTTTAAGAATTGTAGAAAAGGAAACTTCAAATATGAAAGAAAATATATAAATAATATTTTTTTACTTAATCGCGTGTTTCATATAATTTGACCCAAGGTACAAAACTTTCTTTTCCTTTGGAAGAACAACCTTTTATATTGAGATATTTGATACAAGTTAAAAACCGAAGAGAAATCAGAATTAAACTAATTAAAACATAAATGTGTATATTCATCATGAGATCAAAATTGATGAAATAGCAACCCAAAATTAAATAAAGCACTTTTTTAAAAAGTGTTTTTAGATATAATACTTTTCTTTATATTATATATACGTGGGCCGTTTGATAAGTATGGTAAAAAAAGAAAGTTAAACACCAAATTTTTAAGTTTGGAAAGAAGAAGTCGCACGGGGCTAAGTCGGGAGAATAGGGTTGATGAGGAATCAATTCGAAGCACAATTAGTGCAACTTTGCATTGCGACGGTCGATGTGTAGAACGCGCGTTGTCCTTCCTTGCGAAAGAGCATTTTTGTGCGCCAATCTTGACCGGTTTTATTTCAGCGATTTCTTCTTTCAAACGATTCAATAATGTTGGATAATAGGCTCCTGTTATCGTATTTTCTTTTGTTAAGTAAATATTCCTTAGGAATCTCAAAAAATAGTGGCTATCATCTTCCCAGCCGACAAAACGATCTTCGCTTTCTTCGGCGCACTTTCACCAGTCATTGTTTACCGTTTTGACAACTACTTTGACTCAGGAGTGTATTGGTGAATCCATGTTTCATCCCCGGTGACGAATTAACGCAAAAATATTGCTTGTTTTTTCCCATTTTTGTGGCAATTGCTATAATGCTCGCTTCAAATATCTATAGAATGTGAACAATGCGTCGCTTCTGGTTGAAATTTCACCTATGTTAGTTTGAAAAGTGTAGCTTGATAGCCGTATCGTTACTAAATGAATGGTGGCACGACATCAAAGAAATTTAGTAAACTTATCAAAATACCCACATATATATATACAGATGAGTCCAAAAATGTATATACTCTTTCAATGTACAAAATATCAGCGTAAAAGCTTTATTACTTAAATTATGCAGACATCAAGGGATGACTGTGAGTTATGTTTGACTTCTACAATCACAACAGGTGGTCAAAGTGGTCACCATTAGCATCCAGACACTTCTGATTTAGACGAACTACTATACGAGCAATGTTGGACAAAATTTACAGCATGATTGCTGTGCGGATTTCAATTTTTTCCTGTACCGCCGTCAATACAGCTGGTTTTTTACAATGAGCTACAATCTTCAGGGTCCCCCATAAGATAATGTCAAAGGTTGAAATCTGGAGAACGTAGGGGAAACTCAACAGCACCTCTTCATTATATCCATTTCCTTGGCAGAGTTTCCCATTGAGGTAGGCTCTCATATCTCGGTGGTATAGGGTGCTCAATCTTGTTGCGTATAAATTGTTCCAACACCATAACCGAGGAAGCAGGGCTTATTACATTATGAGACCTCCCGGATCTTTTATTGATTACTTTATGAGACCTCCCGGATATTTGATTGTGCAAGAATGTGCACAATCAAAGTCAGCATGGAATTGTCAGTGTTGGAGGCTCTGTTGCAAACTCACTTTGCCATTGTCGTACCTCGCACACATTCTCAAATTTAAAATACCACTTCAAAACGTTCTAGCGTTGCTGGAACAACAACCATACCTCTCCTATTTTCTTCACTATCCCATCGGTCGCATTGTGTGTCTAGCATTTGTGTGATTAATGATATATTTTGAGATTGCCGCAGTAATTTGATTCAACAATGAATGAATTCCATAAATAACCACTATTTTAAAGTGTGTATACATTATTATGGGTCATTCTATACACTATATATATATATATATATATATATATATATATATATATATATATATGTATGTATACACATTATGTATATATATATATATATATATATATATACACAATTTATATATATATATATATATATATATATATATATATATAAATATTTTTAGATTTTCATATGACAGCTTGTTTTTAAAAATAACAGCTTGTTATTAATGAGAGCAAATTAAATTTTCTACTTATTTAGATTAAGGAATATTTATCTGAATTTCTCATTTCTATATAACATGTATATAATAATAAGAATTTATTTATATCTGTATAAAGAACACTTGACTTTTCATGTGCATTTAGTGTTTGTGTTTTTATATGTAAATGAATATATTTACATAAATGAACGGAATACAATAATGATATGTGTATATACGATTTCTTGACTATTTCTATAGTAATTAATCACTGAGTGCATAAATTAATGAATGACTGTTAAATGGTTTTTTTTGAAATTTTTCCACATTAATGAATATCAATGACGCTATCTGTATTTTTTCACTGATCAGAAATATATATATATATAACATATTTAATATACAAATTTAACCTATTTAAGATAAGAACAAATTTATATTTACATTTATTAGGTTGGTAGAAATATAATTGCGGTTTATGACGTACAAATTCAAATACACTTTTCTCTTTTTTGATTTTCCTAGATGTTTTAATTCGTCCAGAACTGTTGGATCGCTAACACGTAACTTGTGTACAAGCTCTAGAATTGTTTTGCGTGGTTCTGGTTCAATTCACATTTTCAGTTGGTTGTTATGAGCTGAAGAAGGACGCCCGCGACCTTCTTCATCTTCAAGGCTCTCGTCCTCAGCACGAAAATTTTGGAACCACCATTGCACCGTACGTTCCTTAATAGTACCCACACCAAAAGTGTCGTTTAGTTTATGAGGCTTTCTGAAGCACTTAATTTTTTTAAAAAATAACTTTAATGAATTAAATGAGATAGAAATTCTGAATTAGAAATATGTTTGTAAAGTAAAATTGATTTCTTTTCTTCTAGAAAACTGGTTATTACATACCTTGTCATTTTTTTACTATCTCTTAATTTCTTGATTTCGTTAAACATACACGTAAATTGAAATTGTACATTTTTAATATTAACAAAAAGTATTTTGTTTTTTCATTTTGAAAATTAATTAAAAAAAAAATCATTAATGTACAAATGAAAAAATAGTGCATAAGTCTCCAGTTATAAATTAGACCATTATCCATAAAATGGCTCTAATAAAATGTATGAGTATAAAAAATCATTAATCCGAATAATTATTATTATATAATTAACACAAAATAATAAGTGTTTTCTACAATTGTTTGGGCGCTAATGAACTAAGTTGTCTATGCGCCCTAAAATTCCAAACAACAACAAATCTACGCTTATATTCTTATAAGTGATCGATGTTATCGGATCAATCAGGATGGATTTATGTGATGACATTACGATCACAACAAACTTAATCATATTAAAAACAAACTTATTAATAATTCTTTTCTATATATAAATAATATAAAAAAATGAATATATAAAAAATGTTCCTTAAAATTTCAAAAAATGCACAAACTTGTTTTTAAAGAACGTGTAGAATTTTTTTATTAAATTATTATTAATGATGACACCCGAAGTTACACGAAATTTTCACGAAAAGTTATGATATTTGTATCACAACTACAATGAAATGTGCTACTTCATAAAAAAATATTTTGAAATATAACTGAAAGAGTGATTATAAAGCATACTAACATATAACTATTTTATATATAAATTAACTACGTTGCAATATATCTGCGTGAATAATTATATAGACACACTAATACACACACACACATATATATATATATATATAATAATGAGCGAATATATGCGATACGAGCGGGGTCGGAGCACTCCGGGGATCTTTGAGCATAGTGAGTAAGGGTTCGAGCCCCCTGGTTTATTATATCAATATTTTCAAGAAAAATGCTATAAACATATTTATTTAAACATAAAAACGAAGTAGCTATTAATTATTTATAGGAGAAATTAAATTTAGAAACATGTCTATATTCCATGTCTTTATAAAAAGATGCATTAATTTTATTCATCATATTAAATATAAACCAAATATGTAATAAAAAACTTATCAGCTATGGAGAAGTCTTAACATTTACATTGTACGTCAAAGTAGAACAACAAATTACTCAATCGCAATAATCTGAACAATTTACTTTGAAATGTAAAGTAGTTATTTCGGTTTAAACATCGTCGTACACTTATAATAAGGAAAGTTTGAATTCAGTCTTGCATAACATGAAAACAAAGATAATTTAACTTGTGCAGTTGCCTTGCTAACGGCAATAGACTTCTGACAGTAAATTAATTAAAAATGTACATTTTATACTGTGATTTCATTCGCGATTACTTTAAATTTTGTGAAAATCAAAATAAAAAATCAATATAGTGAAGTTTGTTTTGAAAGACGAGAAAAGATTGATTACAAAATTCAGTCTTTTGTACAAAATTATTAGATCTCCAAATAATCATGTGAATTAAGTACATGTTAAATATGTGAGATAAATAATATAAAAATAAAATGTTACACCAGCACACAATATATTGTAGTTTTGGTACTGTGGTTAAATTCAATTTTACTAATGCATTTTCCCTTACACCACAAAATAGAAATTATTTTAATCCAAAATATTTAATAATTTATTATAGATTATTGTTTATGTGCTTTCAGTGGTGATACTATCATCTTTTGTAGAGCACTAAGGTACAGATTTTTCTGTTTTTTTATCTCTCTTATGATGATAAGTAATCAATTTTTGGACATTTTTTATTAAATAAAAATATGTGGTTTGTGGGATGAGAGAAAAATTAATTTGTGAAAATGATGTGCTAAATATTGATGTTTATGTTATGTATAGTTATGTTTCGTACCAGAGAAATATTTTCAGTCAGTACAAATATATATATATATATATATCGTTTGATCAGTTCGGTAAATTTCTATGATATGACATCACCATTCATTTGGTAACATCACGTCTATCAAGTGTTACTTTTCAAACTAGCATAGGCGAAATTTCAACCAAAAGCGATGCGTTGTTTCACCTTCTATGGATGTTTGTAGCAGTTGCCGCGAAAATGGAAAAAAGAGCAGGCATTTTTGTGGTAATCCATCACCGTGGATGAAACATGGATCCACCACTACATACCTCAGTCGAAGTAGCAGTCAAAGAAGTGGAGGCTGGTAAAAGTGCGCTGGAGAACGCGAAGACCGTTTTATCGGCTGGGAAAGTGAAGGTCACTGTTTTTTGGGATTCCCATGGAATCATCTTAATCGGATACTTAACGAAGGGAAAAACTATATCAGGAGCCTATTATGTAACATTATTAGATCGTTTGAAAGGAGAGCTGAAGCAAAAACGGCTAAGATTGGCGCATAGAGAGTGCTCTTTCACCAGGATAACGCGCCGTCCCATAAATCGACCGTCGTGATGGCAAAATTACACGAATTGTGTTTGGAATTGATTCCTCATCCACTCTATTTTCCGAATTTGGCCCCGTGCGATTTCTTCCTCTTTCCAAACTTGAATATTTTTGGCTCGGTGAGAAGAAATTCTAGTCGAATGAGGATATCATCGCCGCCGTCAATATGTATTTGGCACAATCGCGGAACTAAGTGTATAGCTCTCATTGAAGACTATTTTGATAAATAATTTGTTTTTACAAAAAAGGTGTTAAACTTTCTTTTTTACCATACTTATCAAATGACCCATAATATATATATATATATATATATATATATATATTTATATATTAAAGAATATCATTGTAAACCGACAATAGTTGAAAATCTAGTAATAGTCAATTAAATTCGAATATATTTCTCATTCTATAAATTGCGGCAGAAAAGGGGTACTAGTCCAGAAATAAAATCATTTTTTATTCATCTTATTTAGACAAACAGTCCACTTGTAAGTTACGGCAACAGATATTAAATATGTTTGCTTTTGAATAAACAAGTGTTTATTTTTTTAACAGTATTTGTTAATAAAACCGATGATTAAACGAGTTTGAAACTTAAAATAGTTTTTTCATACCTTACAAATTAATAATATTTCTTGTAAAAATACCCCGTGAATGAAAATTAAGAATTTCTTACATAATTACAGTATTTGATACTGCTGTAAAATTCACTTTCACAAATGAATTATATGATTCTAGTTCAGGTAATGAAAAATCTTGCAAGAAATATTTTTCAATACTTGTAAGGATATTGTCTTCGCAATGAGTAAAACAACTAAAATGATCAGTCATCAGTTATCGAATACTTTTGATTATAAATACGGTGTGGTTTGTAAGGCAGTTGAAACATAATTAATTCATACATATTTTATAATTTTCATTCTATAATTTAATATTTCTAATAGTTTTTCAGCACGAATTAAATGTTTCTATAATTGTTTTCAAAGAATACGCTAGTAGTCATTTATAATTGCATGTAAATGATGATAAGAACAAATTAAATGTTTTTCGACATAGGCGTCATGTTTATATAAAAAGTATTAAAATAATGTAGAGTGATTTTATATTAATCAGTGAGTATGTATATATCTGACGCGAAGAAATAAAAAAAGCACTTACTAATGAGTTATAGCCTTGAGAGTTAAACAAAAAAAGTTAATATAAAAGTAATGGTCGAGTGATTTTCCTACCATTTAATATTTTATAATTGTATTACACGAGTGCAAATATTTTTTGTTTAATGTTACGACACGTTTGTTTACATTATTAAATATATTTATTTCAATCGTGGAAAATTTTAAGTCGTCTTAAATTTTCTTATCGGCAAGAATGATTGATTACTATACTGTTTCAATTAGTGAAAAGTAAAATTATTGAAATCGTTTAATATTAAAAATCTTTTCTTCAATATTCTACATTGAGAATAGCAAAGAGATGAGAGTTTAATATAATAAAAATGATGTGCATTTTTTTATTTTGCTTTAATAAATGAAAAAACTGAGAATTAAAGTTAAGGTAATATTTTTAAATTTATAGTCAAATAATTTCAAAAAAATACTGATAACTGCAGAGGGAGTTGTTTATATTTTGTACCGTCAGTAAAAAGATAAATTACTGCAAGTAGGTTATTGTTTAGTTTTTGATACACTGATTGATTTTATGGTTAAAATTTGTTATATTAATCCTTTGAGTGCCAAGGAGCGATATGTCGCTCTTCCATTCATTTGTGAAAAGTTCAAGAACGATATATAGCTCCTCGATTTTCTAAGTCTTACAACTCATAACAAAAATCAACTTTGCTTCGTAAAAACGACATCAAAAGCTAATACACACATACTTTTATGTGTTCGATCAGTTTTATTCTAAGACTGTGCTCGAAACCGACTAAATGATTGACTAAACTAAATTGTTGAATTTAGTGTCAATGTTACAGTTCAAACTGCAAAAAGTTACCGCGACTAAATTTAATTTAATTTTTTATTTTATCCACTTATCTATCTTTATTTTACAATATTGATATCCGTAAAAAATCCTCCGTGGGTTATATTTTTTTCAGAAAAAAGCGAAAGTGTCAGCGTAAAAATCTAAAATCAATTTAGTCGGCTGTCAAAAATTTAGTCAAATGAAAAACAGATTAAATGCTGCATTATCGGCACTAAATGCAAAACCTTGTTTGTTTAGTCGACCATTTAGTTAATTTTCGCACACAGCCTAACACTAACTTTAAAAAACAACCTGGCCGTAATATGAGACGTTGTTCTATATGCAGCAATAAGGATGAAGGCCCAATAAAAAGGTCTCGTCTTATCTGTTCGATGTGCAAGAAAAGCCTTCATGGATTGTGTCTAAAAGAGCACAAAAGTATATGAAAGCTTTTTTGGATTACGTATATTTACTTATAACAGTTATGATTTACAAAAATCTGTAAATACTATTCATTCCAAACGACAACAAATGCAGTTTTTTTACTAAAAAAAATTCATTTTCACTTTTTGTAAAAATAATTCTTTTATATTTAATTTTCTTTTGTAAAACCTTTCGAATTATTTTTGATTTTATTAGTAACAAAGGATGTCCAATATTTTAATAGAATTCTGTAAAAATGTAACTAACTCAAAATTAACCGAAGTATATTTTTTTTATAGCCATGCATTTTACTTAAAATTATCTGGCGTTTTTTGTAAATATATGAAAATCTTCACTGTCACTCAAAGGGTTATTAAATATTTAACATTATATGTTTCGTTGTATGACACATTTCTGTAAAAAATTGACGTTTAAAGTTTACATTTCACACTTACAGGTGATAGTTGGCAACTATAAATTAGTCAAAGGGGATTTTTTGGACAAAAAAGGAAATTATCCTTGAAACTGAAGCTTTTGCGTTTAAATTCTTGTCAACCTGATTTAACCCTACGTCGAATTTCGTATATCATAATGGGTTCCGGTGTTAAATTTCTTCCAAGATAGATAAAATGTTTTACATGTTCTAGTAAAATCTCGTTTTGTATTCAAATTGGTGCAGGTTGTAAAAAGGTGTATTTTTCAATTCAAAATAACTTGCACTGTTTATTTAGAGAATGAGTTTTTTCAATTCTTCCGAAGATTTTCCAAATAATACTATATCTTCCACGAATCATAGTTTTTCCAGATTTAATTTCTTTGATATTGATTACAAGCAAGTGTTGAATAATTTCGGGGATACTGTATCTCATTGGCCTACATATTTCTTTATTTTGATTTGTAGATCATCATTTATACATATTTATGTTGTTTCATTTTCGTAAATGTCTCGTATGTGAAATGTATATACGTACAAGGTGGTCAATTTACGTTTTTACAACTTATTTAAGCTGCCATTTTCACTTTCCGACATTTTTGTCAATTTTTATGTTATACTTTATTACTGTAAACACGGTAAATTTGTTATGGACTTTTTACTGCCCCATAATTTCTGTAATTTCATTCCATTTAGATTAAATGGCAATCCAAATTTTCATCAGAAAATCATCATGAGTTATGAAGTCCATTTCGACCTCAGTGGTTTTGTTAATAAGAAAAATTCTCGGTATGAGAGTATTGAAAATCCTAGGTTAATTCATGAACGACCATTGCATCCTTGCAGAGTGACTGTGTGGTTTGGAATTTGGTCAGGAGATGTAACTAGACCTTATTTTTTCGAAAATGATATGGATAATGCTGTCACGGTGAATGGTGATAGGTGCCATGACATTATCAACAACTTTTTGTTACATCAAATGAATGAGTTGGGCTTGGAAAACATGTTTTTTTAACAAGATAGGGCTACATATCACGCAGCACGACACACAATTTCAATGTTAAAGAGGGTGTTTCCAGGTCAATTAATTTTTAGAAACTGTGACATTGATTAGCCGCCAAGATCTTCTGATCTGACAGCTGACGACTTTTTTCTATGGGGAAATCTTAACGGACTGCCTATTCTAACAAGTAAACGACTAGTGAGTAGCTTAAACACAATATCAAAGAAGTTGTAAAAGGAATATCACCTGAAATGTGAGAAAAGGCAATAAATAATGCAATCGAGCTCGCCTATGTGCCGCAGCAAAAGGTGTATGGCGTAGTATGGCGGACGTTATATTTCACACATAATTTTGCAAGGTCCAAATAAAGTATTCATGGAATATTATCAAATATTTATTATTTATTGTAAAAATAATTTCAATTTATAGTTGTAAATTGATCATCCTATTTATATATTTATTGTATGACGAAGTTTTGAAACACTTTTAGACTACAATGCTCACTCTTTCATATAAAATACACCGATGATGTCAGTGCAATCGACTTATCCCAGTAAAAATAGATAGACAATCATTTACTCGGAACCTAAGTATCCTTCTATTTGAATATTTTATACATTTCGAGTAAAAAGAAAACGTGTATCTTATAAATAGTATTGAATGGTTTATTTGTGCACGCTGCAAAAATATTTAATTTTTTCAACACCGGTTTGAACAATTTGTATATAGAAAACAACTTGAATAATCCTGTAGATATTTGAAATCCTGTAGGCCTATCGATAAATAGAACATACGAGATAACGATGTAGGCTTACATCTGAATTATAAATTTGTCTAATTTTTTTAATTCAACTTCCTTGTGCTTGATTTAAATAGCGATGCACAGTTGATATTTGCATCAGTTTTTTAAAGTTATTCTATTTCAATTAATTATAATTCTTTAGTAAGAATCATTATTTTCGTCATTAATTTCCGAGGTTACAAAGGGTGGTGCAACTGGTACATAAAATTCAGCAACATGCATTTTTTTCTAATACACCTATTATTTAGTTTACAGTTAGGATAAAAACAATTAATTGCAAAACTGAAATCCTTTACAAAACTGTATTTAAAAAGACATTTTGTTCACCGTTCCAGATACAGATAATAATAATAATAATAAACAGAAATTTTATATTGAAAAGAAAATAAATTTATTAACAACATTACGAAAATTGCATTTATGTAAAATATAAAAAACTAATTAATTTGAAACTTATGTATAAAATGTCAGGTAATATATCTTCTAGATATTTTGTTCTAATATGTATTATGCCTCTGCATTCACTAACATCCACTTAGCATACTAGACGTGATATTATCAAAAACATTCAAATATAAACAAATGTGCAACCTACTTATGAGATAGCAATAAATTCCAAGTCTTATCATTGTTAAAAAAGACTACAGTGTTCCAAATACGAAACACTATGCTTTAATGGTACAATCAAGTCATAAACTGATATAAATTTTTTATAGAGCGATTCAACCTACTCTTCTGTACAAAAGTATTTCAAAAAAAGTATTTTAATGGTATTAAAAAAAACGCAATAATTGAAAAAAAACATGTCACCCCATTTAGTATTTTAGTTCAGTTGTATTTTAGTAAATATTTGAACTAAAATACTAAATAAAACATAACATTACTTTTTTAACCCTTGCACCCCTTTTTAATACTTCCATGTGGAAGCCCAAATTGAATCACTCTATACTTTCTTAAACAGTCATCCTCATAATTTTAAATGCATTTAGTCGAATATTTAACCTACTTATTCATTTTTAAAAATTAATTTTACAATCAAAACAAATGTCATTAATCGACTTTTGACATTTTTATTTGTTGCTTAAGCACATTTCGATAGCAATACCGTCATCCTTCGAGTTCCAATAAAAAACAAAAAAATATTGTGAATAATTGTTAACTCCATGAAAAATTATATATATATATATATATATATATTTGCGTTATATTAACTTTAACCTATTTGTTAACAAGACAACTAAATATCCATCTAAATGTTTGTCTTTAAGCTAGACATGGCAGCGACATTCGTCTATGTATGTATTAGAAGATAAATTGTATTTTTTATAAATTGATCGAATGGAGCAGTTAACCGAAAATAATCAATAATTATTAGAGTATAGTTTGAAAAGATTATTTTTAAAACCCATATTCGTCTTGAATGAAACATACAAATTCTCTAGTAACCAAAAAGTCAAGGGATAATGATTGTGTGTCTGATCTGATCTTACAGTGATATATGTTTGTAAACAAAACTGAAAAACGCTTGTATTAAGTTGGTAGAAAAATAATTACGGTTTATGCGCCCATTTGTAATTTTTTTTCCATTTCTTTGTTTTGAGTTGTTTAGAAGTGTTGTATGACTAATACTTAATTTTTGTGCAAGCTCTCGAATTGTGCATGGTTCTGATTCAACTAACTCCTTTAATTGGTCGTTATGGACTGAACAAGGACACCCATCACCTTCAACTTCAAAGCTTTCGTCCCCAGAACAAAAATTTTTGGAATCACTATTGTACCGTATGTTCCCTTAATAGTACCCACACCAAAAGCATCGTTTAGTTTATAAGCAGTTTCTGTTGCTTTATCATCAGTTTTGAATTCATAGCAAAGTTCTGTTGTTTGCTTCTTTTTCATCTTTAATTCAATAGCCTAATTTAAAGCAGAATTAATAATAAAACCGAAGTTGATGTTATTAAAATACATACAGAAAGATCCACTTTAAAATGATATTAACATGAACACGATGAACTGACACGTTCATTGAAACAGAATCAGATTAGAATGCAGAAAATAATAACCTTAATTGTTTTCCTACCACCCAGAATTATGAGAAATTCAATTATAAAGACGATTAAAACAGTTATTAAAAAAGACAATCGTATTCTTATATTACCAAACCAGCATAGAAGTACGTGTATATTATATATAACTAATTCATTAATTTTTAATTCAGTAATTCGTGCGTTAGTGACCTTAACTGTCGAAGCGGCCCAAAACTCTAAATAACAATAGTTGATGTATCTCAATGTTTTAGTTTTTCTGATCATTTTTAATATTATAGAAGTCATCTAATTGTTAGATTACCAGTATATTCCTGTTACAATCGTTGACAGATATTTTACTGTATTTATTATCAAATTTTCGCTCATGGAAAAATAAAAAAATAAAAATTTATTTTTCTATTTTTTTGTCATTATTAAAAATAAACAGGCGTGTATTTTTCTTTCTATCGATTTTTTTTGCAAATATTTAATAAAACATTTTATGATTTTTTATTACATCCATTAATCTTAAACAAACACTATTATATATTTTGTAACATTTTTTCTTTAAATTAAATATTCCAATATTAAAGATCTATGAAAATTTTATTGATGTATTATTCATAATATCTGTTAACTGTAAGACATACTTATTTATTTTCAAAACGATGGCATTCACTCCATTGCCAGATTGTCATTTTCAGTCAAAAATTATCAATTTTATGATTGAATGTCATTCCAACTCGATGCTAGCACACATTTTTTATTATACATGTACAGGGGCACCAGTAGACCGGGAAAATTTAAAAGTAAGCTTATTGACCTACCGTTGGAATGAGCAGGTAAAATTAAGTGATTCATTATTAGTTATTTATGGGATTTTTTAAACATGGATAAGTGGTCCGGTACGCATCGAACTTTCACTGTAAAATCATTTTACAAAATTGATAACACTGCTGCAGCTGTACAACGACTATTTCGCAATCATTATAACATTCCGTGTCATGGACAGGTACCGACCGCTCATGCCGTCAACTTGTGGGTTCAGAAATCGAGAAAACTGGTTTCGCATTAAATTTGAAGCATCAAGGCTCCAAAAGAATAGTAAGAATACCAGAAAACATTGACTGTGTTCAAATTCGTGTAACTGTAGCTCACAACGTTCAACCCGCAAACAGTCATCCGCATTGAATTTTAGTAACATGTCAGTACATCAAATGGTAATGATTTAAATTTTTATCTGTACAAACTTAAAATTCTTTGAAAGTTAAAAGATAAATTCTTTCAGGATAAAAACATGATTCGCAACTTATTCATGTCAGATAAACTGCCTTTTATTTATGTGAACAAGTAGAATAGTCGATATTGTAGTACTGAGAACCCAATTGATTAATATTAAATGCTGCTGAATAGTCCATAAATTAGTGTGTGGTGTGCATTTTTTTCTTCCGAAATTACTGAGCCATTCTTCTTCGAAGAAGATAAGGAAAATACCATAAATGTGTATTAACATTTATGGTATTTTCCTCACACCTCATTACACTTACATGATTACAACATTTCTTACAAGAATTAATTCGATTTACAGAAATTACATGGTTACAGCAAGATGGAAGAATAAGTCATACCGATAAAGTGTTCATGGCTGTTATAAGAACACTCTTTCCGAAATGTATTATTTACAAAAATGGAAATATTGTCTAGTCACTAAGATCTCCAGATTTGAGAATATGTGATTATTTTCTTTGGGGTTATTTAAAGAGCAAAGTTTAAATTGATCATCTACACACTATCACTTAGCTTAAACGTTTAAGTGCCAGGGGTATTACAAAAATCTTACCTAATAAAGCTACGTGGCGCAATTGCGCTTGTTAAGTATGATTTCGAAAAATGCTAAGTAGTGCGGTCGAGCTTCTTTAACTCAATGTCATAAAATTCCATGCGGGACGATACCGCTTGTTTAATATGATCTCGACAAATGACAATCGACGCGATTGCGCTTCTAACTGACGACTCACTACAACTGAATCAGAACGCACCATCAATTGAGCATCACGACTCGATGTAGTGGCACTTTTCGGTATAACTTATGAACAGAGCGATTGCGCTACATTGCACTAAAAGAGTTAAATTAAAAATCCAAGAAGCAATTCTAAGGGTTCGGCCAGACATGTTAAGATGTGTAATGGAAAATTTTCGAATAAAATTACACAACTGTATGCATCGAAATGGTGTTCATCTAACACGCTTTATTTTCAAAAAATAAATTAGGTCAATAAACTCAATAAGAATATGCAAAAAAAATATACAAAAATAAAGTCATTTAATAACTGTATTTTGAAAATGTTAAAATATTGAACTCATTTAAAACATATTAAGGAATCATTAATTTTAAATAATAAAGAAGAACTCTAAACGCACTTTCAGCTAAAATTATTCATCTCAGGTATAATCAAGAGTATTATTAATCACTATACAAAATGTCTCGAATGTGAAGGTTTATGTGGATTATGTATGTGCGTCATGCTTGTCAACTAAATTATTTTCATGGTTGAGTTAAATTTGCCTTATTTACAGATTATCATTTGTATTTTATTATAATGCATATTTTACAAGCATAGTATCATTCGAAATTAAATTATAATGAAATAAACTGAATATATATATATATATATAAACACATATATATATATATATATATATATATATATATATATATATATATATATAAACATATATATATATATATATATATATATATATATATACACACATATTTATATAAACATATATATATATATATATATATAAACATATATAAACATATATATATATATATATATATATAAACATATATATATATATATATATATATATATATATACAAACATATATATATAAACATATATATATATATATATATATAAACATATATAAACATATATATATATATATATATATATAAACATATATATATATATATATATATATATAAACATATATATATATATATATATATATATATATATATATAAACATATATATAGATATATATATATAAACATATATATATATATATAAACATATATATATATATAAACATATATATATATATAAACACATATATATATATAAACACATATATATATAAACACATATATATATATAAACACATATATATATATAAACATATATATATATAAACATATATATATATATAAACATATATATATATATATATATAAACATATATATATATATATATATATATATATAAACATATATATATATATATAAACATATATATATATATATAAACATATATATATATATAAACATATATATATATATATATATAAACATATAAACATATAAACATATATATATATATATATATATATATATATATATATATATATATAAACATATATATATATATATATATATATATATATATATAAACATATATATATATATATATAAACATATATATATATATATATATATATATATATATATATATATATATATATACACACACACACATATATATATATATATATATATATATAAACATATATATATATATAAACATATATATATATATATATATATATATATATATATATATATATATATATATATTTATATATGTATCAACATATATATATATATATATATATATATATATATATATATGTATAAACATATATATATATAAACATATATAAACATATATATATAAACATATATATATAAACATATATAAACATATATAAACATATATAAACATATTATATATATATATATATATATATATATGTTTTTTACATATCTAAATATATTTTTATAGAGATGCCGCAAAAGTTACTATTTATGTGACATTGGATGTTTTTTTTTTAAAAAAAAATGCTATGCTGGCATAAAGATATGTACTTCTGGTACAAATTTCTGTATCTGAAAAAAATTTTAATTGACATTTTGAATTTTGTGTAATTTACAAAGCGACCTTCTGTACATGAGGAAAGGTTAATCGACATAAGTGTCGCATTTGGGTGGACGAGAAACCAATTGATTTTCTTCAATGGGAACGACACACACCAAGAGTGAATGTTTGGCTTGATCTGACAGTAAAAAGTGTATGGACCTTTCTTCTTTGCGGTGGTTACGGTTACAGGAACTGTGTATTTTGACATGCTTGAACAACTCCTCGAACTTCAATTTTTTACAGATGGCATTCTTGATACAATAATTTTTCCGTAACATTATCGAATAAGTGTACATGATTATTTTGACAGTCGCTGGATTGGTCGTGGAAGAACACGACCATGGGCAACACATTCACTCGATTTAACACCATTCGTTTTTTTGCCCGAGGTTTCATTATGTCTGACATGATGTACACTAGCCAAGGTGACATGGTCTGAAGGTGTACTCTGGTAGAAAAATTAGTTATATACATGAACTTTGAAAACTATTAGCAGTACAGTTTAGATAATAACTTAAATATTGGAAAGTGTGTTCTGGGAAACAATCTATCGCTTTGAGTTGACGGTCACCATGTGGAGACATGCATAATAGCATTAATTCTTTGTGGCACTTGCTTTGAAATACATACATTTTTCATGTTTTAAACCCGTTTTTCCTAATTCCCATTATTTTTTTGAGATAGTAACTTTCGAGTCATTCTTATAATATTATTACAAGTATCGATATGTTCAAACGTATACTCTTATTTTTTATAATAATAAATACTAATAAAATCTATTAACATCTTCACAATTTAATAAATATGCAATTGTTTGCATATTAGTCATTTTTGAAAAAAACATGTTCATTACGGTATTTCAGAATTATGAGCACATATAAAATATACCTCAAAATAAAAAAAAATAAAGATTATATTTTGAACATACACTTTTAACTCGAATAAATATATTATAATTAAAATCAATTCTAAATGAATTTCTCTTATGCCGTCGTTACAAAAAGAAAGTGTTGGTTTTATATAGTAAAACCGTATATTACACAACTTTATTGATACTTAAGAATCTGAAAATTCTTGACATTGAAACAAGTTTTGAGTCTAATTCGATTGCCAATATTTTATGGACAGCATTTTAATTTTACTGAAGGTGAAGTGAAGATCACAATGACTTGTTACACCGAGGTCATAAGTAATTTATTTCAATGATAATTAAATATAAAAAAATAATAAAAAATGTATTACAAGATTATATTTTCTATATACTTATTTCGCAATTAATATCGTTGTTTATATTTATCTTATAAATTAATATTCTTAGTACAAAACATGCAATTATAAGTATGATAATTGTATATATATATATATATATATATATATATATATATATATATATATATATATATATATATCATCAATCTTTGTCAATCTACTACTCGATGAAGGCCTCTTCCATGATTTTCTATTTTGTACGAATTAATGTCTCTCTTTTCCACTGATTTTCAATAAAAATTTTAATTTCCTTATCCCACCTGTTCATTGGTCTCTTTCTTGGTCTTTTTATATTCCTTGGTTCCCAGTTAATAATTTCTGTTGTCCATCGGTTGTCTTCTCTTCTTGCAATATGCCCCACTAATTTCCATTTCAGACTCTTCTTTTCTTATTACATCTGTGAGTCCTGCCTGTTTTCGTATCCATTCTATTCTTTTCTATATCTTCTTGTTATTCCTAGGATGCATCTTTCCAAACTTCTCTGTGTCGTTTGGTGTCTGAATGATTTTGGCATTAAATACATATGTTTCGCTGTCGTAGGTAAGGACTGGTTCTATATATTGATCAAATACTTTTTTTCTTCAAACAGAGTGGGATTGTTGATTTAAATATTGAGGCGTTTTGTCCAAATGAGCTCCCTCATTTTTATTCTTCTGTTTACTTCTTCAATGAATGATCCATATTTGTTGATAAGCTAGTCTAGCTAGATATACTTCGTAACTTCTATTTCTGTTCCTTTAACTTCGGGAAGGCAAACGCATTGAACAAAACTTTTGTTTTTGCATAGTTCATGTTTAGGCCATTTTTTGACTGGCCTCATTTAATTCTTCAATCTTGTATATATATATATATATATATATATATATATATATATATATATAATACAGTAAACAGTACTGAAAACTTCAACTTAAAATACGGAAATCACTTGCACACATTTTTCAAATTTTTTTATATTCCATAATATAATAAATACATTAAAAACAAATTTAATAGTATTTATTGTGTAAATTTATAATCTTTTTTTCAAATAAAAAAGTAAATGTTTATATCAGGAATAGGGATTAAATTTGTGTCATAAGATATAAAAAAATAAAACAATATTGAAGGAATTGAAATGTAAAATATGTAGGCGATAAATTTTTAATAGATTCTTATTAATGAAACTGAAATTTTCGATCGTTTTTTTGATTCTATGTCTTCTATAGTTTTTAAAATTTTATTTACAAATTCTAGTAATTTTTTACTCATTCTGAATGTATGGTCTCTTTTGATTTATAAATTGTTTGTAAGTTATAAATCAATTTATCAAATTAATCAGCGTGTTACTTTCAGATTGACAGTCGCAAAAGAACCTTAACTAACCTTCCCTATAAAGATGTTATGGAAATTACTTTATATTTTTATTGAATTATCTTTATTATTTCGAATTTACAGTCTTTCAATATACACCACTGAATTATATATTTCTGTTTAATAAATGCAATGTTTTTTTCCTAATGTATTTATTTTGAACTACGCGTTCATGCATTTTAAACACAAATTCCTGGAAATAATTTAAATATTTTTTCATTACATGTTTCTTTAGCTATAATTTATTTGAATTACGCGAATTTAAAATTACATGATTATTTAGATACAATCTAAATAACATATATTTATAGAAATAATAGGAAAAATAATTTTTAATGTTTAGTTACAAATAAATATCAAACATTGCATCGTATTAGTAACTTTTTATAGAAACAACATTTATACATATGTAAGTCCATAGAAAATACACATTTCATTGATAAAATGAGCGAAATATTTTAATATTATTTCTAAAAATATTATGCCCTGTTTACTACCGTATAGCACCACCAGAAATCTTTTTTCGTACGAAATTTATTTAAATGAAGTATTTGATTATATATATATATATATATATATATATATATATATATATATTTATAAATATTTATATATATATATACACATATTTATATATATATATATATATATATGTAGACAAATAAATTAAGATTTTAATAACATATTTAATTAAATGAAAAAATCATTTCAATTGGAACATCCTTTTCTATTCGTTTTGTGTATTATTTAACTACGATTAATTCTGGGCCCTTAGTCATCTTCTGGTAGCTTATTGTAAAATTACAGCTACAGAAAGTAAACATCAGGCTACCAAAAAATGACTGAAGGGCTAAAACTACGAAGTAATTCAATACAATCTAGACAAATAGAAAATGCAACTAAAGAATTACAAATATAAAAATGATCAATTATATTATTTAAAAACAAACTACAATACTTTTTTCATATTAACAATATTTGTTATTTTTATATTAGTTTGATTTACTGTGAAGTGATTGAAGTTATTAAATTCTAGAATTCATGAAAATGGAAAAATTTATTCTCTTTAAAGAGAAGTTTTGGTGATGATTAATTAAGAAGAAATGTTTTAGTTAATGTTTCTTCAAACAAAGTTATCTAATTTATGTATCTATTATAATTTATTACAAAATAACTTGAAACAAACATCTTGCTTTCGATCTCATTGAAGATGTAAAAAATATTTTTACTGTTTAAATTTATCTTAAGGTGTGAAAATCAGAATTTTCACCTGCACATTTCTTTTTTATCTTTTTATAGGTATACCATTTTTTAAATTTCAACTGAAGGTTTTTTCTACAATTTTTATTTCCAAAAATTATTTTTTGGTATTGGGAAATAAATTAAATCGAAAAAAACGTGATATACTTTCAATCAGCAAAAGAACTTTCTTATTTTATAATATTAAATGTAATAAACATTTGAAAATATTTAAAGTTAATGGAAATTATAGAAAAGATAAAAAAATTAATATCTATATAAACAGAAATTATATATATATATATATATATATATATATATATGTATTCTTGCTATATGCTCTAACAAATAGAATCAAAAAATATAAATAAAATATTAAAAAATACGTTAAATATTTTATCAACTTTGTAACTACTAACGTATTATTTTTTTACAGGAGGATCTATTGAAAATTTAGAAGAAAAAGTGTCGATATCTGGCTGCAAGAAACCACCATGCCGGTTGCGAAGAAAATCTGAAATCGATGTAGAACTAAAATTCACTCCAAGTAAGTTAAATTTTCTTACTTTAACAAAAAATGTATGTATTTTTTTAATTATATATATATACATACACATATGACATTTTTATATGATTTTGTATAAATGATGAATTATTACACATAATTGCTATGAAATTTTGCAAAAGAACTTTTTCACTTTGTACGAAAGATATTCAGTCATTTACTATTTTTGAATAATAATAATAATTTATAATTAATAATTATTTTTTCGATAACTGTGTCATGTGGTTGGTTTTAGAAAAAAAAAGCTTTTTATTTATATAATTTATTTAAGAGTAATTAATAATGAAGTATTAAAAGGAAATCTTTAAATAATATAAAAATAGAAAGGAAAAAATTCGTTCGCATGAATAGGTAAATTCCTGTCCTAAGAGAGTCGTTTGATAAGTTTGGTAAATTTCTATAAGATGGTTCCACCATTTATGTGGTAACCTCACAACTATCAAGTGTTACTTTCAAAATAGTAAAGGCGAAATTTTAGCCAGAAGCGACGCGTTGTTCACGTTCTACAGAAGTTTGAAGCGAGTATTGTAGCAGTTGCCGCAAAAATGACAAAAAAACAAGCAGGATTTTTTGCGTCGATTCGTAGCTGTTGATGAAACATGAATCCACTACTACACACTTAAGCTGAAGTAGCAGTCAAAGCAGTGGACTGGTAAAGGTACGCCGAATAAGATGAAGACCGTTTTGTCGTCTGGGAAAATGATGACCATTGTTTTTTGGAATTTCCAAGGAGTCATCTTGATAAACTACTTAACGAAGGGATAAACAATAACAAGAGTCTATTATGCATCATTACTGGATCGTTTTAAAGAACAATCTGAAATAAAAACTCTTTCATCAGGACAACGCGCCGTCCCACAAATTGACCACCGGAATGGTCAATTAGTAATTTGGTGTTTATTGACAGAAATGAAGACTAATATATAGATTCATATAATTTAAACGGTAATTTAAACAAAAATTTTAGAAAATTAAATCTTTCTAGCTGCTATTATTTTGGACAATAAGTAATTCAAACCATAAATATTAATTCAATTGTTGTTTCTTCAAAAACTACATATTTTAAAATTTTACCCACAATTTCCAAATAAGAATCTTAGAAATTTTATTAGGCAGAACTTGATCATCGGAACTATTTTTAACACTATCAATGCGAACATTATTTCAAAAGACAAATGTGAAAGTATCGTAAATGTGACAAACAGTTTAACTCATTCAATATATCGACGTTAATTTAATATCAGTAAGAGGATATCTTTATCTGTATTAACCCTTAACAGTTGAAAGGCCGCGCTACGGGGACATCACACTTATGCCATAGAAAACGAAAGGCTCCAATACGGGGACATGTAAAGAATTTATTAACTAAATATCTTGAATTCATAACGAAATAAACCAGTTTAAATGTGTTAAAGTTTTCATACTTATAAACGTTTTATAAGCTTTCAGCTAAATTACTGTCGTCTTATGGGCGAGTATTACAAAAAAATCTCTCGACAGTTAAGAGTTAATAATAGTTTTCTTCGCAGTAATTGCCTCTAAATTAAAATATATGAAGTATTCTCTCTGCATATCTGTAGATTTTTAATTTATAACATCATACTATTTATAAAGCAAAGTTCAAAAATCTTAATACAAAAATGCTTTTTTTTTTAAATTTGTCGAATCAACCTTTCTCATAATAAAATTTAGACAAAATGATTTAATAAAAAATGACAATATTTTTTTCGAAAATATATTCTAACCTCAATTCTCTATTCTAACTTTGTATGAATTAGTTATCGAAAATTTGAATGAACTTTTATCACTAACTCTTTTTTAATTTGCATCTTATATCTATATTTTACATATTACAGTGTATTGTTTTTGTTATTT
Source organism: Acanthacorydalis orientalis (assembly GCA_034766995.1). NCBI lineage: Eukaryota > Metazoa > Arthropoda > Insecta > Megaloptera > Corydalidae > Acanthacorydalis > Acanthacorydalis orientalis. Next base: position 33,237,818 of record CM068318.1, on the reverse strand, counting down.
GCATTTTTGAACATGAAAAGTGGATATTAACCTTCATTTGATTCGGGCATTAATAATCTTAACTGTCGCCATGCTCCTAAAAATCAAATACGAGTATCTTCACCTATTGAAAATTTGTTGACTGATTTAAAAATGTCAATTTAAATGTTACTGACAAAACCACGCATTTACTTATTTTAATTGAAAAAACGTTTAATTGTTAACAGAAAAGTATGCACTAGTAATTGTTATAAAATAAGGCGAATCGCTCAATCTCATTTTTTCTTGATACATCTCATAAAATCACTTGAAATCTTAACAGGCATAATAAATTAATTACTATAAAAATATGTTTTAAGGTAATCAAAAAACATAGAAGAAATTTGAAATTATCGATTTTCTATAAAATGTTAATTAAACTTTCTTTACGACTAAATGACGAATTCTATTTTTTTGCAGCCACCGACGTTACGAAAATAACAAACAACGTACATGCTAATATTTTGGGAATTCCTTTTCCATTCCTCGGTGTTGATGGTACCGATGCTTGTGAAAATATTTACTCGGCTGATGGAGAAAAGAAAGTTGGATGCCCTTTGAAAGCAAACACTGAATATCTTTACAAAAATGTTATCAAAGTATTGGAAATATATCCTACGGTAAGTGTTTTTTTACATATATTTGTGTTTATATATATATATATATATATATATATATATATATATATATATATATATATATATATGTATGTATATATATATATATATATATATATACATACATATATATATATATATATATATATATACATATTCGACACCCTGACGAATTACTATAAGATAAAAGGCTCTTCCAAATCAATTTAATCAGAAAAAAAGTGTTAAAATTTTAAACTTCCTACATTATTCAGAAAGTAAATTGTCACTAATTGAAAAATATTGTTAGTTTTATTGACAATTTCTAATCGTTACATTCTGTTATATAATTCAATTTTGAGCGGTAAAATTCAAACGAAAGGACAACATTTGAGAAATGTCTCTTCTGTTTCTAGAATTGACGGTTCGGTACACCGATTTCTGTTAAATTTCTTTTCATTGCAACATTATACTTGTATGTACATTTTACTTATTCCTATCTGGATAAAATGTTACCTCTTGTTACCAAAGGTTTGCATATTTTTAGAAATATTATTATATTTCGGCATATATACTGGCAGTTTGTACATGTATTCTGACCAGGATAAATTAATAATATTTTCGAAAACATGATACAAGATCAAAATATTAACAAATATTATCTATGTGTAAACAAATCATTAAATCCAGTTCGTTCAGTCATATCTTAATTTTATTTTCACGACATTTATTCAAAATTTGGAATATATAGATTGAGTATATCTAATTGATATTCAACATCGAAAATTCAATTAATTTACATATGTTGTTAATAATATATTTACATGTTCAATTCTTATTTATGAATCAATTCACACTTAATGTTTAAAAAACATTCTCAATAGAGACGACCCATTTTTTTAAGAGATTATATTTCACAGATATTAAACTGACATCTGTATTTTTTTGATATTTGTTAAGTTTTGATATTGCCATTTTTAGTTATGGCTTCGTATACAACAAAAAAACACATTAAAATAATAAAACTGTATTATAAAAATACATTTTGAAAATCATGCGATATTTATTCTTGACATACTCATCAACCTAAATCATCAATTCTTCGATTAGTGAATAATTTTGAAGAAACCGGATCGGTTAACGCTAGATTTACTGAACCCGTCAATTTGACGGATTTCAGATTTCATGCTTAAAAATAAAGAAAACATAAATGTTATGTTTTGAAACATTATATTGACTTTTATTGGTA
>CM068318.1:33223455-33230955 GCA_034766995.1 Acanthacorydalis orientalis | reverse complement strand
GAAAAAAACAAGAAAAAATTGAAAAGTAAAGAATGTATCGAGAATTTAGAGCCTGTTAATAGACTTTTTTTATATTTTAAACAGTAGACTAACTGAAATCAACCAGTATATATACTATTTGCACCAGTTAATTTGTTACTCTGAATTTATTTAAAGATAAAAAAACATTCTGTAATTAGCAAATATTCTTATATAATGTAATTTACACTAAAAATAGTTTAATTTTCGATATGGAATTTTAAAACATTGTTTAAAGTTAAATGACTTTAAATATAGGAAGAAAATTAAAAACAGGAACACAAATGATTAAATAACCCACAATATGGAACATATTTTAAAAATTTACTTTATTTTTGTCGATTTCAAGTTTGATTATAGGCTTCTATTTCTTAATCTATTTCTAATCCTACGCCACTATAGATCTGAAAATCCATGATTGAATTTTTTTGTTAAAATGATTTGAAATTATCACCATTTAGATTAACATTATCATGAAATATTTTATATCACCAAAGAATACATTTTCATTGTAATTCTTATTTTATGAACCCCTGGTAATTACCGTGTCGAAGAGATCATTCAAATGTGTTATGTGGTACACAGCCTTAAATCGAATTTTAAATCATTCTTTACAACTAAACCGCTATTTATTCGATTGTTGGATTGAAGAATCAGTTTTTCAGATACGTTATTTCAATATTTTACTAAAATAATGAATCTATAACATTATACTAAATAAATAAACATTATACGAACTGTGCCTTATCACTAAAGATAACTTTTTCAGAAAAACAATGTTGTTCCAGTATCCAATTAACGAATCTCAGACGCAGTAAACGGTCTTTTGGCTTCAATTCTTGTGTTAATTGAACCTTATAATCATTTAGCAATAAATCTTTATAACAACCATTTTCATAATTCAGTTGGATTATTTTAATGCGTTCTTTTCTTGTATATAGCCATAACAAAATGACAACATCAAATCTTTAAAAATGTCAAAAATACAACTCTCAGTTAGATATCTGTGAAATATAATCTCTTAAAACACTGTGTCCTTTTTGGAAAACCCATTCTAATATACAGAAAACCATACATAGCACGGCGTGTATGACACTGTTTTGCATTTACAACAAAAACGAAATGGGGCAACAATCAGTATCAAGTCGTACATACTTAGCTCGTTTGATAATTATGGTACATTTCTATGATGTGTCATCACCATTCCTTTGGTAAAGTCACGGCTATCAAGTGCCATTTTACAGACTAACATACACAGTATGATAGTATGTAAATTTCAGCCAGAAGCAACGCGGTGTTCATGTACTAACAGATATCTGAAGCGAGCATTATAGCAGTTACCGCAAAAATGGAAAAAAACGAATAGGCTTTTTGCGTCGATTCGTCACCGTGGATGAAACATGGATCCACCACTACACAGCTGTGTTGAAGTATCAGTCAAAGCAGTGGACGACTGGTGAAAGTGCGCTGAACAAAGCGAAGACCATTTTGTCGGTTGGGAAGGTGATGGCCGCTGTTTTTTAGGATTCCCAAGGAATCATTCTGGTCGTCAACTTAACGAACGGATAAACGATAACAGGAGCCTATCATGCAAAATTATTGGACCATTTGAAAGAGCAGTTGGAACAAAAACGGCCAAGATTGGAGCACAAAAAGTGCTCTTTCACCAGACAACGCACCATCGCACAAATCGACCAGCGCAATAAAAAAATAGCACGAATTAGGCTTCGAATAGATTCCTCATTCACCCTGTTCTCCGGAATTAATCCCGTGCGACTTATTCGTCTTCTCAAAATTAAAAATGTGGCTCGGTGGGAAGAAATTCTCGTCAAATGAAGAATTCATCGCCGCCATCAATGCGTATTTTGCAGACTCGCTGCACCAAGTGTATAGGTCTCAATGGAGACTATGTTCAGGAATAAAATCGATTTTTTTTTAAAGAAAAACAGTGTTCAACACGCTTTTTTACTATATTTATCAAACGACTCACACGTATGATTTTATTGTATCTCTATTGAGAAACCGTTTATTAATATACATATTATTTAATGTACCTTAAAAAATAATCTTAAATAACTCATTAACACTTCAGTTTAACATATTTTACAAAAAAATAAGTGCTTTAACATCATAATATATTTTCTATGAAAATTATATTTTTATATAAATTAGAATTTATGTTAATTTTGATGAAAATATAACAAATTTTAGAACGATATTTTTTTTATCTATTTTTCAAAAATGCATTTCTAAGAGAAATTCCGAAGACAGACTATTTTTATATATATATATATATATATATATACATTAGGTTGGTAGAAAAATAATTGCGGTTTGTAACCTTCAAATTCATACACATTTATGCAATTATTTTCCTACCAATCTAATATATACTAAAAGTATATTAAAATTAAATTACATTTTTTTTCAAATTATTGATTTACTCTTTTTTGTTACAGCTTCGATTGGTCGTCCACTGGGGTTTGCTATCAAATGACAAGGATATATCGTGTTTCGAAGTGTCGGCTAAAATTACAAATTAATTCTAAGATATATCAGTATTAATGAACGTTCTAATTGTAATCATCAATGCAATCAATATTTCTTTTGGAAAGTATTAAAAAAAGGTCAACAAATAAGCAAAGATATTGAATGGAGATTTATTTTTATATCAAATGGTCTAAATTTGCATTAATTATTATAATATATTTGACTTACAGTACATGTGTCGTTTCAGTTCACTCTACATCATATAATTATCTAAAATCATTTCAGTTTATTTAAAATATGATTATAATTTATTTGATTAATGCTCTTTTATTTAAGAAATTGTTTTTGATCATTCATTACAGTTTGTATTTTTAATTGCATTAAGTAATTGACAATTATTTAATAAGTTGTATTAGTGCCTTTTTAGAATATTACAATTAGTTTTGATAGTCAAAATATAAACTTTTATTATAATGATATAATAGTTTTATTTCTTTTTCTGTTTTCACAGATTTATTGATTTATATATATATATATATATATATATATATATATTTATATATTATATTTTATATATTATATATATATATATATATATATATATATATATATATATATATATATATATATTATATTATATATATTATATATATATATATATATATACATATACATGCATGCGTGTATATATCATGATAAGACAAATACATAATTTGAATGATGGTGCAGTAGTAGATTATTTCATTTTCGTTTATCCTAGTTCTAGACTATTAATTAGTTAATTTGTTATTCATATACGAGGGTAACGCCAAATATTCTCGGTCTAACATGGTAAATAATGCATGTTGAATCTGTGCAGTATGGTAGATTCATGCCTTGGTAGCGTTCAGTAAAAAGAATCAATGTTATAACTTGATCAGTAGTACAGTGATAGCGATAAGAAAGAAATAGTATGATGTGTTCTTAACACATTGCTGATGGGAAATGAGAATTCTCGTTTTACAAGTGTGGGACTTACTTATAGTTACACCTAACTAACAGCTGATTCAAACAGATCAATAAAAATTCAACCAGTTTTAAACCACTTCCTGCCAAAGTTTCAGGAACTTTATAGGTCAGAACGTGAGATTTCTTTACATGAAGGTGTGATTTCTTGGAGAGGAAGACTATTATTTAGAACGTATAATCCAGATAAAATTATAAAATATGAGTTACTAGTATGGGCTGTGTGCGAAAATAAATCTGGATATGTGACTAACCTTGAAATATACTCTGGAGAAAGTAAAAAATTACAAGAGACCATGTTGTCTGTTTTGTGTCCGATTTTGGATAAACTGCATCACTTATACCGGGATAACTACTATAATAGTGTCCAATTGGCTAAATTATTATTACAAAGAAAAATTAGAGTGTGCGGCACTATAAGATAAAATAGAGGATTAGTAATAGATTTAAAAACTGATATGAAAAAAATTAAAAAGTTGACATCGTATTTCGTCGAAAAGGTGATGTTCTATTGTTGATAATACACACACATTGAAATATTGTTATATCATTAAAATCCCCCTTAGTATAGTAAAATTTTAGCAAAAAAAAACAATTCAGCAATGTGTTAATAATATCACAAGTAAACAAAATTTAGTATGGTGCAGTAATAAGTTTCTGATAAAAAGAAGGGGGTTACAGCATAAAACAATGATTAGATAGCGCATACGGGGAAGCTTCTCTTCATACTCCACGGTAAAAGAATGGGTTAAGAAATTTCGGATGGGAAAATAGTCAATGGAAGATGAATCGTGTAGAGGAGCTCACAACAGATTCTGTTGGACTTGTCGAAGACCCGGTGCTTACTGACCGGCGATTAAAATAAAAGAATTATCATCAGTCTCCAATTTTTATTGGAATGTTTGACGAATTCTCCATGAACATTTAGGTATGAATAAGGTAAGTAGTGCAAGGTGAGTAGTCAGCTTCTTTCCATCGTTCAAAGTCAGAGTAGAGTAGCCCGCGCACGTTCATTTATACAGCTCTGTGATCCTAACATCTCTACAGATCCTAATGCATTAATCAAGTTGATTATAACAGGGTGAAACAATGGTGATTTATATAATCCTCTGTCTAAAAGATAATCTATTGTATGGCACCGAGCAGATGAATCACTCCCAAGAAAAGCAAATGTGTCTCTATTCACAAAAAAGATAATTCCTACAATTTTTTGGCATTGCAATGGCATTTTATTAACAGATTTGAAGCCACTATTAATGGTCCATATTATCCAACATTCCTACATAAATTTCAGGATAATATTCGCGAAAAGCGGCATGGAAAACTAATAAAAGGAGTGCGCTTGATGCACGACAATACACCAGTTCACACCGATACTATTTCTCAAGCCAGTTTTGTGTTTAAGATTGACAGAAAATTGTTTTAAAAGAAGCACAAGTGGAGTTGTGTTGTAAAATTACATAAATATTACTCTATACAATAGTTATAATAAAATCTGACTTAATTCTAGTGCTGCGGCACGGGTCAGAAGAGCCCTTGCTAAACTTGAGCACCGAGCGTATGCGCTCACGGCTCACGTTTCTCGTATTCCTGGATCGATGCTCGGTATGAAATACTCTTCTCTAAGTGATGCAGCTTAATATAAACATGAAATCGTTTATATAGGTCTTAATTTGGGCGTTATCACTCGATTTGGTTGTTTATGTCTATGTTATCTTCTTTAAGCAGGTGGTGGTGGTTAGTCGAATTATTCTCTAGTTATGTTCTCTAAGTGGGTGGTGATGAACACTGAACAGTTGTTCAAATTATCATCTCTAAGTGAGTGGTGATGAATAACTGGAACGTCATCTATGCTATCATCTCTAAGTAGGTGGTGATGAACATGTGGACTATTGTCTATGTTATTTTCTCAAGTGGGTGGTGATAATATAACTAGCCGCTATTCGAGAATGTGACTTTCAAGAACTTTAGTACGCACCCCTATAGTCCAGACATGGCCCCTTGCAATTATTACCATTAACACCTGTCTCGGTAGTTCCAGCATCATCTGGCTGATACCCATTTTAAAACCGTGGAAAAGGTTCGAAAATACATTGACTTCATCGACTCAGAGCCGCCATTTTTTTCGACAAGGGATGCGTCAAACACCCGAAAAATAGAGTAAAGTTATATAAAATAACAGGAGATATTTTGAAGATTGAAATGTATTCCATTTTTCCGTAAAAAAAACATTCTTTTTCTATATAAAAACACAACCTTGATTTATACTCCAATTAAATTATATTCAATTAGTATTAACCATAGACTAATTTAATAAATTGAAACATACCTTCAAAATAGAAAAAATGGTAATAATAGATAATATGCTACAGGATAAATTTTCATTTATTTCAGAAATATTTAAAGGTAGTATAAATAATTATTTTCTATTTAGACCCTTATAAATAATCACACAAATAATTAATTTAAACATTATTTGTTTGCTGATAACTATACCATTTTTTTGGAGATGAATTAGGTATTCAACATTTATACAAAGATTTTTTTACACTTTCTATTACAATTCAGATGTAAATTGTTGTATCTATCTATATATCTATATATATATACATATATACACGAGTACAGTTTAATATTTTTTAGTTACAGTAAAAATAATATTTTCATGTTTTGAATAATTGATTACTAATAAACATTGCTATTTATATATCATAAATATAAATTCGGTATTGTTAAACAATCTCTATATGATATATCAAATAATAATACAAATAGTTGTAAAGTTGTTTTGCATATCTAATAAAATATCATAACAATGCACATAAAAGACTTAACGAACCTGTTATAGTTTATTGTATTATAATAAAATAATACATATTTTTACATATTGCTAATATATAAAGTAGTTATAGAATACAATGAAATATATATAAAAAAACATAATTGCTAAAATAAGAGTGACAAATATAAAGAAGTAATTTTGTATAAAATATAATCACATGTTGATATGCGTGTCTTAATAAACATCATAGGCAATACTTGAAATGTGTGGTCATATAATAGCTTGATAATAGATTTTCCGTCATAGCTTTCCTGAAACGCTTATCTCGTTTAACATATTAGCTGTATTTTGCTGATTAATCTCTGCAAGCCCTTGCTCACTCATGTTCATTTGATCAAAATTAATCCCTCAAAATATTACTATATACCCACTGTTTAATTAGATATAAATAAAAAACAATAAATATTGCAAAAATATTTTATAAATATAAAGAAAATAAATTTAATCAAAGTTTAAAATAAATTCTAAAATAAATTCTAATGTAATAAATCATGCATTTTTGGAGTTTATCATGAAAAGAAGAATTTAAGAATGCGGGCTCAAAACTGTGACTAGAAAATAAGATGTAATAATAATCTCGAAATGTGTAATAATTCTCAAAATACAGTTTCTAAGATCTACTAATTCAATGCTTTCTAACACGATCATGCTGTTTCATTTCTTATGTTATGATTAGTGAGTATATATATATATATATATATATATATATATATATATATATATATATATAAGATGATATATATTTTAGGCTTTTTTTTATAATTTGGCAAAAATGTTATAAAAAATACTTATAATTTCGCTTAAGAACTTTTTTATAAATTGTTTCCAAAAAAAAACTCCAAAATAATTCAAATACCTTGGTAGATGTAGATCATCATTGTGTGTTTTAGTATAGAAAGATCTCAGAGTTTACTTATGATTTCCATGTGAAGGGTTGATAATATTTTCGTTTAGATTTGATTGAGTGCAGTGATATGAAATTGAACTAAATACAGCTCATCGAAGAGTGTTTTACAAGATTAACTAATGCACAAAATTTTACTTTTGCATTCTGCTTTGTTGGCGGAGTATATGTATCGGGTTGGTAGAAAAATAATTACGGTTTATGACCTTCAAATTTTACGTGATTTAATAGTATCTAGTAA
>CM068318.1:33208455-33218455 GCA_034766995.1 Acanthacorydalis orientalis | reverse complement strand
GTGAAACTTAAGGTCACAAATGATGGATACCCATCTAGAGGATTAACTGAAACTGTGAACCTCCATGCTGCAACCAAATATTCAAATGTTTTTCAACAAAGAGCAGACACAACAAAAACATTACAACATTAATTAACTTTAAAATTAACAAATAATTTTAATTTTTCAAATGTATGAAGTACATATTAGTTGAATTTTTGAAAAATAATGTACATTTTTAAGCATAATTGATTTCTTTTCAATGTGGCCTCATTTAATTACAACTAAATAATGCTGACTTCCAACATGAAGAGAACTCCTCACTCGTGTTCTAACATGAATTATTTTCTGAGAAATTTTTTTTTATTAATTTTAGTTTGTTAACAGAAAATACAGTTTAAGATAAGATTGATTTCAAATATTATTTATTGATTATTAACCCATAATAATTGAAAGCACATTTCGATTTTATCATCCACGTATCGAAACTGTTACTTGAAATTATTACTTTCGAAATTATTACTATCGAAATTATTACTTCGCACATTAGAAGACATTTTTCTACATGAAAAGCGTATCAGGTTTGAATATGTTCAGACATGTTTTAGAATAATTTAATTGCATTATTCTTCACGATATATTCAAATGTTACTTATTTCAGTTGTTAAAATGGACCGTGACTATAAAATAAATTATGTTTACTAAAAATGTAATACAAATAAGCCTCCATTAATCTTCATGGATAATTATGAACTTCATTATTCTTTTAATGCATTTTTATTTGTAAGGAAGAACAGTATAATATATATGACAGTATGACGATAATGATATAATTGCAAACAATGAGACATAGTGCAGAGGAAATAATACACTATCTGCCAGATCTGAATAATTTTGATTACACATCTGCATTCACAATTCAATTTGTTATTCAAAAAATCGAGGAAGTGAAAAAATACACCATTGATAGAAAATTTTGATTTTATTTTCGTAACAGAAAGATCTAAAATTGATATGTCGAACATATATTATATATAGTTGCGTTTTTTTTATAAAAAATATTTATAATAATGAATTCATTGACAAATTAATATCTATACAATTATATACTCATATATGTATATATATATATATATATAATATATATATATATAATATATATATATAATATATATATAATATATATATATATATATATAATATATATATAATATATATATATATATATATATAATATATATATATATAATATAATATATATATATATATATATAATATAATATATATATAATATAATATACATATAATATATATATATAATATATATATATATATATATATATATATATAATATAATATATATATATATATATATATATATATATATATATATATATATATATATATATGAGTATATAATTGTATAGATATTAATTTCTCAATGAATTCATTATTATAAATAATTTTTATAAAAAAAACGCAACTAGATAAAATATATTTTGATTAGTATCGATTCTAATATCAGTATTGTTTAGCAGGATAATGAAATATAAATATGAACATTATATATATATATATATATATATATATATATATATATATTTACTTAAATTATATTTTTGGAGTTCAATTTGTACATACACTTTGAGGACTTTAAACTTATACTAATTAATGATGTTTGTCAGGTATATGATGAATGCATCAATTGTAATATTAATATGTTAATCTTTTTAATATAACAAAGTAAAATAAATTGTTTAAAATTCAATTTAGCAAACAATTTATGATAATAGAAAAAAGATCTGTATAATTAAAAAGACGAAATTTTATTTAAACAATTAAAAAAACATATTCTGCTATGAATATAATAAGAAACAAATATTAATTTTCGCGCAGCGAATATCAAATATCTACTGAAAATTAATCCACTTTAATTAAGATTGATTTAATTTAAAATAGATGCGAAAAAAATGTTAAGGCTTTTTATTGTACAATTCTGGTACACTTTCAAAATTCACATTCTCAGATATATTATTTTCCGTCCCATAAAATATTAAAAAAATTAGGATAAAAAAAATGTTTAATAAATGATTACTTGCTGATTATAGAGCTAATATACAGAAAAATCGAAGATTTTTCTGAATATTAGCTTAGCGCTTTACCTTAACGCTTCGACGATGATGAAATCGTCATTGTAATCATCAGAAACAATTAAAAATGATCAAGAATCATTTTCCAACATTTTTGATCAGAATTTTTATGTGGCTTATGAGGTGAGAAAATAGTTCATATATGATTAATCATTAAGATCTTTACAGAACAAGGAAAAACACTTCAAATGATTATGGAAGAGTTTGAATCACATTACAGTAACTTGTCCTGGCAAAACCATGATTTACAAGTGGTATGTTCTCTTCAAGTAAGGCAGAGAGTCAATAAAAGACAATCCATGTTCAAGAAGGTTCTTCGAGGCAATTTCAATAGAAATTGTTAAAAAGTAGAAAAATTAATACTGGACGATTACTGTTTAAAGAAGAATCAAATACGATACCGTGTTGAAGCATCGAGGGAGTTTTGAACCTCTCTAAAGGCAATCCTGATAAAATTTTGTACCGCAGAAGTACTGGAGATTAAACTTGGATTCATCACTATGAACTTGAATCAAAGCAGAAATCTAATCAGTGGCATAAAAACGTACACCATTTCTTGAAAAAGGTACACCATTCCTTAAAAAGTGTCGCTGTCAGTTGGAAAAGTGTTGGCTATTGTTTCTTGGAGTACACAGAGTATCCTGTTAATCAATTATAAAGCTATGGGTATGACTATAAATGGAGAATTCTAGGCCACTATAATGGAACAATTTAACGCAGCAATAGAGGAAAAATGAGAGCGGAGGTTACGAAAAGGCGTATTACTCTTGCAAGGCAAAGCAGTTGTTCACAACAGCAATGTTGAAATGGATGAAATCGATAAATACGGTTTCATAAATACGGATAAATAAATTCTGAACAACAACCGAATAGTTCAGATCTAGCCCCTAGTGATTTTTATTTCTTCCTGAATTTGAAAAAAGGGTTACGCTGGAGGAAATTTGAGAGTGATAAAAAGTTCAAAGCAGCAATTTCGGCTTATTCTGAATCGAAAGATAAATTATTTAACGAGGGTTTAAGCGGCTACACCTGCCTGTAACTTCAAAAAAATCGATTTTTTTTATATTTTATAAAAGCTTAATGTTTTGAAAATATATCTTATAATTTATATTGATAACTGAAAAATTGACTAAGTTATAGAATTATTCTAAAGTACTTAACTAACTACCGCATAATCACACTTATGAGTTTAAACGCGTTTCTCTCGAAACATTGTTTTTAAAGACAGTGTCCCCGTATATTTCAGAAACTGATCATTAGTAAATCGTGGGAGTACCGGACACTACCTACACTACTTAGTGATGCACTAAAGAGTGAGAACTCAACTCCTTTTTAAATTAATGAAAAGAAGTCGATTTTTTTTGATTTTACGCTTATTTTGAAAGTCAATACAAGGGTTATAATTTAAAACTAATGTTGTGATCTGGATACTAATTTTCAGATTAACATGTGACTTCATGACTTATGTATCGTATATCGTGGCTGGTTTATATATATATATATATATATATATGATTTAAAGAGGTATGGTAATTGTATTTCAAATATACAATTTAATACTGACGTTTCAAAGCCATTAGCTTACAATACAATAAATTAAGATGTCTTTGGATTTGACACTGATTAATAGATGTAACCTAATGAGCATGACCCTTTTGAAGAAAAGCAGAGTTTTTCCATACCCTTGAATAAATTAATTTTGAAAATTGAAATTACCATATTAATAATGCAATTTTAGTAGATAAATAAACCAATAAATGTAACTACCAGTCTTCGACAAATGGATTGTTTTGAAATTTTCAGGAAATATGCTAAAAAGATTACTAATCAAATAGCGTTTTTATTTTTTTTAAAATAAAAAAAATATAATATTTATGTAAAATAATGACATTTTTCACAGATTTTTTCATGCTGAAGTTTCGCTCGATGCCATTTTTTTAAATAAAGATTTTTAAAATAGGTGAATGCTAGTTTATTACATTTGTAACTAATTTTAAAATACTGTTCACTTTTTGATTTCAGTCTGAGTCGGTTTCAGCTGAACAACGGTCATAAGCGAACTTCTAAAAAAGTCATCCTACGTTGACAGACATGTCTATTTTGTTTTTTAATACTTTTGAATGTTTTTCGACAAAATGTTCTCAATAAATGTACCTTTCATTTAAATAAAATCGTTTTATTATCACCTATATTTTCAGGGAAATTAAATTCCGAATTTAAACCTTTTTTCCATTCCTCTAGGTAGGTGTTAACCCTAAAGAAACTTATTCAGAGATCAGAAAAGTGTATTAAAGTCAAGGGAAAATATATAAAAATAATGATTAGTTTTGTTTTACTCCTTCTGCCCTTCATTCCGTGAATTTTTTGACCTTCCCTCGAGCATATATATGTATATATATATATATGTATATATATTACATATATATATATATATATATATATATATATATATGTATATACAATCTGTTTATAAATATAAATAATCAGAAAACAATACATTTATAAAGAACAATTAATGTACTGTAAAGTATATAAAATTTTATCACTTTATTAAGCAGATTAATCACGACGAGATACTTATTGTTATCACTGCAAATTAAAAAAAAATCAAAGAGAGGTAGCGTTTATAAGATTATAAATGTTCGAGTGTTATCCAGATTAAATTTTATTTTAGTAAAATATTCAGTGCACTCATATTATTATTGAAAACTGTTTGACACTTATCAAAAATGTTATTAAAAACGTTACTTTTATTTTCAATTCTGTGTACCTTATCGAACGCTGTGCCTTTTTCGGACTGTGGTAAGTTTAATTTATATATTTATTACCATAAGACAATATTAGTCATATAAACGATTTATATCAAAAAAATTGATAATAAGAAACGAAGTAAATATTCAATTAATGAGAAATTAAAAGAACTAACTAAGAAACTTATTTTAGACAGATGTACTACATCAGCCTTAGTTATTAAGTATTAGTTTAATTAAATTCGCGAAAAATCTGTGTTATTTTATATTCTTTATTGTAATTGTTAATTTTTAATTGACAGAAAAAATGGAAACGTTGTAATCCGAATCCTTTCTCTTCTTAATTAACGAGAAAATTTGTATCTATGTAGTTACTTTATAATAAAAAGAATATCTAAGAATATTTATCAACAATTTCAAAAAATAAACAATAAAAATTATAATAACCTGATCTTAAAATTTAAATATAAAGAAAACAATAAAATATATTTTAAAAGTGAACAAAGTATAATAACTATAACAAAAAATTACAAAACTAATCAGGTAAACAACTTGAATTTATTTGTAAAATGTTTATGTTTCAGATAAAATTTTAATAAGCAATTATATACAATTATATATATGTATAATATATATATATATATAAATAATAATATATAATTTTACTAACATAATGATCATTAAACAATTATTGAACAGTTTTGATCACAAAAAAGGTTGTGACTTGTGAAGAGAATGATAGTAATAATAAGTAATTTATGAAATTTAAAAATAAATTAACGTCATTTTTAATAACATGATAAAAAATCGGTTGTTATATATATATATATATATATATATATATATATATATATATATATATATATATTATATGTGATAATATATTAGGTTGGTAAGAAAATAGTTGCGATTTTTGTTTTCTAAATTCTAACCTTAATTTTTTTCAATGAAAGTGTAATTTCATCGTGTTCATTTTAATATCATTTTAAAGTGCATTTCTCGATCTGTATTTGGGTAACTTCAACTTTGATTTTATTATTAATTTTGCTTCAAATTGGGCTATTGAATTAAAGATGGAAAAGAGTCAAACAAGAACATTTTTTATATGCGTTCAAAACGGGTGGTAAAGTAGCAGAAATTGCTTGTAAACTAAATGATGCTTCTGGTATGGGTACTGTTAAGGAACGTACGGTGCAATGGTGGTTCAAAAATTTCGTGCTGAGGTCAAGAGTCTTGTAGATAAAGAAGGACGCTGACGTACTTCTTCTGTTCATAACGACCAACTGAAGGTGTTAGTTGATTCAGAACCTCGCACAATAATTCTAGAGCGTGTACAAATGTTAGGATTTAGTCACCAAACCATTCTGGACCACTTAAAACATCTTGACAAATGGGTGCACAAATCGCAATTATTTTCCTATCAACATAATATTTTTATTATTAAATAGATGTATTATTAATCAATTCAGTAACTGAAGGATGAAATCTACCCATTTTGAGCCTATTAATAATAGTTCTTTTTACATATTAATAATTTTATTTGTATTATTCTGGTTGTCGAATTGTTTAGCTTCCTATCTAATTTATTATCTTGTTTATTACTATCTATTTTATACCTAGATCCTAATTTTAATATACTTTAATAGTTTTTTTTATTAATATTCATATTATTATAAATAAAATTTTATTTCACAATATTTTTACTATTACTATTTTCTTAAAAAGGACAACAGTCTTTTTTAATAAACCAAAAAACGGTCTCTAGGTCTTGACAGTTTTTTATTTTTAAAATTCGTTGCACAGTGGGATTGTCCATATTGTAGGAAATATAATCTTAAGTTTTCGTAATGGGAATTCTCAAAAAAATATTCTAAGTTTTCTATTTTTTTCATATTAAGAACATTACATTTGATGATTATATTAACTTCGGATCTGATACTTTTTGTATTATTATATAATTTGGAATCATTTGTCAATCCGAATTGTACAGTTATTCTTTTAAATTTAGTTTCTGGATTTGCTAATTTTAGATAGTATCAAATATAATAATATGCTTTTCATTTCTCTATATGTTTTTGCAAATAGAAAATTTTTAATATGTCGATAACAGTTTTAGTTGTTTGGACTGTCTATTTTTTAAAACTTTATTTTAAATTTATAACCTCATATTTTTCTCCACTATTTTGGTCAGCTTAATACTCTAATATATACCGTATATACGGCGTATAAGTCGACCTACATATGAGGTCGATATTTTAAGATAAAATTTATACATTTATCATATATCGGTTGTATAAGACGATCCTAAAGTGAACATCTCTTTCACATGTTATAATACAATTTTTGTCCAAAATCAAAATTAGAGGAATTATATTTTTCGAATTATTTTGTTTTGACAATGTATTTTATTTTTATTTCTTTTTATAAATTTAAAATGAATTATTTAATGAGTTAATGTTCTATAACAAAGTTTAATTTCATTTTTTTAAATAAAGAATCTAATTACTATATAAGCACAATAATTTTTGTGTTATTTTACGTAAAGTTTCTGTGTTTGTATTGATAAAACGACCTCCTATTTTTTGAAGAATTTTTGAGTTTTATGAGTAGCCTTATACGCCAGAATATACGGTATATATATATATATATATATATATATTATTTTCTCTTGCTCTTTAAACCAAATCAAACAACTATCATTTACAATTGTCCATTTAAAATTAAATTCATATTTAAACTGAATGACTGTTTATACCTAAATTGAATAAATCGTTTATTTAATTTTAATCGATGTTATTTTCTAAAAAGTTTTGTTTTTATAGGTTCACAATACGATTTACATTCGATAAATATTACAGAATGTGACTCTGAATTATCAACATGCCGTTTATTAAGTAAAAAGAAAGTGGATGTTTTCATTGATTTCAATTCACGTAAGTATTTTATATACATATATATATATATATATATATAGCTTTTTTTATTAGATTATTTAATAATATAAATAATTTATATATTGATTCGTCTTTATATATATATATATATATATATATTTATTAATTTATTGCAAATTTTTGTCGAATTTCTAATGGTGTAATGTCATCTGAAGACTGACACTGTCATTCAAATTAGGAATTAATTTGTTTTGAATAAGTTTTCATAAAATTAACAATTATTAAAAATGAGCGCCATAATTTTATTATTTTCGGTAGACGTTTTTTGAGCTTGAAAAAGAATCAGATATTTTAGCAAACAAAAATTTATCAGATATTTTGTAAAATTTAAGTATGTCGATTTTGGCTTATCTGATAATATGACTAACGTTGTGACGTTGATGATGATCTTTATCGAAATTTATTCGAGACAATCGTGTGAGAAGGTTGCGGTGAGATTAAATATCGATGATTGAGTAGACTTTCAGAGTATTAAAAAATACTTAAATATTTTTCAAAACTCGATGTTCAACACTGCACTTATCAAACAAAAAGAAATTAATAAATCGGATCATTGCATAGAATTATTTAGTCGAACGACTAAAGAAAGAGATGTTTCAATGGACTGGATTAAAAATGGAAGACTATAATAATAATACGATGCAAAAAGGACAGATTATCTAGTTAATTCGCTAGACCATCACAAAAACGATTTGAATCCCCAAAATGTATTCCTGTCTGTTTGACGATACAGCAAGGAAGTAATCATTTATGAATTGGTATCTGCTAACAGAACAATAATATTTGACAAGTTTTCTTAACAAATGGGATAACTTAAACAAGAAATTTGAGAGAAACGGAGAGTTTTAGCTAATCAAAAGGGCATTATCTCTCATCACGGCACTTCTGGACAGAAAAATTCGATATAAATCGAACAGAAAGTATGAGTTTTAAATTAAGATCTTACTTATTCCTCGGGTTTATGTTGTCCTAATCAGAGTATCATGTTTTTTAGTCGTTACAAAATAGTCTCAACAAGCTATTCCTCCTCTTCAAAGAACTTAAAAATCACATCTTTTCGTTTTTAAAAACAAACTTGAGAGTTTTTACATCAGAGACACTATATTCCAAAAATATTTCTTAAGTTGTTATAGTTATATATGGGGCTTAAAAACTAAAAAAATGAAACGTTAATTTTTTTTAAATGTAATATATTGTATATAATTGATTATTAACTATTTTTGACTGTTACTTATGTGCACTTTAATGGCAATACTATTAGTTTGGTAGAAAAATAAATGCTGTTTATGTTTAAATTCTAATACATTTTTCTTAACTAGCTGTGTTAAGTGGTCCAGAACTGTTGAATGACTAATGCCTAACTTTTGTGCAAGCTCTTGAATTGTTATGCGTGGTTCCGATTCAAATAACGCCTTCATTTACTCATTATTAACAGAAGAAGGATGCCAACGATCTTCTTCTCTAGCTCTAGCTTCAGAGCTTATTCTTCAAAGCTCTAGTCTCCAACACGAAATTTTTCAAACCACCGTACGTTCTTTAACAGTACCCACACCAAAAGCATCGTTTAGTTTACAAGCAGCTTCTACTACTTTACCACTCGTTTTGAACTCATACAAAAAAGTTACTGTTATATGCTTCTATTCCATCTTTAATTCAATAGACCAATTTAAATCGAAATTAATAATGAAACTAAAGCCAATGTTACTAAAATACAGACCGAAAAATTCAATTTAAAATGAACACGACGAAATTACACTTTCATTGAAAAAAAATTAAGGTTAGAATTCAGAAAAAAAATCGCAATTATTTCTCTACCAACCTAATATTTACTTTCCATTTGAATGTAAAATCATTGAACTGATCTGAAATTTCAGAAGTTATTTTCAAAAGATGCATGCAAGGTAATATTAGACTATCGCCTTATTAAATAAGCTATAACGGGATAACAGTGTATTTTTTGGAACCATAACGCCATAATTCATTTAATTTTTACACAAAAAATCGTATTATACACATTTTGGAAAGATCATACATATCTCAACTGATTCATGCGAAATATAAAATTCTAGTAGCTTACATTGTCATTAAAAAATCCGAATTTTCATATAAAACAACTTAATAATAAAAAAATCTAATTTAGGTATATTTATTAAATAAACACTCATCT
>CM068318.1:33193455-33203455 GCA_034766995.1 Acanthacorydalis orientalis | reverse complement strand
TATCATCTTTTGTAGTTCTTTTAGAGTACTTGCGAAGATAATATAATCAGAAAACCGGAGGCGAATTAATTTTTTTCCTATTATTTTGATTCCTTTGTCCTTTCAGTCGAGAGATTTGAATGCTTGTTCTAAGACTGCAATAAATAATTTCAGTGAAATTGCATCTTTGTCTTATACCTTTCTCGATTTTTATTTTTTTCGTTTCTTTCTGTAGCTTCACCGTCAAGATTGCATTCTTGTAGATATTACATATTATCAACTCGAAATAACTTCTTCTTCTAAGAACTTCTTTAATACAGATATGACTGACGATGTGGTAGTCGAAAACCTTTTCATAGTCTATGAATCTAAGGCACTCTGGTATTTGATATTCCTTTGACCGCCTAATTACTTCCCTCACTACCTGAATGTGATTCATTATACTATATCCGTTGTACTACACCCGTTTTGAACTCATACAAAAAATTGCTCTTTTTTGCTTCTTTTCCATCTTTAATTCAATAGCCCAATTTGAAGCAAAATTAATAATAAAACCAAAGTCGATGTTACCAAAAAAAGATCGAAGAAAATCATTTTTAATAATATTATCATGAACACGATGAAAAGACATTTTCATTGAAAAAAATAAGATTAGATTTCAGAAAACAAAAACCGTAATTATTTTCCTACCAACCTAATAATTGTTCTGAAAAAGAAAATTTAATTCGAATCTTAATTCAACAATAGAAAAGCATAAGATAAAAAATAGATAAACTCTTATATAGAAATCAAATATTTATACAAAAATTATTGTTTTTTCTAATTCAATAAATATTAACTTATAATAATAATATATATTTTTTTGTTTTAGGATTCACATCGGACCGTATAAAGCATAACGTTTATTTCATTGTACAAACATTACATATGTACGCCAATACTGATCCTGAGCCTTGCAAAGTTATAAATTGTCCAATTTACGCAGGAAAGAAGTCACTTTCTACGACACTCACTGTCATTAATTATCCATTAACAGTAAGTATTTATAATAAATAATTATATATATATATATATATATATATATATATATATATATATTTATGTATATATATATATAAACATATATAACCAGTGGCGCATCTACGAAGGAGCTAGGGAGCACTGGCACCCTCCAAAGCTCCTATATACACAGAGAAAAATGTAACCTCCTATGTATACACAGAAAGATTAATGTAACCACGACTAAAGCAATTCAAGAGCTTTGTAAAAAGAAAAAACTGGATTTTATTCTTTAAATAATTTTTTATAATCACCTACTCAATTTTATCGAATTTGCATTAAAAAACTTTTTATCCGTTCAACTCAAAACCAAATATTGTCTCAGGAGCTGCAAAGAGTAGCTTTGGGAGCCGCAGTTTGCCCACCCTTGGTATATACAGTCGGTATTTACAACACTTCATATTTGATCAAATCCAATAATTGCAGTTACTAAACATCCATATTAACATTCTACAGTCATACGGTACATTTTTATTGAACTCTAGTTAAAAGTTGCTCAACTTCATTAAAAACACAGAAAGAAGAAATGAAAGACGTTTTTTTTACTTTATAAGCAATAACTAAATATCATTCTATGTGTGTATATATATATACGTTCATATATATATATATATATATATATATATATATATATATATGTTCATACATGATAACTAAATAATGCAATAATGCAACACAAAGTTGGAACATTCTACAATAAATAGAAAATAAAAAAAGAACAAATTTATTTAGGATAAAAATCTTCGAATAATAATGTTTCTCGATTAATTTAGAACAACAAAATTTGGAAAAATCAAAATTCGGTGTGTTTGGTAATCAATGTGATGGTAAGGAACGACAAGAAAATTACGCTTGCTAAAAACGAAAAATAAGTTAGAAAACGATATTCAAAATGTTGACATAAAATTCAGATTGAAATAAATTAAATTCATTCGACTAATTAGTCGTTCTTTTTTATATTGACGAATTAATTTAAAAATCGCACGAAAAGGTTACATCGAATTGCTTTAATAATATGTGCTTGAGTTTTTTTTATCGTACCAATTCAGAAATTAAAGTGCTTAACCTTATATATATATATATATATATATATAAACAATTATTTGTTAAAGGACAATTTCATTATTAAATGTAATTTAATAATAAAATCTTATACATATGTGACTTTATAAAACAACTGTGTTGCAATCTATTTGCGAGAATGATTATATAGACATAAAACATATATATATATATATATATATATATATATATATATATATATATATATATATATATATATATTATGATATTGAGTGAGGGAAGAGTCTCTCGACGGTCAGCAAGCGTACAGAGTAAGGAGCAGAGCCTCCTGGTATTTAAAAGTACATTTTTCATAAAAACAAAGAAAATAAAAGCTAACATAACAAAATCATGTTTTTAATATGTTACTTTACTACATACATTATTAATTAAAATCGATAATATTTCTAATCTTATTTTTTTCCTGTGTGTGTGTGTGTATATATATATATATATATATAACTGAAAATATTAATTTTAGGTACGTACATGGATGGTTTGGAATATCACAAATGAATATAACGCAAGTGTCGTATGCGCAAAGGTTCCTGTACTATTAATTCCACCAGAAAGTAAATAGTTACAAAATATTAATTTATTTACATATTTGTAAAATGTTTATTTGTTTAAGAAATAAAAACATCAATAAAAAATTAATCATACATTTATTTGCATTACTTTCCATTCTACGTTAATAACACCTATCACAAGTTTAAAGCCAAAGACTCAAACATTTATTAACACAACTAGTGTATCGTGTACGATAGCATTGGTTCAAGTAAACATTATATAAGAAGCATAAAATTTGTTATGAGGGTTTAAAGAAATTTATTCACAGATCTGAAAAGAGTATTAGTCAAGAGAAAGTATATTGAAAAAGAAAAATAATGATTGGTTTTGTTTTGCCTTTCTTCCCTTTCATTCGTAAATATTTTGTATATTACCATTACATATTTTGTATATTATATTTTTATTATATTTTGTATATTACCATTACATATTACATTCGTATATTACCTTCCTTCATATATGAAATAAAATCTTATGAAAAATTATGTATTATTATATTCTACTTAATAATTTTACTCCCAATACAAATGAGACAAAAATAAAAAAATAAATAACAAATTAAGTTAATATTTTAATGAACTGTACACATTTTATTACTTCATCAATTTACTAGTACATAGCCGGTTAAAACTGACGAGAAAATAGAAAAAAATTAAAAAGAAAAAACTGTTTATTGGTTTTACAACATAATATATTTAAACATAAAACATACCTAAGAATGAAACTTAATGAATTAAACTTGAAACATATGAGCTAACAAAGCAAACATTTCTCGTCCTCATAGACTTTGTCCTGTGGACAAAGTGACTAGAAATGTAGGTCTTTATTATATAGAAAGATTCACTTTAGAACCGAAATTTATTGACAAACTTAGTCTTATATATTGATAATCCCAATATAATTTAAATATTTTTTCTTTTTTTCTGAGTAGAAAACAGAGCAAGAGTAAAATAAACATTACGGTTTGTCTATCCTATTTATAATGCAAAATGGTATATATATATATATATATATATATATAAATTTTACAATTCAGATTAAAGAGCGTTTGGTAAAAAAAATTAGAAAGAATGAAATTTGGAACATTTTTTCCGGCAATCTATTAGAAATTTAATGTCTAATTCAATTGATTCAATTTTGTCTTTAAGCTACCTGTTTAATTGTTGTTATATCAAAGTTGTGTTATACATGTTGTTATATAAAAGTTGTCTATATCACATTATAACATTTTTGAAAGTATTGAAGCGTAATTCTCGTAATAGCATTTTCTCCAAACAGGTTATTACTAAAGTAATTATCGTTATTTTTAAGTATGTACATATAATGCACATATTTGATGAATCATATAAATTCAAAAAACATTTTATTTCATATTTATGAAGGGGTTTTCTCATATATATTGTATAATTTTTTAACCTTTTGCACTCTAAACAATTAGGCTATACGTTGGTAGTGAACTCCAAGGTATGTTTTTTTAGTAATCCAAGTTACACAATGACTTTTTATTAACCAAACATAACCATACACAAAGTAAAAATAGTTTAATGGAAATATTGTTTTATTTTATTATTTATATGAATTTGTTTAAAATAAATAATGGAAAACTGGCATATTTTCTACTGCTATTGTACAACAGTTATTGATCTTATAGATATATGTAATTATAAAATTTTAATTTATTTAAATTAATACATTTCATTTTTCATATACTTGTATCGTATGCTAAAGCTCAAATCAGTCGCCAACATGTAAATTTGGTTTACATTCACATGTATTACAAAAAAAATATTCTTTTTCTACCACTGCCATTACGATCTGAACAAACCTTAATCTGTAGTCTTATTTTAGGGGTTAGATCTAAGTATATGTAATCCGCGATTCAGCCTGTTCTGTTGATAAAAACAAATGGCTTTTTGAAGTGTGTGGAACCCACCTTAAAATCGATAAGTTAATCCACTAATTTACGTTAGAAATCTATGTTGCGCATGGGACGAATATTATATTTCATTGTTGTTGCTTTATACATTATATGCGAATTTATTACAGAAACTTGCAGTCCCCAAAAACAAAATTTTTGTCACCATTTTAGTGTCTTTCTCATAAAGTAGTAAGATGACAAAGTGACCTGGACGATCAAAGTCTCCTACACTTTTCGTATAATTTATTACAACTTGAGGTTTTTCTATTTCTCTTCAATTCCTCCTCTTTCATATCTTATTTTTTGCATCAAAGCAACATCTCATGTACTTATCATAGTAATTACCCTTTTATCCTTCCACTATAACAACAAGAAAACAAAAACTAAACTAGTAATTTACTTCTTCTATCAAGCAGTACACAGGTTCGAAAAACACTGGAGATCACAAGTTTGTATACTATAAACTACGACAAGAGTACGATAAACATAGAAAAGTATAAATACCCGATGACATTGCTAGACGAACGATTATAAAAGCTTTTCATGTAAAGAATAAAATGTGGGCAGTGACACTGGCCGTAGGAGTAGAACGCCTTTAAATGCCTGGGCAGTACAGCTAGACTTGTGAATGCAAAGGGGTAAAATACATGAGAAGAATATGCGCGTGTCCGTGCTTAGTGTGTAGCAAAGTTATTAATTTTTTTCCATATTTCGACGCTAATGTAACCGTGTGGCATGGGATCATCGTCGGAGCTGTATCAACATAACATAAGATATGTGATCATCACCAAACAGCTGCATCAGCATAACAAACAATATTAGATTATCATCAAAAGGCTGTATCAGCATAGTATAAGATATTAGATCATCGCCAAAAGGAACATCAGTACAATAAACGATATGTGGTCATCGTCAAACAGTACATCATCACGACATACATGATACATTACCATCACGAAAAGCCGAATCAGCATAAAACAATATTGTAAATACGAACAAGTTAATTGTATCTTGACTTATATATACACATTGTTTAACTCAGGGGTTCTCAACCTGCGCCATATGGCCTCCAAGGGAGCCCGGGCTATTCCAAACGGACCACAGATGAAAATCACGTAAAAGGAGGGCCACAGAAAGAAGTGAGAAATGAAGAAAATAGAGAAGTGACCAAGAAAAGAACAGAAAAGTGAAGTGAACAGAGAAAGGACCATCAATAAAATTAAGATATGTTGCTCATAGAACTACAGAGCAACATAGCAGCCAAAATAACTTTCAGTCAAGAAAAACACCATTTTTGGATAAAGAGTACAATATCTAAAAAGTTTTTACAGCTTTGAGAAACAGCAAAATTGTTTTTCATGGTATTTTCTACTTCGTATTTAGTAGAATCAGGTTTCAGTCGTATGAATTATTTACTCAACCTAACATGGAATGGCCTTAACATAATGGACGGAGGTGATCTTCAGTTACCCCTCAAAGCAATAGAACCGGATATAAAAAACGTGTCTCTGGTCATCAAGCAGAAGGATCACTGATCGAGAAATACATACAGTATAAATTTTTATTTAATTATTGTATTTTGTATAAATTACAAAAATTATAGTAAAACATGTTTTATTTACAAATATTTAAATAGCTATCTTTCTACCAGTAGGGCAGGGGACTGCCAGGAAACAATGTTGGAAGGGGGCTACGGTTAGAAAAAGGTTGAGAAACATTATTTAACTCATTTGCACTTTGCAATATTTTTAAAAATAAAAAATCCGGAGAACGTATCAAAACTCGTGACTAACTTATATAATACGTTCATCAAACCTTATTGCTGAACCGATAAAGTGATGCACTTAGTCCTTCAAGTGAATTTCAAACAAAAATAAACAGATTGCATCATCCAATATCTTTTCAGAACGAAAACTATTCAAAACACTAACGTGTTATTTTTCATTTAAAAATAAATATAACAAGTGAAAATAGAAGACCGAATGCCGTCCAAATAACGGTTCAGTCTTTATAGTATTAATGCATTCATTTGAGTATAAAATTGAATAATGAATTTTAGAAAACTAAATGCCTATTGTGTCTTAGGAGTTACATATTCCAAAAGGTCTATTTTAGGAATATATTTCGGAAAACTGTAAAAATCAACAAAGTAATTTTATATTTACAGTTTAAAAACTATTAAAAATTGTAACGTTAAAAACCTTAAATGTGCTCTCTCTCTTTCTCTCTCTATATATATACATACATACACACACACACATACATATATATATATATATATATATATATATATAAACCATAATCGCAATATTAAAATTAGACAATAATAAACTAACCTGAATTTCTACTGGCTTCATTCTTTTTGGAGAAACCCGACAGGTGCATTTGGTTTTCACATTAATATCGTTTCTTTTACAACAGTCACTCATTTTGATCACCAATCAAAACAATAAAAAGTAATAATTAAAATAAACGCACTATCAGATTCAATCACACACTAAAAACTAGAACGGCAATAAGTTTATTGTACTTCCTATAAGTATATGAGAAACATGATAAAATTAATCAAATAAAAAATATTAGTAAAAACCACGAATAAATTCCTAAGAATAAATAATCAATAAATTTGCATATAAAATAATACAGACTTAATCAAACGTCTTTACAATCGGACTGAAACTTATAAAGTAGTTGAAATACAAATAGTTTATACAATATCACCATCATAATACACCAATAAAAGTATATAGACTCTGTTTGACACACACGATATTTAAAAATATATATTTAGTCTCTTCAATACACTATTAAACACAAACGAATATTCAATACTAACAAAGCTAACTAAAAATTGTACATAATTCGTAGGTCAGCTTTTACATAACAAATACATTTTCAATTTGTATTATTCTCTAGTTAGAATAACACTGAATTTATGTAATAATTTATGATCCTTAGCTGACTTTCTCTTCTTACAATTATGTAATTGTATAAAACTAATATTTAAACCAGTGGTTTTAAATATATTTTTCAAATATGATAATTTAACTGACATTTGTGAATATTTTAAGCATATGAATATTAAAAAAAAAAAAATTTACTTGACTTAAATTCATATAATGAAATATTAATTTTCATTGATTTTAATTTATATACCACAGTATATCAAATAATACAATTTAGTCATATATACTTCCCGCATTAATAAAATAGAAAATTTTGAAACCTACTCCTTAAAATATTTCATAAAAAAACTTATAAACTAAAAATAATGTATTCTTTGAGATGTATGTTTAAGTTAAAATTTCATAAGCTAGATTAATTTTTTTTTAAGAAACATTGTTAAATTTGTTAATGTATTTCTGAATTATTATCGAAATAAATTAACACTTACAAATTCTTAACAAATAAATAACTCGATACAATTAAAAAAAAGTACTTATTATTTTTTATTTTTAAATATGTACAACTATATAAGTAACCTTAATTCGTCAGATTTAAAAAGGCTTATCGTAGATATTTAAGATTTTGAGCCTTCAAAAATTGACTGTTGTCGCAGGTTATTCTCTACTTTCTAAAAAAAATAATTAAATAAATTTGCACAAATGTTCGAAAGTATGGAGTTTTAAATCAGTTGAATAAATTATAAATAACACTCTTTTAATATATAGAATATTCATAAACAATTATAATTTTTTGAAAATTTATAATACAATCGTAATTATTTCAATATTTTGTACAAAAGTTATAGTTTCACAGGTGAATTCTCACTTCTCGTGAACTACATGAGTCTTCTGTGATGAAAATGTTTAATAATTTATTTATTGATTATTCTGATTCACTGCATTTCGATAGTGATGCCTTTATATACAGAGCGCAAAGGTACTTTAAAATCTAGTCACCGAACGCAACTGATGGATTGAAACAACTGTGAAACGAATAAAAAATTCATTCAAATTCAACGAGTAAATTAATAATAAAAAGAAATCTCAATAGATTTAATTTCCTGCAAAACAGTTTATTAAATACAATAATTATTTGATTTTCGAAATAAACAGATTTTAAATTTTATGAAGATCAATATTATTTAATTTTTATCAATTTAATTTCTACTAAAATACACGTGTGTATAAATGTGTCTTCTATATTCGGCCTTAAATTAAACCCTAAGGTTAGTAAGAGTCACTTGCATTGTTTTCTAATTCATCAAAAAAATTAAGTGTACTGCTTCTATTGCTTACACAAAAAGGCGTGTTTTAATAAAACGAAAAAAATTATAAATTAACATTGTGCTAAAAAAACTGTGCTATAATTTTTTTCTGCATTAATTCTGATGATGTATCCAACATAATGTTCCATGGTTGTGAATTGAACATGGAATGAAGTACATGGAAAAAAAAGAATTTAAAAATGTATTTTAATAATTGTAATACGCACACAATTATAATAATAATTTTAGAAGATTTATATACACTATGCGATTATATTGTAAATCAGCAATAAATAACATCATATCTATTAACAAAGAATTATTTTCCTCTTTCATAATATTATTTATTTACAGACGAGTTTGGTTATAGAAGGACTGAGGATCGACTACATTTCGTATTATAATCATTACATGCTATAGCAGCAATAGGTTAATGTCATTTAGAATATTTTATTCTATTTAATATTTAATAATATGATTGTGAAGTATGTGGGAAGATAATATATGCATTAGAAAATGAACAAATGCCAAAATTAAACATGTACAAGCACTTGAAAGTAATATAAAATTATTCATCATTTTAAGAGAATGTTTTTACAATTTCATTAATACAACATTTTAATTGAAACACAGCCTATTTAGACAGTTCACAGACAGTTTTGTAGTTAAAGGGCAGTCATATTCAGAATTTTAAAAAGTGGGTTTTCTATTAATGAATTTGTTTAGCCATATTTGCTACAATTGAACAGCTATTTGAAGATTTAAAATAAGACAAATGTTATACTGTCTATCTACCTATTGATATATATATATATATATATATATATATATATATATATATATATATATATATATATATATATATATATATATATATATATACATACATATATATGTATGTATATAATTTTATATTTGACATTAAATACTACATAAGTAGTGTATTTTTTCCAATTTGAATACTTTTCTAGTTTTTGGCTCTCTGTTAATAGCTTCTCTTATCCATTCTTTACCTTCTGATCTAATATATTCTCTGTACTCATTGAATTTATTTACACCAATGTTGCATTTACATTTTACAAGTATACATTATAAATTTGTGTTGAAATCAAAATAAGAAATTATTTTTACTGTCTTAAGACCTTGTGTGCGTGGCTGTGTTATATTTATATATAACCATAATTAAAGAATACGTGAGATGG
>CM068318.1:33168455-33188455 GCA_034766995.1 Acanthacorydalis orientalis | reverse complement strand
TTTCATTCTAAGTCCAGAACCCAAAAAATAATCTATGATAACATTCTGAAACATTATACAATTGATTTTTATTACTGGCAATCACATTACATTTAAGTAAATATATTGTTCAATGAAATTTTATTAAACACTACACAGATGATTTAAATAAAAGTATAACAATCTTATAATAATGTTATTAAATAATTAAAATAGCATTCGTGTCTGATCATAAATTAGCTCATTTTTTTTCAAAAATGATGATATTAAAATTTTAGTTAAAGTCAGGAATTTTCATGATTTTACTTTACTTTGTACCTTTACATACTAATAAAATGTGAATCAATAAAGTTAATAAAAACTCCAGCGATATAAAACTTCGTATAACATAATCAAAATATTTTTATTATTAAAATTGTATTTCTATTGATTTTTAAATCACATTTTCTTCTAAAATAGTAATTTATCTGTTAACAAACACACATTTATCACTATATCTGTAAGTATATCATTAATATTTTCAGTTTATAACTATTCAATGTTTAAATCTAAACAACACAGAGCTTCTCTTCTAAAAAATTCAGACTAATACAGTAATATTATGATTTCATCTATTCGATGATCTTTTCAGGGCAATATATTTTTCAGCTCAAAGTTAATTTATTATTTTTAAATTATTTTCTTTTTTCATAATACATATCGCATATTTTTTCTCAGATTAGATATTTATATATATATATATATATATATATATATATATATATATATATATATATATATATATATATATATATACATGTGGTAGGCAAAGTCCGACTTTGCCTAGGCAAACTGCGATTTTCCGGGTCAAAAAAGGGTAAAGGTGAGGCTGAAGGTGTGGGTAAGTGTGATCTAATTTTAATTTTATGAATCAGGATATATACTGACTAGTCAAAGCCGGACTTTGATTGACGGCGGCTGGGAAAAGTCAGACTTTGACTACATAAAGTTCGACGACCAGGCAAAGGCAGACTTTGCTGGCAACATATATATATATACATACTGTTTGTGTATTTCATTATTCTGTATCTTTTACTATCATTCTTGCAAACTTTTCTGTTTTTGAACTGTCTGAAGCTGTTTATTTAGGGCACAAAATTCACTTTTATACCTACATTGAAAACATTAATGGAATAATTTTCTTTTTCAGTAAAGTATAATCGTCTTACAACGTTTTTTTTATTAAATAAATGATCTATTTACGTTAATAAGAATCATACATATTTTTTGTAACTTACTTAATGTTAGTATTTTTTTTATTTAACTTGTTTTTAAAACAAACAAACAAACATAATAATCAGTTTTTTTATATTATAATCATATTGAAAACTATATTTACCGACAAATTGTCGGTAAGTTTTCACAGATATCCAATTTATCTGAAGTGTTTGCATTATTGATATCAATGGAAACACTGAAATGGATCTTTTTTTTTTGGAAATTTTACTTTTTTACTTTTTAAGTTGAATGATTCAAACACTTGGTAAGGTAGCAGCTAATAATTTTAATAATATTTAGACACACACACACACAAGTCGCATATTTCGGTTCAAAAAATTATTATTTTTCTGATTTTCAGTATTGAAAAATATTCTATAATGATTTATTAAAAAAATTCTAAAATATATTTACAATCTATTGTTAAAATTTTCATGAATGTTCTCAATATATTACTAGTGCGAATTAAATTTTGTATCAATCATTCACGTTTTTCATATTTATAATTTATTCCAGTTTCAATATATATATATATATATATATATATATATATATATATATATATATATATATATATATATATATATATATATTTATATGTATGTATATATATACAGTCCCTGGTCAAATTGACCTGGCGCGTATAGCGATCTTTAAACTGTTAAATAAGGGAATTATTATTCTATGAAATGAAGGCGTTCTGAATGACGTGTCACTTCATATGACTGTGTAGAGGCTAAACATGTATAAACATGCATCAGTTGCGTTCTTAACTATATCGCGTATAGATGTGTTGTACGTGTTAATCATTGAAATTTGATTTCTTTGTTTATTCGTACTTTGATAGTTCAAATTATAAATTTCTTATTTATTAATAGTTTTTTTTCGTAAAAAATATTAATATTACTTATAAAAAATATGGGTAAAACGAGTGATTGACAGCACCAAAATGGCAAAAGTAAAAGTGTTAATTGGCATGAAAACTTATTCGATAGATTGCTCGAAAACTGAACATATCTGAACCCTCTGGGAGGTTAACGAAAATAAACCTTGATATAGGCCACGAATTAGTCTCTCAAATGAAAAAAGCGTGGTCGAAAACCGATATTTAGTCCAAGGTCGGAACGGTGCTTAAAGGAGATTTTCTTGGAACACTGGTTCTCCATTACGAAAGGAATTAATTGTAAGCTTAAAATCACTAATATATTTGTATCTGAGTCAACGTTAAGGCGCAATCTTTCTGAAATGAACTTTAAAGCTCACAGATCCGTTCAGAAAACCGAATTAATAGACGCTCTGAAACTGAAATGTCTCAAGTGGTCACGAGATCATAAGAATCGAGATTTGAACTTCTGGAGACCGGTAAATAAAATGTTTAATGTATTTTCCTTCTAATAAAACAAATGTTTTAAGTTTTAAAATAATCATGTTTCGTTTATGTAACAATAAAAAGCGTTCAGTATTAAATAAAATGACCAATGATTGCTTCTAATAAGTGATCAACA
Organism: Acanthacorydalis orientalis; assembly: GCA_034766995.1. Lineage (NCBI taxonomy): Eukaryota > Metazoa > Arthropoda > Insecta > Megaloptera > Corydalidae > Acanthacorydalis > Acanthacorydalis orientalis. The sequence continues at coordinate 33,185,714 of CM068318.1, read as the reverse complement.
GTAAGACAAGTATACACGATATTACATTTTTAATGTTAATGGACCTGACTTATCTTTCAAATTTATATCCGATACAACTTTAAAATTTAAAAGCAAAAAGTATATTAAAATGAAGATGTTTAACGATTTTAGTGCTACGCAGCGCGATCGCGCTTGTTCATAAGTTATATCGAAAAGTGCTCAACGAGTCGCGATTCTCAATTGATGGTACGTTCGGATTCTGTTGTAGAGCGTCGTTAGTCAGAATCGCAATCGCGCTGGTTGGCATTTGTCGAGTTGTATTAAATAAGCGCTATCGAGCGGCATGACATTTTTCGACATTGAGTTAAGAGAGCGTGACCGCGCTACTTGGCATTTTTTGAAATCATATTAAATAAGAAAAAATAACCATGCCTGTAAACATCAGTAGAGATAACACGGAAAAAAATCGTCACGTATTGAGCAATCTAAAAACTTAGATATTTCAAATTCATATAATTATTGTTTGTGAATTACACAACATGTACAAAATATAATGGTTAAGTAGATAAATAGATAATTTAAAGAATAAAAAAATTAATGAATTAAAGTATACTTATGTATCAGTTCATAAGTGTACATATTTGGCACTTAATTGTCACTTTTCTAATATGTATAATATTTATGAGTTTAATGTAAAAATATACATTACAAAATTATGAATTTAATAAATATTCAAATTCATTCATAGTGAAAAATTTGAAATATTATATTTTAAAAGATATTAAACGCTGATCTGAAATTCTTGTATAAATAAGACAAACCTGAACAAAGATAAACAATATATCAATATTATTCACATAGTATTGTTGGAGTAATCTAATTAATTTAAGTACTTATCTTGAACTTTGATTCTGTATAATAATATCAATGTTTTATCTTTAAACACAAATATTATAAAAAATACATGTCTTAATCTACAAGCTAACTTTTATATCTTGATAGATATTAATAATTAAAAATACACACCATTAAAGTCAGTATAACAATACAGATTGTGTTGCAAATCTACAGAAGAAAACTTTTTTTGGTTTTTATCTTCAAATGATAAAAAGTATAACAAAAATTCATTGCACTCGAGAGACAATGTGCATGCCAAATACCACTTAAGTTATTTATAAAGCAACAAAGTCCATTAATACTGTATAGTGTAACAAAAAAAAATGATTATTTACGTACTGAGCAAATTATTTTCAACGTGGGATTATTTGAAACAGTCTGTACTAGAATTATTTTAAAAAAGAATATATACTTATGAATACAGTTCGATTCTTATTATAACTAACAAGGTTTTTTTTCTTTGATTCCAATAATAATTAATAACTGTTCAACAATTCTCTTTTCGTGTAGTATAGTGTATACAAAAATTAAGAAATAAAGATGCAAATTTATTTGTATACCGGTAGATGATGTATAATTTAATTATAAAGCGGTATACAAATCACGTAACTATACGACAATGTCCGTTATTTGTAGTATATATATATATAGTAATAAAGTGTTTCCTTATATGCACATGTAGTTATAAATATGTTATTTAGATTCTGTTTAAATACACAAGTGATTAGCAAGTTTTTTGCAAGAGTTAATTGTATGAAAATTGATCTCAATTTTAAAATTTAATTTAACAATTAATACATTAGCACGTGTTTCGGTTAAAAAGGTTACACTTTCTTTATGAATGCAAACATATAATAAATTTGCACACGGCTCGGTGAACTCACTGCTCAAAATTGACAGACTTCACACATTTTGAATATTTGAAATTATTTAATAAAAAGAAAACTTTATTTTCTATACAATTACGCAATTACTACTTTACCTGAACTAAATTTAATTATTTTAATTTGTTATAAATTTATGTTTAATATTTATTAAAATATTTTATTTTATACATAGGCCGGTTATAGAACTATTCCCAAACAACTTCTTATACAATCTATTCTTATGTACATACATACACACACACACACATATACATATATATATATATATATATATATATATATATATATATATAGAGAGAGAGAGAGAGAGAGAGATACCTAATATATACGTGGGTCGTTTGATAAGTTTGGTAAATTTCTATATGGCGTCACCATTCATTTGGTAACGTCACGGCTATCAAGTGTCACTTTTCAAATAAGCACAGGCGAAATTTCAGCCAGAAATGACGCGCCCTTCACGTTCTACAGATTTTTGAAACGAGCATTGTATCAGTTACCGCAAAAATGGAAAAAAGCGAATGTCATGTAGTGATAAAACATTTTTATTTGAAAAATTGGAGGGCCGCCCAGATCAAAGCGGAGTTGGATGAAGTTCATGGGAACTCAGCACCAGCGTTGAAAACTATTTATTTATTTCTGGATAAATGACTTTAAGCATGGTGAAACATGCACTGAAGATGAAGCGCGATCTGGACGCCCAGTTGAAGTCATCATGTCGGATTATCGCTGAAAAAAATCCATGGTATCGTTATGGAAGACCGCCTAGTGAAAATGTGCGAGACTGTTGAGATTGTAGGCATTTCAACTGAACGAGTGCGCAATATCCTGCACGAAAAATTGCACATGAAAAAGCTTTGTGCGCGATGGGTGTCGCGATTGTTGACTATCGATCAAAAACGCACACGAAAGGACACTTCAACTCAGTATTTGTCGATATTTAATAGCAATCAGCAGGCCTTTTTTCGTCGATTTGTCATCACGGATGAAAATGAAACATGGATTCACCATTACACATCTGAACCGAAGTAGCAGTCAAAACAGTGGATGCGGACTTGTGAAAATAGGCCGAATGAAATGTAGACTGTTTTGTCGGCTGGGAAGGTGATGGCTACTGTTTTTTGGTATTCACAAGGAATCTTTTTGATCGACTATTTAACGAAGGGAAAACGATAACAGAAGCCGATTATGCAACATTATTGGACCATTTAAGACAACAGGTGAAACAAAAACGGCTAAGATTGGCATACAAAAGTGCTCTCACCAGAACAATGCGCCGTTCTACAAATCGACCTATGCAATGGCAACATTGCACAAATTAGGCTTTGAAATGATTTTTCACCCACTCTGTTCTCTGGACTTAACCCCGTGCGACTTCTTCCTCTTCCCAAACTTAAAATTTGACTCGATGCGAAGAAATTCTCGAAGAATGTGGATGTCATGGCAACCGTTAATGCGTATTTTGTAGACTCGCTGGATCAAGTGTATAACCCTCAATTGTGACTATGTTGAGAAATAAAATCGTTTTCTTTCCAAACAACAGTGTTTAACTTGCTTTTTTTTACTATACTTATCAAAAGACACTCGTATACATAAATAAATTGTTTAGTCTTTGTGTAACTTAATAGATTAAAACATCTATTCTGTAGAAAATAAAATATGTAAAATGATTCTGAATAGAACTTGTTTTTCTTTTCCAAAAAAAAATGATTTTTGAACTCTACTTTTTCCATTTAATTCTTCACACAATCTATCTTCCTATCATTAGTACTGAAACCAACAACCATAAATTCCGTATTAGGATAAAGAGTATCTACAGCAAGTGTAAGAATATGACAGACATTACTTTTAAGATAATATGAAGTTTGTTAAAAAAATACACATAACTGACTAGTTTCACAAAGGAAAATTCTTCGTTCTGTCACAAATTAATTTTTCACTTACCCTACAAATCACAAAATATTTCTGAACAAGAATGTTTAATAACTGATTATTTTTGATGTTTCAGATTGGACCCATAATGATGGTGGACATTGAGAAAATTGAATCCGAGGTTAATGGGCTGAAGTCGAATGCTTTATACTCCGCTACTAGTTTCGAAACGTGTGCCATCTTCAGGTAAATTTCAGATAATTGGAAGTATCTGAAATCTACTTAAAGATGACACATGTGCCGAAACACAAACTGAAAAAGTCCCGAACTGTCCAATCGGAAGGGTGTCGTTTTTCACCAAGACAACGCTAAACCTCATGTTTCTTTGAAGACCTGGCAGAAATTGGTGCAGTTTGGGTGGGACGTCCTACCTCACCTGCCATATTCACTTTATCTTTCACTTTCAGATTACCATTTGTTCCGATCCGTACAGAATTCCTTTAATGGAAAAAACTTCACTTCTCTGGAAGCCTATAGAAACAATCTGGATCAATTCATCTCTCCGAAAGATGTCAAGGTCTGGGAGGATGGAATTATAAAACTACGTGAAAGATGATGAACGGTGGTGGATCAAAATGGCACATATGTATTATAATAAATATATGTACAAATAAGTAAACACTGCCTTTGAATTTCATCTTAAAAACGGAACGAACTTTTATTGCAACCCAATAATGATTTTCATATTTAATATATATATATATATATACATACATACACACACACACATATATATATATATATATATATATATATATGTGTGTGTGTGTGAGATAGAGTAATTCAAGCATTACACAGAATCTTTATTTTTATGTTTTATTGAATGCCACAACATTCTCTTATATGAATTTTTTTAGTTTTGTAGACTATCGGTGAAATGTGTTACGAAAAAAAGAACCCGTTACATTTCAAGATACGGTTTAGTGACCACGTCGTCCGATTTATCACCTATTGAATTATTGCGGGACGAGTTCGATCGTAAAGTTAAAGGTTGTGGCGGTCGTTCATTAAAACCATAAATAAGCGTTTGTTCGGTTAGCAAGAGATCACAACTTAAACACTTGATTACTATTATTGGACGCACACGGAAACAACAATTTATGAGCACACGAAAAACAGTAACTTACTTTTTCAATATCACTTGAAATAGTTTTCAACTTTCGTAGAAATCAATGTGATTATAAAACGTTAAGATTTATTCCATGATTTTAACCCAGTGGTATTATACATAAATTTTAATTAACTTTTTTCGAAGGAGACTTTTCTTAACCTTTTTCTGAAATCTTCTCATAATATGTAAGATTTAATTGGTTCTTATTTAAAATAAAACATCATGGTTATATTTTGTACCACTTTAGATTAACCTCTTAAAGCACTCAAACGTGTATATATATATATATATATATATATATATATATATATATATATATATATATATATATATATAAACATTAATTTCAGTTGAAAAATCAACATATGGAAGAATAACTATACTTTTTTTTTAAATAGAGTACATAAAAAGGAAATAATATTAATGAGGCTACTTGGAAAAATAAGAACGATTAACATATTGAACGATATAAAAAAAGGAAATACAATTTTATCAAAATTGTTCAATAGACTCAATTCTTGATTCACACAGTACTTTATTGATGATACTGTTATCTTCATAACTATTTGATAAGAGTATACGAAGAATATATGATTCAGAAATGAAAAGTAGTTCAAAAAATGTATGTTAACATCAGTGACGTGTTATCCTATGGGCAAAAGGGGCAATTTCCTGGGGACCTCCACCAACAGGAGGATCTCAAACCGATCTTTTTTAACTTACTATTGTAGTACAACACTGTACTTGAGACCCACTAATTCAAATTTACTTGGGTTCCATGAAACTATAACGCGCCACTGGTTAACATAAAATAAAAGAAAACCGTAAACTTGAATAATTTTATTTAAAAACTAGTATATAACCAGTCAAATTTGATGGGAAAATAGAAAGAAAAAACTATTTACAGTGCATCTCAGGAGTCCTGTTGCGATGCGAGAGGGAGCGATTTGTAGAATAGAAATTCCTATTTAAAATGATTCGGTAAGAACGTGTAGCAATTCGTTTCTCGGTGCCCCCCCCGCCTTTTTTTTGATGCGTTAATATGTGTGCTATATAGAGTAGGGGCAGAGAAGAGAAGACATCGTTGCACTACCTCAGTTTACGGTATGACAAGGAGCACTGCATTGGTTTTTACAACATAATATATTTAAACATAAAAAATAACTAAGAAAGAAACTTAATGAATTAAAATTGAAACCTATGAGATGATTAAGCAAACATTCTTGTCACCATGATAAATTTATAGATAAACGTTTCTCGTCACCATGGACTTTATCCTGCGGACAAAGTGACGAGACATGTGAGTTTTTATTATATACATACATACATACATATACATATATATATATATATATATATATATATATATATATATATATATATATATATATATATATATATATATGAACAAAATGTCTAAAAAAGGTAGTAAATCTAAAATATATATTTGACTCAAATCATTAATAAAAATAATTGTTTTTAGCAGAAAGTTATGATAAAAATGAAATTAGACGATATCCTCAATGAGTCATAAAAAATAAAAGAAATTCCGTGATTTCGAACATCGTGATTTCAAGAACCATGGGAACATGTACATTAAAAATAAAAAGGATAGAAAATTAAGTAGAATAATAGATATTAGAACCAGAGTAGAATCCGTATGAAATTGTGCAAGACGTACTGTAAGAGCAGATAACAGAGAGGCAATAAAAATTGATAAATAGTTATTAAATGCAAACAAATCTACAGGGAGACCGACGATCGAGATAACTTTTAAAAAATGTGTAAAAGGCAAAGATATTGGATTTTTCAAAATCGAAATATTTAGAAAAGGCCTTTAATCACTGTTATATTGCAAAATAAAAGACAATGATGTGGGTGTAATGTCATTAGTCACAATAATAATTTTGTTATTTTCCTACCAATAATACATTTAATTATAGATAGAATATTATATACGATAAAATCAAAGCACAGAAGTTCATTTGGAAAACTTTTTTGTGGAAAATTGGTATACTTGTAAATTTTATTTAAGTTTAACGAAATATATAAAGTAAAACAATAGTAAAATTCGTGTGATTTTTTTTATATATACGCATAAATTTAGACGACGCCAGGGAGGTAAGTCGTAATTGTTAATTTTGCATTTGGCGAGAATACTGTTATTGTGTATGACACAGCGTTGGTTTACTAAATTTAGAATTGACTGTTTGAATCTCGAAAATGAATCGTATGGTAAGCTAGAGATAAAATGAAATAAATTATTGTCGAAAATATGTTAGTAATACTTTACTGGAAAACAAAAATATAATTTAATATTTTAATTAACACAATGATTTTTTAAATTCAGTTTACGAATGGAATCAAACAACAAAAATATATCAATTGAAAAAACGAGCAATAATTTTAATATTAAAAAAAAGTTTAACAAAAACGTTCTAGTTAAAAGGGTGGGTTATTTATACAAGTAAACAATAAAGATCAGATGTTAAATTTGATGACTCAATTCTCGATTTAAACAGTACTCTACTTGTACAAATTTTGTAAAGCTGTGGTTTATATGGCAGGATTTCAGTTGGAAATAGATTTTTAAAAAACTAACCAAATAAAAACAAGAAAAGATCAGTGGTTGTTTATAATTTATATTAATTATATTAATACATACTACACTCCTTAATTATACATTTTTCGAATCTATTTCTCCCCCATTTTCTATACAAACGTTAATAAAAATTTACATGGTACTTTTCGGGATAAATCTACCACGTAAATTAAGAGTGAGATGTGTATAATGTCTCATTTAATAAGTTGCAGACCACGAAAAAAAATTCGTGTATTTCATCGTAGACATAACGTATATCATTAAGAAAATTTTAAAGTAACAACATAAGTCTAGGTCAAATAGAGAATTATAGATTAAACCTATTTTACCTTTTTATCTTATAATGCAGAACTAGTCTATAATGCCTGACAAACAGGTGTAAATATATTTTTATATGTAACAGTTAACGCTCATAATGTAGTAATTGCACACAATACCTAGTAATAGCATACAATACCTAGTAATTATTTACATACTCGCTTACTTTGATAAATATGAGAAAAAGTTTCAAGTACAATCATCATTTGTTCATTTCACCGATAATCATAAAATTACATTTTTCAATTACAGTAGCAAGTAAGGTTAGATTAATTAAGTTCGGTCATTTTAAATAAAATTTGAAAAATGAATATAGAAAATCTGGTATGAAATAAGGTAATAACTTATAAATGGTATATATTCGTAGCACACATTTTTTGAATGTGCTGACAACTTAGGTTAATTAAAGTTAGGTTGGATTAAATCAGTTCGAACAAATTTAGAAAATTCTTGTAAAAAAAAGTGTAAAAATTTATTGAAGAATGCGTAGTGTATACTATAAGAATATATTTTTCGATTGAAATGGCAAAGAGGGTCAATTAGTAATAGGTAGTATTTCTTCTCGAGAAAAAAGTATAATTTGTTTTTCATATTTCTCGAGAATTATCGTTTCTTATTGAGAAAAAAAATTATTTAATAAAATAGATATAATAAATTATTTAGTAAAATTTGTTTTTCTCATTTTTCCAGAAATTTATTTTCTGGGAATCGATATCTAAATTAATCTTGTTTTTATTACAATTAAAGAAGAAATAAGTAAAAGAAAAACAACCAGCTTCATACTTTTTATAAATTTTTATGAAATCCCGTTTGCGAAGAAAAAATTACATTTTTAGACTAGTCTTGAAAAATGAACTTTACGAAATTGCTAAAGAAATGTTATATAGATTATTTTCTAATTGTCAACAGTTTGATACTGAGGAAGATGTTAATGAAGTTCCAATCAATGGAAATAAAGAATTATCTTTTCAAGAACAATTACATGTATCTATAATAGAAAGTGTGAGAAGTGAAACTGACAAGTAGATGCTACTGATAAATGGACTATTAAACAAGAATTTCATATATTTCAAGTAACTGGTACAAGAACAACTAATTTGAAACTACTAACAGATTCTTTGTCCAGAATAAAGCCTTAGTTTACATAAAATGAATATAATTTTTCTATTATTAACAATTTTGTTACGAAGAGAAAAATTAATTGTCCAATACTACTTTGGATGCGTTATGTTTTTTGAGAAATTATTTCAGACGAACAATAAATGCATTAAATTTCGTTTTTCAATCATTTCTTTATCTACATATTGTATTTTGTGCAAAAATAACAAAATATATGAATTCAGTATTAAAGAGTGACATTTCATTACTATATAACCTTTTAAACTGAATCTAAGCAGGCAAATGTTTTATATATATATATATATATATATATATATATATATATATATATATTATATATGTATATATTATATATATATATATAATATATATATATATATATATATATATATAACACTACATAAGAATTCTCGAGAAATACGAGGTAAATTTTTATTTTTTCAAGAAATGAAAACTATCGAGAAATATTAATCTTTAGTGATAGGTCTTATTAAGTCTGATCAGATTTATGATATTTTGTAATATAAGGGATTATTCAATTGGGGGTTGTACATGGAAGTACTAAACGGGGCGCAGAAGTTAAAAAAGTAATTATTTTTTATTTAATATTTTAGTTTAATTCAATACTAAAATACTAAATGAGTGATAACATGTTTTTTTTTTAATAGTTTCGTGTGAAAGCCTAAATTGAATCAAAAAACACCCTATACATACTAATTATTAAAAATATAAACTAGGTTAAAGTAAACTCTCCTATAACGAGGTACTCTCATACCCAGTTTCTATATAATACAATTAGCTTAAGCAGTTTCCCTATAGCATGAATTTTTCTATTATATTTTTACGTTTGAAATTAATGGGGAATTCCCCTGTTTTTTTCATGCATGTACATCAACATTTTTCAATTTCCAGTTGTCAGAGAATTCCTCTGTAAACGCAGAACAATGCAGCATTGCTGTTTTTTTTTTATTAAAACTAATAACATACTGCTCTGAGAATGCAGTTTTCATATCATGCAGAACACATTAACCTGATTTATATGTACTTACTTCTGAGTTTCGCTTAACGCGGTACGAATTAGTTGTGTTATAGGAGGGTGGACTTTACTAAAAACTTGAAATATGTCTTTCTTATTTTCTATAATAAAAAGGTATGCAATTAACCTTTGAATATTGTGATCAGTCATTTTATTTTAAATCGAGATAGAGTAGCTATTCAGATTTGGAGAAATAAATTATTTTGAGTTTTATTATAAGAATTATGATTTAAAATTTTAAATCATGCACGGTGTCCAAAAAGGATGTTAGCGGTTTGAAAGTGAAATAAAAAAAGAATTGTAAATTATTAACAATATATACAAAGAAATCGAAAAACAGATTGCGTACACAGTTCTTGGACACCGTGTAGTAACTGTATGCAAAATTATTCGTTTTGTATTACTGGTTTGGATTATTGTGAATTTCTTATGAAACCTAACAAATGTTGTGACATGGTCTTGATTTTGTATAAAATACGAAAACGAAAAATGAATAAAATCTAAATTTTCTAAATCAATAACAAATTTAATCATATACTGAGAAATATTAATTTATATTTTTGAAAACAAAAAAGATAAAAATAACTTGAAACATTTAAAGAATTTATATATTCACTTAGTATTAAAATAAACATTTATTATTAAAAAATAATGAGTAATGAATAAAATCAGAACTGTATATTGCACAAAATGTCCATTTAAACATTAAATCCTGCAAACTTTTAACTGTTCGCAACTCCATGTATTCATGGCGTGGAAGCTATATACAGTTGCTCCTACGTGCATAAAAAGCTGTCTGTGTGGCCAGAATCATGCCGAGTTACACGTACTGAACTCATCAATGTATAATATTATTTGCAAAGTGCGATGAAGCGACAACACCAGCCTTTGTTTCACTTTGAACGGATGACCGGTCGGTCAAATACCCCAAGCAAGGACGTCGCGCGACGTCGTTACGTTTATATCAGTATTCTTTTCGTCACAATGTATGGCTTCTCGAGACATGAAACCCTCTAATATAACGAATACTGTCTGTTTTTGCGATATTGCGGTTATTTTTGACTCGTAAATATCATTAATTAGAATTAAAGAAGTTCAAGTATAATAACGTGTTTTGGGGATCATGATGAAATTATTTATAGAGACATACGTGTGCACATAAGCGATATACATACGTAACATCCAGTCATACATACGTACTAATTGTGGTAAAAAGGTTCAGTTCAAATTAAAGAATTACATCATAATTATATTAAATAAAAATGTACTCAAATTAATACATGATTACGCATTTTTTAATTAATCTGGTTTTTTGTACATGCAATCAATTTTTATTTTTTTTTGTTTATACATTTTAAATTTATCTCATAAAAAAAGAAAATAGTAATTATCTACATTTTAATGCTTTTAAGTATCTTTTACACTTCAATTAAATATGAAAATAAGATTTTTTTTAATAACTGAATAATTTTTACCTCAATTAGTATGTATAAGTTATAATATATAACGCACGCACGCACACGCGCACGCACATTAAAGTTCCCAAACTACGGCCCGCGTGCCAGATTCAGCCCGTGAAAGATTTTTATGTAACCAGCGGACATATTTGATATTATATATAGGTATCCCTCAAAATAAGCTTGTTCGAGATACTCTTTTATCACTAATAGGTCGCAGAAAAATTTAGGATATTGTTTTAGATACACCATCATCACTCACATAGGTACGTTGAATAAGTTCATGTAGATTTTTTAAACTGTTTCGAACTTGATACCAAATATTGAAGAAGTAATTCAACGATCAATAAAGCAGACTCATTCTTCACATTAGTGTTTTTAATACTCATGTCAGTCTTGAGATATTTATTTGATACAACTTTGATTCTTGAGGTAGTTTTAAAACTATAAATAAATAAAAATGCTTTCTTTTCTTATACCTATTTTCTTGCAAAACAACCTTTAATTATCCATATTTAATTATTGTTGCACATACTTGATATATTTGTATTTTTTTATTATCTTACGAATAAAAACTCTTCCATTTATTCATTTTTAAGTATACTGTGTATAATTATAGGAAAATAAAATAGATGTTCTTTTAGATCCTGTCTGGTTAGCACTTTCCATGTACTTATGTGGACCTCTTAACAAAAGTTTGTAGACCTGTGTTATAAGATAGTAAGATTTTAACTTTCACAAATGAATTTCTCATTCACCTCGAAATCTCAAAAAATAGATTTTTTAAGTAACAGCTTCAAACATGATCGATTCGTCCTCAAAGTAATAATCAAAAATGATTAATAATCATTTATTAGAAATATTTGATCAGGATTTTTTTGTGGTTCGTGGCGTGAATGAGTTATTTTAATTACTATTCCACAACTTAAATTTGTCGTCCACAATAAGTAATTAATGGAACGATGACTATCATTAATTCACTGATTATAAACTAAACAACAATTAAGACTCTCTTTTGTTATTATTAACCCTTTGCATTTCAACAGTGCGTTATTCACCATCCCATTCTGTACATCATCTCGAACGGCCTGAGAAACACATATTAGTATCGGTATAATTATTTTTTGTATGGGATGTTTAGAAGTATCTTTGTTTTATTTTTCCTGTACTATTACAAATTTGGTGTTTTTTGTGGGTCAGAAAAATTGAGACAATTGACCATATTCATACTAGCAAAGATGAATTTGATTTACCGTTATTTTCATTTTATTTTTTATTTTTCCTGTATTAGTAAAAATTTGGTCTTTTTTGTGGGTCAGAAAAATTGAGACAATTGACCATATTCAAAGTAGCGAAGATGAATTTGATTTACCGTTATTTAGAGACAATTTTGATAATGTTATGAAAAACACAAACGAATTTATTAATACAATAATAGTGAAAGATTGTGATGAAATAATTGGAATAAAAAGACAAAAAATTAGAGTAATAGAAAGTAAAACTGATTCGGATGCCGTACAAAAAGAAAATATTTCTGAATGGGAATATATGTGACAGAATCTGAGAACATAGCAAGTAAAATAACATTTAGAAGTGGTGAAAAAGCAACAGGGTCACATATTACTGCAAATGTGATGGACCCATTTCATTTCTTCAACTTATTTTTTTACTGACAACCTGGTTGATGAAATTATAATTATGCTCGTAATAAACTGAATGACAAGGAGTTATAGTAAACAGCATTCAATTTGGCGAACATGGAAAGAAGGAAAAAGAGAAGAATTTTTTGCATTCATAGCTGCAATTCTTAATATGGGGATAATGCCACTTGCAAACATCCAAAAGTATATTAGTCAATGCAGGATAATAGTAGGATTCATTTTACACCAAACACATTTACCAGAAAAAGTTTCAACCAAATATTTTGGATGTTTCATTTGAAAATTATTATAGCCGAAAGTAAAGACATAAGAACTCGTGTAGAACGAGTTAGTTCTTTAATGGAAGACAAACTCGAATTTTTTGAAAGATTTTGTCCCCGGAAAGAATATTTGTATAGCTGAATCAGTTGTAAAATTCAAAGGGAAATATTTTTCGTCACTTACAATCCTGACAAATCGACCAAATGGGGAATAAGGATTTATGTACTCTGTGATTCTGCAACTGGATACATTTGTGGTATTCTTTCATATTATGGAAGTATATCAACAGAGAAGTTGACAAGACCAGATCTTCATGTGACAACCAGGATTCCTTTGCACTTATAAAAAATACTACTGGATAAAGTTCCTGGTGCATTAGGACACCAGATATTCATGGACAGATCCTATACATTTTTTCCCTAGCTGATGAATGATCAAAAATGCAATACCATTTAACCGGAACTACCCAAAAAAAAAACCGAAAAGAATTGTCAATTATCATTAAGAAACTAAAATTTGGAAAGAAAAAAACACTAGTATTTTGAAAACTAAATAATCTGATATTAGCATAGAATAATAAGCAAGTTGTGACCATGCTGAATAAATGGAACAATGCTGGAATAACTACCGTAAGGAGATTTGAACGAGATGGTGTTGAAATTCAAATTAAAAAATCAAACGTTATCCTAAATTATATCATATATATGGGAGTTGTTGATCGAGCCGACCAGTATACATCAACATACTGTTTTTTGAGGAAATCACTCAAATGGCGGAGCTAGTTCTTTTTCTTGGGATTATAAATATGCGCACTTAATTCCTATATATTATATAAACTTGTGAAAAAGCAGAGAAATGAATCTCCACTCAACCATCTAAAATACGTGAAGCTATTGATCAATCAATCAAAATTAGATTTTTGAGAAGACCGCGGGGCTGGGCGTGGTTCGACTACTCTCAATAGAAGTGTCTGATGAAATGGAAATCTTCATGTGAAGCTGACAGGCAAGATCAAAGATTGTAAAATCTGCTCTGATAGAATAAAAAAAAGGCAAGAAGCACTAAGCAGGATATTTTTGTAACAGTTGTCCCGAGAAACCTGTAATGCACCGTGGTAAGTTCTTTGTAAAATATCACACCAACGAAGATTATAAAGCTTGAGACATAAATATTATATTTTTAAAATATAAAAATGGAAACAAAAAAGTTATTGAAATAAAAGAAACGTTGAAATAAAAAAGTTATCTTCAATTTGAGTAGATATGATTTTTTTTGTTTTCCTGAAAAATATTGCGGAGTTGCTGGTTTCGCATAGGAAAAAAGCTTGGAGTGCAGAGGGTTAATTCATTGTTGCATACGGTGACATACTGGAACACTATTTTTAAATCTGTATCTAATATTAGGTAATTATAGAGTGAACAAATGCTAACAAGTATTTTGATTCATATATATTTCTATACAAGCGCTTGCTTGTATAATGAGCTTATTTTACCATTACATCCAGTCAATTCTGTATTTTCTACGAATTTTACTCTTTATGTCATTAGTGGTAAATATCGTTTTTCTGAACTAGCAAAATTGAGCGTCGTCAATAGCAATTAAATACATTCTCTTTTCCACAAATTGTTTTCTTATACGTGAATACTTCATGTATGTGAATTTTCTTAGAAATTTTGAAATGAGAAATGCTTATTACAATTACAATTAAATCAGTTGAAAACATGCCATTCGCTTGGTAATATGGCTAAAAATAACATACAGTGTTTGTCTATTTCGGGGAAAATCGAAATTGGTTGTGATTTATAACGAAGCGTAAATATATCGAAATTTGTTAAAAACATCGTTGACATTTTCAACAATAGCAACTTTATTGAAAAATGAAGACTGTAATTTATTTAGATTCAAAAAAATCTCAGGGAAATGACAAAATAATAAAATGTCACTTTGCAGATAACATCCAAGCGCTGATCTAATTCTTTATAATGATGAGAAGTGTTGGATTTTTCATCAGCAAACTGATATTAAAGTATCAAGTAGAATATTTTGTGAAATAATTTAGATATTTTATTGGTAGAGGCGATCGTGTTAAGAAAATATATAATATTGTCTATGATAAAATAAGTGGAGCATTTCAAGTTTTTGATTCAAAAAGGGCCGTTGTCCTTTTCAATGAAAATTGTAAAGTGTGAAATATAGTTAGAGATGTATGAATCGATTTAATGTTTATGAATCGAGAGCTATTTATTTGCGAGGAATGAAGCTAGTGAAGTGAGTGGGAACGAACAACTTCAAGGAGTTTCTCTTCTTTCAAAAAGGTTGGAATTTTATAAAGATTTTTCATTCCTTGCCTCCCTTATAAATGAAGGTAAGAAAAATTATTTACTGAGTAAAAACTTTAAGAATACTTTGTATTTTAAATATCAGTTATTTTTGTATACTAATTTGTGATTAAGATTTCTACAAATATTTATAAATTACGATTTTCGCCATATAAATCTATTGAGTGCCAATGTCAAAACATCCACAACCAACACTCCTTTTTTGTAAATATTGATCATAAGGAGCATTTTAATATTTTAATTTTGGGATCAGAATTAGAAAAAATGTAATAAATAACGTTTAACCATGGATCGATATATATATATATATATATATATATATATATATATATATATATATTTATATATTAGATTGGTAGAAAAATAATTGCGGTTTATGACCTTCAAATACTCAAATTCAATGACAAAACCCGCAATTATTTTCCTACCGACCTAATATATATATATTCCTAGGACCAGCTTTTTGATATGGTGTGTATAGCGTTGTTCAAATTGGTAAAATTATACACAGGAATAATTTTTCTAAGAAATTAAAGCGTTCTTTATGACGTATCTCTTCACATGACTGTTACAGAGATGCTAAACATGCACAAATATGCATTAGTTGCGTTGTTAATTATAAGAAGTGCAAACGTGTTTTAAGTATTAGTTATTGAAATTTATTTTTTCGTAACTCTAACTTTGATCGTTTAAATTATAAATTTTGTGTTTAGTAATTATGCTTTATCGTAAAAAAATATTAACATTATTTATAAAAATTAGGGGCAAAACGAGTAATTTGACAGCATCAAAAACAGCAGAAATAAATGTAATTGACATGAATACTTATTCAAATCGAGAAATTGCTCGAAAGTTGAACATATCTGAATCGTCTGAGAGGCGAATCAAAAAGTAAATTGAATTAATTCAGGAATTAGAACCTCAAAGGTAGAAAAAGTGTGACCGAAAAACTATTTTAGTCCGAAGTCACAACGATGCTTGAAGATTTGCCTGGAAAATCGGTTTTCACTACGAAAGGAATTAAGTGAAAATTTGAAAGCACTAATATATATATATATAGGTATGTACCTGAGTGAACTTTAAGGCGCATACTTTCTGAAATGAACTTCAAATTCCACAGACCCGCTCGGAAACCCATATTAACAGATGCTATGAAAGTGAAACGTGTCATGTAGGCAAGAGATCATAAGAATCGAGATTTGAACTTCTGGATATCGATAAATATTCTTTTTAACACATTGTTATTCTAATAAAATGTCTGTTTTGAGTTTTAAATTCAATGATTATATTTTTTTCGTTTTATTTAAGAGTTGTTGACTTCTTCTGGAACAGTTCAACAATTGTTTACCTGGAAATAAGCTCATGAAAGACAGATTAACATTGTTGCTAAGAGCTATGCACCTGGTGATTTCAAATTCAAGCCTTTTCGTGCAGCAAGTTTCGTGTATCATTTACAGACACCACGTGTTTTTAGGCAGCATAAAATAATAAAAAATACACTATGGGTTAATTAGTAGTTGAACAGTAAGGCATGGGTCACTAGGGTCATCTTTACTGAAAACACCAATGATGTTCTTGGTCTTTCGATTAAGGGCCACTTTACTAAAAATACCCCACCTCAAGGAACTTCTTCTCCTTAATGTTTCTGGTCACGACCTCGGCTTATCCTTTCATCTAATGT
>CM068318.1:33113455-33165955 GCA_034766995.1 Acanthacorydalis orientalis | reverse complement strand
ATCTCAATTTTTTCCAATGAAAGTGTTATTTTATTGTGTTCATGTTAATACCATTTTAAAGTGTATTTTCGGTCTGTATTTTGGTAAAATCGACTTTGCTTTCATTATTAATTGAGATATTGAATTAAAGATAGAAAAGAAGCAAATAAGATCAATATTTTAAGTTCAAAATGGGCGGTAAAGCAGTAGAAACTGCTCGTAAACTAAACGATACTTTTGATGTGGCTACTGTTGAGGAACGTGCGGTGTACTGATGGTTCCACAAATTTCGTGCTGGGGATGAAAGTCTTGAAGATGAAAGAGGTTCCGGGCGTTCTTCTTTAGTTCATAACGACTAACTGAAGGCGTTGGTTGAATCAGAACCACGTACAACAATTAGAGAGATTGCACAAAAGTTTAGTGTTAGTTATCCAGTAGTTCTAGATCACTTAAAACCTCTTAAATTAAAAAATGTATATAAATTTGAAGGTCATAAACCGCAAAATTACTTTTATACCAACCTACTATTTTAACTATTCTTGCATAAATTATTATAGAAAGATAATTGTTACATTTTATTTTATTTATATATGAACTTAATTAAGTATATATGAACTTGTATACTTTTATGAAGTTGTTTAATTATATTTTGTGCACTCACTTGAAACTATTTATATTATTACGTTTTTATTTTAAAGAAACTAGATACTAGTATCTATATTTACCATCTATTATTTCTTAAAGTCGTAAAAAACATCTATCTTAGATTGAAACGAAGAGATATTTAAATAATTATGCAATAAAATTTTCAACAGTAATAACAATCAAGATTCGTCTTCATCTACTGACGAAGTGAATGTTGAAATAAATTTTAAACTATCGTTCACCAGTCAATCGGTATGATGACACTAATATATGTTTATTGTTGACATAATAACTATTTAAACTTTTTTCTTTGTTTAATAGAAAAACTAACCATTAATCCTTTTTGTTGTGCTGACCGCGATTCTCTAAGGGAGAACACACCTCCGCCGACACTAACTTCACGCCACAGCCCCGATTTAGCAGCTCCGCCACAGAAAGCACCACGTGGGTGCATCATGAGAACTCCGTTTGTTGTCAAACCGTCAATTTCGCGTCCATCTTGCCATTTGGTAGCCTTTTCCTATAAAAAAATAAATTGTATTTAGGACGAAATTAACTTATATTAAAAAAAACTGAAAAATAAAATACATTGGAATAAAACATTTGCAGTGAAGAAGTTTTAAATAAAGAAAGTGAAATTGTTTTTAACATGAATTTACATTAGACAAATACAAATACTGTTTGAAATAAAACACTGTCGTCGTTCTCTTTATTAGCAAATGTTTTTTTTTCAAAAAAAAAAAAAGATTCGACTGTTTTTCATAACAATGTATTAAAAGCACTGGAAAGCTGGAGATATTTTAATATTTGAAAAGTAAAAAAAAATACAATATATATATTTCCTAAATTCATCCTAATAAATCATTCGAAATTTGTATTAACCCTTTCCATTCGACCGTCTCTTCTGGGCGGACATTGTAAATGTAATAAATAACAATATTTTTTTTTTTTATAAAACATGAATTAATAAATACATTTTTGAAGTTTCATTTGAATAATTAAATTATTTACAATGCTATATCATTTTGTTTGAAGTTATTTGTTACTTACTAATTTGTAAAACAATGTGTTTAAGTTGCTGGTAAGTGAGGTGAAAAAATCTCCTAGTGCAAAGGGTTAAAGTATATTCACCATGTAAAAAAAATGATTTGCTTATATTTATCAGTCTTGTCGGTATTTAATTTTCAATCAATATTATACGAAAATATAGTTTAAATTTATATTTCAATTTGCCTTTATGTGGAATTTTCGATATTAAATAGAAAATTGTGTGATTTAAATAGTATTTTATTTTTTCAAATCCATAACCACTTTTGCAATTCTATTCACGCTATATTTTAATTATAAATTAAAATGTTCTTCACTGCAGTCTTATTTAGTAATTATTGACATTCTTATCAGAAAATTGGTACTATATCTCAGTAATTGTTTTACACATTTGCATTTACCTATTACCATAACAGCAAAGAAATTTATGTTTTTTATCGTTCTTGTAATTTTCTTCGATAATATAAAATTATTTTGTAGTTCATTCCAATCAGTCAACGTCTGACAGATGACTGGTCGAAGCGACCAGTCACAAGCTTATATTGGCATTTTTCAGTGTTTTTAAAACGAAGTGTTTACGTTTTTATTTCATTTTTTATAAATTTTATATTTCCATATTAAAATCGAATTATATTATTAAATTATGAGGCTAAAAAGAATAATCCACTAATAAAAGACAACGGAAAACTATTCTTTTTGTACTAAAGATTGAAGAACATTGAAACGATTACAATTTTCAGATTGATTCATTAAGGAAAAATATTATTTGGTTTACTTGTACTTAGTGTATATTGTTTCTAGTCTATATAATATTACAACTGTAAGGGAGATAATATAGAATTGTCGTTTCTTGAGATACGCAGTATGAGCTGATTTGTTTAAATAAGGTTAATTATTACAGAAAAAATGTTGATGTGGATGAAATATCCCTTTGTACAGGCTGGATTAATAGGAATTTGTACACAAAGAATGTTTGCTGTTTAATTATTTAATATCGAGAAATAAATGGTACAAATTTAAAGAGAAAATATCTGACAAGTGCATAAAATAGTGCAATTATCCACGTACTACAAATACTGTACGTATTTACGGTTCATTGCACTTTTCGCCATAGAAATTTTGATTCACGACAAACGAACTGATCAATTCTTATTTGATGTGCTAACTAAAACTGTTATAGTCAAATTTAGAAGAAAAAATCTAAAATGATAAACGTAAGTAAAAATATATATGAAGATATAGCAAAGATTGTCATAATAAAAAGCATTGAAAGAATTTCTCTCCTATTTAGAAAATTAATAAATATGATCATTAGATTATATATTAAATTGGATTGGTAGAAAAGTCATATCTTAATTAATTTGTAGCACTGGTGAAATTATAAAACAATTTTCATATAAACTGTTAATAAATCTGAAAATAATTGATATTTTAACAAAAATTAAAAAAAAATCAGTGTTTATATAAAGAATGAACTCTTCTTAAGACTGTACACTGACAATAACGCCATTTACACTACGGTAAGAACCATCGAGAAAATCCGGTCTCGACTACAGGTTGTCCTAGATAAAATTTCCAAACCTTGAAAATCAAGCTCAACGTAGTGACAACTGGAAACAATTTCCTCACTAAGTGGAAAGAAGAATCCAGGGCGTCTAAACATGAATGGAGTCGAAGTCCCTTTGAGGGATTTCGTAAAATACCTAGGCGTGCACATGGGTGGGGTGAGGGTGTTATAAGAGGGTGTAGCATGTACATGTAATAAAGCGTATGAAGCAACGGTGCGTCTATATTTTCCCGGTCAGGCCAATGCCTGACCGAGAAAATTTGGAGGAAACTTGTCTTCAGTACCCAAACCTATTGAAGTTTGAGTGCTGAAAACAAGTTCACGTCATACAAGATGGCGATCAGACTGACCATGGCGTAAGCTTTATCAATCTGACGGAATACTTTCAAGACAAACATTAACGACATGCAGAAGGTTCAGAATAAAATCTTAACGTTGGTGATAGACAAAGAATGAAGTTAGCCAGGTCAGCACTTCACGAGAAGGCCGAAACTAGCATGGTTGCATATTATATTGAGAACAGTACCTAGAAGTATTACAGCAGCAAACATCTCAGTAATTCGCTAACTGAGAAACTAACAACAGACAGACTACCTACAGCAAAAATTATATCATGTAACTCTTTGACATATAGTGACATGACAAATGTCCCACCTTTTCAGTGCTTGAACGTGCATGGTGGGACTTTATTCATACTACCTTTAAATCGTGAAATTTTTAGAAGCTGAGAGGTTAACAGTCTGTCTAATCTATTTAATGTACTAAGACTCTACCAACATATATCAACGTGGGGTATTGTTAATCAACAAATTTATACTTGGCAGTATGAGTTCGTCACTTCATTGCGGTGTTATTTGCATTGATGTATTAATTACTCTTAATATACGCTTGATATCGTAAAGGTAAGTTTTATTTTCTTATATTTGATTCTAATATAAACGAATGTATGATATTAGAAATAAAAAAAAAAACTTATACCTTTCTTGTAAATGATGAAAATATATATGGTGGGACTGTACGAGTCCCACCATGTATATTTTAAAAAATGTTGAATAACCAAAATTTTCACTTTTATTTAGTTTGATACTTTTATAATTTTCGTGAACAGACAGTACATTTTGATAAGTATTTTACGAATGTCAACTTGATGGGAAATTTGAAGATAAATCAGTGTTTACGGTGTCGTAAATAAAACGAGAAAGAAGTACGGATGTTCAATGCTAGCAAGGGTAAAAAGAGTGGAAAATAAGAAACTTTTGTAATAGTAACACAGGAGTAACTGTAGCAAAATGGATTGATAATAAAGAAGTACATATTTTATAAAATTTTCACGATTCAAATCAGACTTCCACAATACAAAGAAGGAATAATAATGGGTTTCAAATATTGATTACTTGTCCCTGTTTAATAATTGGTTATAATACTAACATGTATGCAGTGTACATATTTGACCAATTAATATTAAATTATAAGCTAGATCGTCGCAGTAAAATGATGGCATCACATACTCTTCTTCTTTCTGAATGCAGCTGTAGTCAACTCATCCATTATTTATAAAAACTTTGATGGAAATAATGATGATAAGTTTAAAAACTTTCAAAGGGCAGTGTGCAGAAGATTTTGCAGCTCAAACCCTAATTGTAAGGAATACACTATCTATGCCAAAAATACATTTAAAAATTAGTAAGTCAAAACTTGTGTCAAAAATTCGAAAAAAGGACTTTAAGAACCAACCAAAATGATGTACTCGAAGAAGAGATGCACTGTGAAGAACTGAGAGAAAAGAAATACGTACTACATAGTCCTGCAAGGTCTGCAAAGAACCTCTTTGTATGGAAAAAAGAATGTGTTTTAAGAAGTATCACCAATCAACTTAAGTTGCTGATAAATAATATTTAAGCTGAAGTTGTATGGTAGGACTGAATACATCTTTCCTTATAATTCAGTAATAAGCGAAATTTATTTTTGTTTTTATTAACTTGTGTAATTTTGTATTCAAAATAATTAAAATAAAACTATTGAGTTACATTTTATAAAAATATTTTTTTTTTGAAACGAGACATTTTATAGTAAAATCCTGTGCTCTAAAGAAAAAAAGATCGAATCGTCCACCAATGCCGTAAAAAACCATTTGTGCAGTCGTACTATTTCACAGAGCCGTGACAAACGCTACTGACGATGTCACGCCGGCAGTGAAACAGGCTCACAAGATCTGAGGTACTATCCTAGGTGTTGGGAGACACAGAAAAATTATTATCAGAATTTTTTAAAAAAATATTCCAAATATTACATGATTTGAGAGGATCAACAGCTATAATAAGATAATATTTCATATTAAGATCAAGTCTGGTATAGGGATCTTGTGACCCCGAGAACGGTCAATCAATATTCAAGGCAACTTACTAGACACAACACAAGTGTAAAATACTCTCAGGTTCATGAAGAAAATGTTTTAAAGAACCGATCATCAAAAATTTATTTATAATTTCAGTTTCACTTTCAAAGATTTATGTACTAATGGTCGAATTAATAAAATTCAAGGAAACAATTCCAAATGCAACAACTTGACAGGATAAAAAACAACAATAAGAAATGAATGTATTATTAAGAAAATATATTATTGTTTACTTTTATATTTCAAATAAAAATAATTAATAATGAAAGCACGCAGCATACGACATTTGAGCTGTATTGCCAAATCTTTAACCATCCTGTAATTCGTAGTGTTAAATGTTTTCGAATATTTTTTCCGGCAAACACGTGACTCAATTACAGGACAGGTAAGATTTTAAAATATACAACTAAGTAAATTTTATACCTAAATATGTTTTTTTAATAAAAACAAACTTTTTACAGAAATGATCTTGAATATTAATTATAAAGGATTGATTAAATCTAGTTAAACTCAAGGCAGGTTAGGTAGATACGAATTCTTATTTACTGATACGATATATTTTTTGTATATTAAAATGTGTTTACACACACAAACGCATATATATATATATATATATATATATATATATATATATATATATATATATATATACACTAATAGCATCTGATATTAGAAAAAAAATTTTATGGTTGTATTTAATTAACAAATTTCAAACGAATGTATATTATATAATTACCATTAACGTTAATTTAAAAATTATCGTTAGTATAAGCAAATATCTAATTAAATGTGAAGATAACATGAAATATGCGTTAGAGAATGTTTTCGATTATCATCTTAATTTAGGCCGATAAATTTATATCGTACACAATTTATATTAAATACTATTCACTTTATTATTGATCGACGTTATTATCTTGTACTAAATATAAAACACTCAGCTGTGATTTTATACAAGTGCTTCATATAACATGAAATATTAGTGAAAATAACACTGACATTTGTTTTTGAGATGGTTTTATACAAACTGTACTTTTACGAAATTACAGGCAATGACGTATTTAGTAAACATGTACATATTTTTTACGTCGCAAAATATTGATTTATAAATTTTGTATTGATACAATACTTACATTTCTTATCTGTTATATATATATATATATATATATATATATATATATATATACACAAAATAATCCAGAGATATACAATGTAATATTGTACTTCATATGAGCACATAACTGATAAATACATTTTAATCAAATAGGATACAAAATTAATTAAAAAGGGAATTGATTGAGTTGGAGAAGAATGTAAATTACTTTATATATTTACAATGAATTTTTGATATTTTTACGGACTGTACATTTTGTAAGGTTTAATAAAAGTTTAATGCGACTTTATATCAATTTATTGATTAAATAATATATTATTCATAAACGTACTGGTATGAATAACATATTTTTTTTGCATAATACATTATTAGAATTCAGATTAAATGCAATGAATAATGAATTTAATATTCGATTACATAAATAAGGTTACAATCTATTTTGTTATTTGACAATCAAAAGTTATTAAAAATAGAATTTTGGATAACTTATTGAACTTCACTCATATTTACTAAGAATGATATTTTAAATATTGATTAATAAGCTGTATCGAAAAAATATACCATATAACTTTTTCAAGTTCAAAAAGTCCACGAACGTTTAAATATATTTGAACTAATGCACAGAATTTTTTTTTACAAATTTGTTAATTTTATGAATAAATGTCTTAATATTCAGTTTTATTGTAGATATATACTAATTAAAAATAAGATATTAATAAAATAATCAATGTCTTCCTGTAACCATATATATATATATATATATATATATATATATATATATATATATATATATATATATATATATATATGTGTGTATAAATTCATTCGGTGCTTTTTTTTTATAGAAAATGAATGTTTACGAAAAAATGGGGTACATTTTAATCTTCTAAATAATCCCTATTATTTTGTATAACATTTCTCCATCTGTTGGGTAACTGACGAATCCCTTGCCGAAAAAAAGATGACCGCTTTCAACCGATGTAGTCGTAATGCACTTTCTGACCTCTTTCACTGTTTTAGCATTTTTTGTGCGTCACAATACCTTCCTCCAAAGCTGAAAAAATCATTCCCGATGAACAAACCCTTCTCAACTGAAATGTGAAAAGTATGCAATACCTAATTATATGTTTTTCGGACTCCATTATGTTAATTACTGTTTCGTGAGGTTATGCCAACTACTAGATCAAGATATACAGTGTTTTCAATGTTAGGATTAGCATTTAAAAATCAGAAGACGACGAGAAAATATTTTAATTTAAAACAGAATTATAACTGGTTCTATTTAAGGGCACCGAATTATTTTTTACCCCTAAAACACACTGACAATTCCTTACGTAAATTCGTAAAAATTTTTTACAAATAGAAAATCGAGTAAGAACAAAATTTAGTTTACGTTTTGTCTATCTTAAAGAACGACTATATTATGTGTTTTTATTATTAAGTACAGTTTCATCTTTTTTCAAAATAGAATCTATAAAAATGTTTTCATAAAAAGAATTGAATAAATGCAGCATTCCAGACACAATTTTTTATTTAGAACAGAAAATTAGATGAGATTTTCAGAAAGATATCAAATCACTATTTCGTTGATTTATATACAAAGTGTTTTTATTTAGTAGTACTCTTTTATTTGGTAACTATTCTAATATATTAAAAGATATTTAATTTGATCTACCTTACAGACGAGTATATCAACAAAAAGTGTCAACTAACTTCTGATAAAGATAGTTACAATATGACTTTTATTTGCTTCACTTGTTTACACTGTAACGACAGCCGATCTATAGGAACAAATATTTGCATTTCTGTTAAATCTTTATTCAGAAATTTTGTAGTAAAAGTATTTTTCTATATTAACCATGTACATTTCTGAACACTGGCTACATAAAATAAGAGATATAAGAACAAAGACCACAACACAAACCTTAATCATTTAAATGGACCAAAAAACAAAACAAATAAAAATATTTTATAAACTAACTTTGACATTACTTCCTTTTACGTACAATCAATTATTGAATGATCAGTCTATTTTATTTTTACATATAAGTAAGTTTAAAATTTATCTAGTATAAAAAAATTTTAAATTGTCGTACTTATCTATTGTTAATTTCGAATTCAAAATACACCAACTTTACTTGAAGAATATTTACATCTTATATATTTTTTTAACTAAGATAATATTTCAGTTTATTCAAGTGTGCATTATATACATGTACACACGCATGTACGCACGCACACATATAAGATTCCCAAGGAATCATTCTGATCGAATGCTTAATGAAGGGAAAAACGATAACTGGAGCCTATTATGCAACATTATTGGACCGTTTGAAAGAAGAGTTGAACGGTCAAGATTGGCGCACGAAAAAAGTTTTCATTCACTAGGACAACGCGCCGTCCCACAAATCGACCATCGCAATGGCGAAATTGCATGAATTTAGTTTCGAATTGATTCTTCATCCACCCAATTCTCCGGACATGGTTCCATGCAACTTCTCCTTGTTCCCAAACTTGAAAATTTGACTCGGTGAGAAGAAATTCTCGTCGAATGAGAATGCCCTTCACGGCTGTCAAATCGTATTTTGCAGACTCGCTGGACCAAGTGTATAGCCCCCATTGGAGACAATTTGGGTAATACAATAGATTTTTTCCAAAAAAAAGATGTTTAACTTAAATTCTTACCATACTTAACAAACAAACGACCCTCGTTATATAAATATGTATGTATGTACATGTATATATATGTATATATATATATATATATATATATATATATGTATATGTATGTATGTATGTATATATATATATATATATATATATATATATATATATATATATATATATATATATATATATATATATATATACACACACACATATAAAATCAATCACTGTGATTGGTTGTAACCTGAATTAGAATCCAATATTCAACCAATATTCCTTTTTATAAAAAATGATAGACAAAAACATATATTAGTGAAGAATAATATTCGGAAAAGAATAATTTTGGTTTCAAATATTTTGTTTTCCAGTTAAATGAACATTTCTGCGTCATATTAAGAGATGAAAATTAAAAAATAAACAATATGAGGTTTCAATAATGAACTGCATGGCCGTAACAATAAAATAAGAAGGAAAAAAATGACAGAAATTATCGAGACGTTTTTAAAACACCGATAGAAATTTTAAAGGATTTAATTCTGTCGCTGTCCTCAATTATACCAAGATAGTAGTAGAAAATAAAAAATGACCTGGATACAGTACTGAAACTGTAGATGTATGAAGAAAATAGAGAAAGAAGCAATTTTATCTACAATCATAGAATTTGCATCTACAATCACATGTAAGTACAGACAAATAATTTTGCCACTGTTTTAATTGTGGTATACTAAAGAGCACTCATGTAGAACTCGTTTGTTCTGTCACTGCCATCTGGTTTCATTCTGTTATGGCTTTTAATTTATAGTTCTACCCCATAGTTATTATATAGATAAATATGATAAAAACATTTAAAAGTAATATTTTAAACATAATACAATATTTTCCATAAAAAATAAATCAAGAAATGTAATATAACGAACAAAAGATTAAAGCATTTAATAAAAATATCCCAGATTTTTTTCAAAATATAATCAGAGAAACAAAATTCATCAGTAATATTTTAATCACACATTCCTTTTTATTAGATATTTTATACTAATTCGCACCACACAAATAATAAAATTTTAATTAAGTTAATTACAGCTTGTCAATTTCGGATAAATTTTTCTTTTTTCAGAAATATATTTTGTAAAATAATATTTTTTGTCGCAGACGACAGACAAACAGGACACAGAAATCGCATTTACGAAGTTTACTAAAACTTTTCTGTATTAAAGTATTTCATTTTACAGATTTTTGCTAATTGACTTCTGAATCATCCATATCTATGTCAAAAATATGTATTACATAATATAAAAACATTCATAATTTAATACAAAATGTAGATTTTTATAATATGCAAGATGTGATATTTTTAGAAAAAAAAATAATAACTAACTATATCTGAACCAGATGTGTCATTTGTATACTTTTTACGTTGTCTTTTTTTTGTGAATTAAATGTGAGCGTAGATAATAATTTTTTTTTTAGGAAATAAAAAAGTATGTAAATAAAAGATTACCCTACGCAACAAAATACCAAGTAGTGTACGTGAAAATGATAGTTCTTTTAAAAATGATAAATATAATTTTCACAGATGAATTATTTTTTTCACACCCAAAACCAAAAGACTTTTATAATCAAAAATGTTCAATAAATTATTATTACGTGAATTACTTATGAGAACTTCATTGAACTGAGAATGTTAAGGTATAGAAAATCGAAATTTAGATTTTTCTGCACTTCGGCGCTCTGAGAATGATGATATTTTCATCGAAATGCGCATGAGCAACAATCAAAAATTATCAATAATTATTTTAGTAAACATTTTTGGTTAGAAAAAATTAGCAGTTTCTGACGTGGAAGAGAATTTATTTGTTATTTTAACCAGTGTTGGGGGCTGTATTGTATTAATTTAATTTTATATGCAACAGAAATGATAATTAATTCACCAAAATTACATTTATTCAGGTACCGTTCGTCGCTTTGGATCTCTAGAGTTCCTATTTTCCATCACTAACATCAATAGATGAGATGTTACCTACAGGTATTTTATACAATTCTTAGTAGTTTAAATTTTACTTAAAGATAACACAGCTGCTGAAATTGGTAGTGGGAAACTGACACTTAAGTGATCCAAAAGAACAAAGGCTAGTAGAATAACGCACAAAAGTATCTCAAGTATAAAAACATACAATTATAATCTCTATATAATAAAAACCCACCTTTTTTGTCACTTTGTCCTGCGGACAAAGTGACGAGTATCTGTGGCGACAAAAATGTTTGCTTTGTCAGCTCATAGGTTTTAAGTTTAATTCATTTAGCTTCGTGATTAGGTATTTTTTATGTTTAAATATGTTGTAAAAACTAATAAATAATTTTTTCTTCCTATCCTTCTTTCTATTTGCCCGTCAATTTTGATGGGATATATACTAGTTTTACAAATATATTTCTACAATGACTGAATTCTGACAATACTGTACAAATAACTATTGTGATATTTTGATACAATAATTATTTTAGCACGAATGGTTAAACCAATTCATAATTGTCAAAAAAGTTTACTTAGAGCTACATTGAACCCTAAATAGTAATAATTATAGAATACTAATAAAGATGTGAAGTAAACGGGGTAATATTTACGTTAATAAATTGCATCATAAATATACCTAATTACATTTTCCAGAGGATTAGCTTTTATTGAAAGCCGTTTAAGGTGAATAATAGTTTCATGTTTTCTTTTACACGCAACACGTTGTTTTCTTTAAACAAGTCCATACATTACAATTCAAAGCGACAGGGTTTATACTTGAGCTGTTTGTGTGTTATTTTAGGTTGTGGATGTGCGATAAGTGTTGTCGAAACACTAATGTAAATCATTAGAAAGCTTTCCATTTAAATGTAAATACAGAATTAAAAACATGCGGTTCGAATACTTTTGTAAATTGTTTGAATTTTTAGTACAAAAAACGTATACTTAGTATGTCATCTGGTTCATATTACGGTATCATTCATATAAATCTACTTAAGTTTTATAAATATTTTGGCCGCTTATAGTTTTTGTAATAAAAATTATTTTATATTTCGAATACTTATTGTAACGTACTATTTTGTAAGAAAAGAAATTGGAAATATCACTTGTGCATATTACTGTACGGTACACTTTTTTGATATTATGTGACACAAAACCCATTAAATTCAACACAAAGGTAAAATGGATGTCATAATGTATTGATGGATTATATCAACAATATGCATTTTTTTATTAACCTTCTTTGTAAAATATTTCAGTAAATGCTACACGTTTATTATATATATATATATATATATAAACATTTCATAAATACAGGGGCAAAATATAAATTTACTATTTGTTCTTCATATAACTTTTTTAATCCGTGTCGTTATAAAAGAACAGTGTATTAACCAATTTTACAAAATGTGTGTGCATGTGCATATAGAGGCATAGATATACACACACATGAACAAATAAATTTTCATTCATTAATGAACAGACATTAGACAAGGGGGCGTAACTTTCGATTGCACCCTCCTGAAGTTATATTTGTCCCCCTGTTAGAAAACCTTTGTGACCGCTTGCAGTTTGTGATCACCTCTCGTGTTTCTCATGATACTGATAGCATGAGTCATGAATTTTCATGTTCATTACAAAGACAAAAAGTTCAATCACCTGTGGTTTATTATATATTAGTATCACTATATTTATTCCGGAAGCATAATTGCGAGTTCAATGAAACGTCTAAGATACGGTGAAAAAAAGAAATATATTTAAAAGAAAATACTGTGGACACTTACACATTTTTTAGTTGTCTGTTTATATCTATAATTTTATAAAACGAATATAATAATTAAGCGATTTTAAAAATAGCAGAACTTGAAATACGTTCAAGTTTTTGTTTTTTTAATATAAAAAGATATAAATAATTTGCTCAGAAAAAAAATGAATTTGTAGCATTAACAATAATATATGTGCAATTTAAGTATTTCATCTACAGAGGAAAAAATACAAAAATTGTCAAGATAATCAAATGTATCTTTTATAACAAATATTTGGATCGATTGCAAAATATATTATTATCAATGGAACATTTGTTACTTAGCATCAATTAATTAAGAGAAAGAGATTCGAAAAAATAATATCAAGAGTATATTTTTGAATGCAGTTACAAAATTCGAAGTAAATATATTAATTTGTTATTGAAAAAGCTCGATTGCAATAACAAATAAATAACAAAATACACATCATAGTGTAAAGTTAACATATACAGTAAATATGAAATAAATAAAAAATGCGAGATGCTAATGAAAAAGAATCAATGTCAAACTTATTGACAAATGTCAATAGTCATTCTAATTAAATAAATTTCATACAAATGGCAATAATTATGTGTTACATTCATAAAATTATGTTACATCTATTTTTATTATATAGAAATGATATGCCTTTGAATGAAATAAAAAAATAAACAGTATTCTTTTAAGATTCATTATTAAAATTAAAAACGAAATAAGCAAATAGGTTTCTCGTAGAGAAAATCATTTAAAACAGATAAGCAGGAGTATATCAATATCGGAGACCACACAAATACTGAACATAATACACACATACAAATAATATATTTTTGTTTATTAAAATATGAAATGATGTGAAGTGAGTGATTAAAATATTAAAATATGAGATGAAGTGTTTTGTTTTTTGTTTGAACTATACTGAGTTATATGTCTCATATCGACTTACATATGGTGATTCAATTTAGGTTTCCACAAGGAAGTATTAAAAAAGAAAAGAAAAGTCCTGTTATTTTATATGTAGTATGTGAGTTCAATTCAATACTAAAATACAATTGAACTAAAATACTTAATGAAGGATAACATTTTTTTTTAATATTGTCGTATGCAAGCCTAAGTTGAATCACCTTTATATAGATCATTAAACAAATCTACTATATATTAATACAGACAATAAATGTAAAAACATTTACAAACCTATTTTTTAAACTTTTTATTTTTACAAATTAAAAAACAGTAACACTCCCTCTCTCTAATTTATATATATATATATATATATATATATATATATATATATATATATATATATATATAAATTAGTGTATTTAAGATCTAGATGTTGAACTCGTTAATGACCTAAATTTATTTCTAAATTTATTCTCTCTCTTAATATATATATATATATATATATATATATATATATATATATATATATGAAATTAAATTAGTGTATTTAAGATCTAGGTGTTGAATTCCTTGATGACCCATATTTAGATCCAAAATTTAATTATTTTCACGTTTTTGGACCATTAAGAGATTGGAGAAGAAATGTTTCTTTCTTATGAAGTGGTGGTCATAAATACGTTGGAAAAGAGAACAAAAACTTTCTTCCAGGAAAGAATCCAGACGTATATTAGGTGTTAAATTAGTAGTATAAAAGTAAGGGAGGGATTATGTAGTAACTTTAATAATAATCCCTGTATATAAATTATTTTTTTTTCTTAAACGATCTTTACTTTTTTATTAATTAACTACCTTCGTACTATGAAGGGTTTTTTTTTTAAAAAAAACTCAAACAATAAAAAGAACGAAGTTATCAAACTTAGTATGTACGAAGTGTGAACACCACCTCGTAATTATTTATGTTATAGACTGTATATATACATCAAAAAATTAACTACATGAATATCAATACATTTTTATAATCCAATTTTGGGATATATACTGTATTATATATTTACCTATGTATGTATATAGTACACACGCATACAAATATACATATGCCTCACTAGGATTTAATCAATAACTTTTTCAAAAGTATTTATTAAATGCTTATATAATTGAAAAAACAAAACCTAAATTATATCATATTTAGAAACTAATTAAAAGTTATTAACATTTATCTTTTTGTTAACTCGAAATTTAATTTATTAAAATAATTCAAATATAGTGAAAACTAATATTTTTCGATTTTAATCCCCTACTCCCTTCGCTCGCCAACCCTCCCTCGCCGCGAGGAGAGGGGTCCTCGTCCCCACCCCGCTCACTCACCCCTAAAAATCACAGAAACGGACAATTATACGCACAAATGTGTGTAAAATTTAAGTCGAAATTTTTTTAATGGAAAAGTTTATAAAAATTAATAACAAAATATAATGTTAAAATGTGTAACAATTTTTTTACTCTAAAGCAGAGGTTTCCAATCTTTTTCACACAGTGACTTCTTATAAAAAAATATTTTTTATCGACCTCCCTGAATATTGGAACTATTATTATTACGCCTCCCTCGTGTCAATAAAATACTTCATGTGAATTTTGGAAGAAATATTTGTAGTTTTGAAAATGATAACAGATGATAGTGAAATTTTTTTTAAGAATTTTTAAATGACTGTATTTAATAAATGATTATTATTAAGCGTGTTAATAATACACAGGAGTACATTGAAAACAAAAATACAGTTAAATTTTTACAATAAAATTTAATAAATTATATTTTTTTAAAAACAAACAGTAAATATAAAAGTATATAAATTATAATACAATTTATAATTGAATATAAATATATCTATTAATTCACTAATGTTTGTAAAATATGTTCAATTTGTTTATCGACCTTTTGGAGTTTATCGACCAGTTGGGAACACCTACTCTAAAGCTTAAGTGAATACAATATTTTGAATAAATGTTATCAGTTTTACATTGAAATTGTATCGCACCGTTGTACACCGTGAGAGAGCTACACATACATGTGAGTGATGTTAACCAATCAGAACAGAGATCATGCGATATCCATCAACCAATCATTGATGATTGAGAATGGAAATGGTAACGTGTTACTTGAATAGTGCAGCAAGGAGAGCGGCGTTGCAAAGAGGTGATTTATAAGAAACAATCTTTTTTATGGAAATTTTAGGATGCAAGTATTTTTTTATATATAGAAAGATATTACATTGCTCTATATATTTTTTAAGTAAGCATACATCTTTTTCTCTCGCACCCTCCTCTCTCTCTCATATATATATATATATATATATATATATATAAAAGTATATATATATATATAATATATATATATATATATATATATATATATATATATATGTACAAGGATATAAATATAAGAATATAACGAATAAAAATAAATAATGAGACACATATTTTATACTGCAAAATAACACATTTGTTCTATGTCAAACGACGCGTGCTTTGAAGGCCATTTCAAAAGAAATTTCTATTACTTTTCAGTGTTTTGTACAGTAACTATATTGTGGAATAAATGTAGAATATTAAAAGGAGTGTTTTAAAGACATTGAAAAATTAAATTCAAAAGTTAAGATATTTTTATATAAAACCAGTTTGGATATAGGTCACGTCTGGATTTAAAAATGACCTGGATATGACTTTAAAGGTATATCTGAAAATATATATAAACCAGACATTGATATACTTTGTTGGGTAAATTAATACATTTATAAAATGGAAATGGTAATTACTATATGAGAAAATGTGTAAAATATTAATTACATTTAATATTTACTTTACCAATTAAACAACTTAAACACATTAAAACTTTTCAACCCACACAACATCTTGACTTATATTTAAAAAAAAGTGTCATGTACCATCCTATTTTTTAAAATCATCTGTTATTTAAATAGAATAGATATGGAATAAAACTGAAATTATGTGTAAAAGTATTTCTATTTCTTTCTGTTTACAGTTTATATATTAAAATAACAATTTTAAAAACGATGTTTGGTATTTATAGTATTACATACATGAAAACAAATCTTTGTTGTTCAAAGTATTAGATTTTACATGGCAGATTTGGCAAATATTCTGAATAACACGATTTTTTACTATACTTAATGTAATTTAGAACTCTCTCTCTTTCTATATATATATATATATATATATATATATATAAAATAAATGGATTTTTTTTTGTATTTTTATTAAAACCTCTTATAATACGATTATTTTCAAACTGTACATAAAAGAATATAGATACGAGTACATGCACAAAAGACATTAACGTTTATTTTTTTCTAGAATGGAGGTTGTATATTTTATGATATGTTCTTAATTTGATTCTTGTTTCTAATTTGTTTTCGGATACATTTATAAAAAATGTGATCAATGGGTCTTAGTTTGAAGTGCGATTGAAAAATTTTAGACTACATTATTATATTTATTAAAAGCAATACCTTAATTATTATACAAATAATATTTAAAATTCAAAAAATAACTACTGAGCAATTTACAGGCAAAATCATAAATCCGTTAATAGAGGCTGGTTTATAAATGTTCATTTGTTGGTTAAATATAAATATTAATGTTTTTTTTAATGAAAGCAAATATCAGGTTGGTAGAAAAATAATTGCGGGTTTTAATCTTCAAATTAATATAATTTTTTCCTTTTTTGATTTTCCTAGTTGTTTTATGTGGTCCAAAATTGTTGGATGACTAAAGTCTAACTTTCGTGCAAACTCTCGAATCGTTGTACGTGATTATGATCAATTAACACCTTCAGTTGGTCGTCATGAACTGAAAGGACGTCCTCGAATTTTTTCATCATCAAGTCTCTCGTCCTCAAAATGAAATTTTTGGAACCACAATTGCATCGTACGTTCCTTAAAAGTACCTACACAAAAAGCATCGTTTACGAGCAGTTTCTGCTACTTTACTACCCGTCTTGAACTCGTATAAAAACTGCTCTTATTTGCTTCTTTTTCATCTTTAATTCAATAGCTCAATTTGAAACAAAATTAATAATAAAATCAAAGTCGATGTTACCAAAATACAAGCCAAAAAATGCACTTTAAAATGATATAAACATGAACACGATGAAGTGACACTTTTATTGAAATAATTAAGGTTTGAATTCAGAAAACAAAAACCGCAATCATTTCCCTACCAAATTACTGATATAATACAATATACTATTTTGAATAGAGACATAAAACACATAATGCCAATACTAAATGTAAGTTCGTATTTTACCACTCCGAATAGAAAATCAAGTAAGAGCAAAACATATTTTTGGAGATCTCAAAACATTTTATTTGGAATATGTGATATATATATATATATATATATATATATATATATATAATACACATGCCAAAAATTCATTCTAAAGGAATTTTTTATAGGTTCGCATTATTCAATCTAGTTAAAACATTCTTTAATTCAATATCAATGTAAATACCTTTATCAGTAAAATATTAAATTAATCCAGAGTTGCAGATACGAATTATTTACTTATGACAGAAAACGAGAGATGATTATTTTATATCGTTCATTAGTACGAAATGTATTTTTAAAAACTACTGTTACATTATTCATCAACTATAATACATTAAAAGGTTTTTAATTTGTTTTTATCTAGCCCATACTAACTGAAATGTTCAGGAAACTTTTGAGAAGGATAGTTCATAATACGCAAACATTATAATTTGTATTATTATCTCTGTTGCTCTGGTTTACATTCTAAAGGTGATAAATTTATAGGAAAAATATTCACATTCTCTCAATCCTCTATACAGAATTTTGAAAGAGAAATTATTAATCTGTATATTTTTATATTTACTTTCATGTTTTGTAATCTTGAATCGATAACTAATGTATAAGTAATAATGTATGATCAACATTTTACCATTTAATGAATCAATATTGCACGAAATTTGTTAATGTTGTGCGGACTATAGTTTGAGTAAATGCAGTTAAATAAAAAAATAACAAACTTAAATGACTCGATTTGAAGACATGTTAATCTTTTAAAGGCACTTTATAGGATAAAATGACTTATATTTGGAAATGTATCCATCTTATCTACAACAGAATATAAATATCCAGCCATAAATTTGATATCAAAGTAGTTAGATACGCTCGTTGGTCTGTTTATCGCACCCGGCAATCGTTTTCTATGATGCGCGATGAACGTGTTGAATAAGACAGTTGCAATTATCGCTATGTACTAAGTGCATGCTTTATATATTAGCAAGGCCGATCGTCGTGTCGGTCTTAATATACATCTCTAGTAGTATTGAACCGGCTATAGATGTTTCAGGACAAAGTATTGCGTCTCATTACTGATGCGCACTACTTTATCAAGAACGTCAGCTTACACAAGGACTTGTGTTTTTTAATAACAAAGAAGTGTGCCAGTTGACACGTCTGCAATGTACACATACAGCTAAATGTTGGCTATATATATATGAAGACACGTTGATGTTGTGCCCCAAGCAGTGATTACGATTAATGTAATTTGCACATTTTTCATAAGAAAATGTCGTGTCTATTATAGACAATTATATTATCAAAACTGACTGACAGGATAAGACGAAATGATAAAATGTCCTGATTATATCTGATTTTTTTAATTTCAAATGAAGTTGTGCACGTACCAATTTCTACATATACAACATTGTTCGAGATAAAGTAATACTTAAAGTATAGGTGTAAAAACAAAGTCCATATATAAGACAAAAAAAGTACACTTCAGGTAACAATAAATTACAAATATTTTTTATGAGTCGAATATATGTGTATCAAGGGTATCTCCGATGCTTAGACAGTAGATATATACATAAGTCAATGAGTAGTTTTTCACTGTGTTGCCCTGCAATAACTACAGAACAGTATTTGAGATTGTCTATGAGTTTAAACATCCATTTCCTTCCATCTGCATGTCATCGTTCTTCTATCTACACTTCCTTGTATTTTTAGAGCTCCGTAAAAAAGTAAATATATAAATCAAACTTCATACAAACTACTATATCCTTACTACCTTATACACGAAAAACAGTTTATATTATTTTCTGAAAAACGGTGTCATGCAGGTTGAAGGTACTAATCTTACCCCTACAGTTGGAAAAAATGACTGGTGTTTTAAATATATTATAAATGACATCTCATGCATTTCTCTCAATCTTTTGTTATAGCAATATTATAAAACTTCAATAAATTATATAACTTGTTTCAATTGTTCGTATACTTTTTTAATGTGAAATGTAATTAAGATATCATGAAGAAAATATGAAGAGAACATGAGAATTATTTGATAAAAAAATCATAGTAAATTAGCTAACAGTACGAGAGAAATATATAATATTTTCATTTTTAACAAGGTTCGGTATATTAAAATATGAAAAATAATACAATATGATTGTATTACTTCTTTGTCTGTTATGTTAATTATATATTAATATTTGTATGCATATATTTACAATCAATGTCAGAATGTTCGATTAAAGTCATAGTAATGAGCCGAGCTAATTGATAATCATGTAATCGATTTCGAACAAGTTAATGAATAAAGCTAACTATTGATAAAGAAACTTGTTTCCATTAACAAATGATATGTAATTAGAATCATTATATGTGGGTTTTAAAAAAGGTAATAAATCAAAAAGGCGAATTAATTAATATTCCTTTACAGTTTATTAAACATGAGAAAACATGATGTGTAACTAGCTTAAGATTTAGACAGGGAAAATATGAACCACTGTCGAGAGCGGCAAGGTTTAAGTCGCGGCGAATTTCAATGGACGACAAATTTTGAAAAGCTGGAAATTTTATTTTCAATCATAATTTCGATTTACAGGTAGCTCAAATGTAAAATGAAAAAATAAATCTAAAATTTTTTTTAGAGCAAACTTTGTTTTTAAAATTTATGTAACAGAACTTCGTAATTTGCATTTTTAAATAAATTAAATAATTGGAAAATTTTACAAATTTCTTACTTATCATTAATTTTTTCTGCTGAATGTTCTCAAAATTGCCAATACTCATGGATTTCTCTTAATTCATTTGGACAAAACTTGGTGAAGGAAGAGGCTGTATTTAATTGGTGGCCCAAGGGCGGCACCTAGTGTAAATCCGGCCCAGTGTGTAACTTCTGGTAGACTGAGTATTTTGAAAATGTGTATTTGATATAAAAATGTGTAAATAAAATTATATAAATCTACAAAACATTTAAATGTTGTAATTTTACTTTTTATAACTTGGTTCTGATTATGATATTTCTTATTTGACAAAACAAAAATATTTAAAATATTATTTAAAACATTAACAAACAATATATAATTATTATATTATTAAATACGCAGAGATATAAAAGTAAATGCTTAACTTCAACCTTACTATTTTTAACATATACCTAAAATCAAAAAAGATAAACTAAAGTGTGTACTTTTTGCAACGGACTTTTTAATATCGGTTGTAAATGTTTAATAATTTTCATATTTTTAAAAAGATTAATAAATCAATTTATGTATTAAAAAACATAACAAATAAAAATTAGATTTTTTACCGTGGAATTTTAATATCGGTTGTCACTTTTAATAACAAGAAGTTTAATAAATCAATTTATGTATTATTATTACTGTATGTATAAAAGACGTAGTAGATGAAATGAAAAAAAAAATAAAAACTTAGTTCAACATTTTGAAAGATAATAAAAACCAAAAATCAACAGTTTCAAGAAACCTGGATTTATTAAAAACTTGAGAACTTTTATATTCTGAAAATATGTTCTTCAATCAATACTACGAGGTCTGTTTATATAAAATGAAAGACAAATGTTCTGCACATTATCTACTATCATATATATATATATATATATATATATATATATATATATAT
Source organism: Acanthacorydalis orientalis (assembly GCA_034766995.1). Classification (NCBI taxonomy): domain Eukaryota; kingdom Metazoa; phylum Arthropoda; class Insecta; order Megaloptera; family Corydalidae; genus Acanthacorydalis; species Acanthacorydalis orientalis. The sequence continues at coordinate 33,143,887 of CM068318.1, read as the reverse complement.
ATATATATACATATATATATTTGTAACATAAAATAACCGTGTCAATACAATGTAAACTTTCCGTCATTAAATCGCAGAGCGCGACAGTGCGGTTAGCATTCGACATATGATCTACTAGTCGCTGGTTCGTTTCCCACACTGTTCCTTCTCTGTATGTACGGAGCTTTGTTATAGTAATGTTGACTGAGGCAGATCGATATCGAGCAACGTTCGTGTTCTTCTTCCGTTTCACCGCAGTGACCTGATTAGATATGTATATTCTCTGTTGTCTGCGGTGTAACAGAATTCGCTGTACCGTGGCGTGACAACAACGTGGCAAGTAGTGTTGAGGATACTTTTGCACAAGTTTCAAATTATGTGAAGTTAATAGCATCCAGTTTAACAATTTATTTTATTATTTTTACTTATTCTGTAAGTTTTAAATTTATTGCTACGTGAAAGTTTGTTTCCAAAATTGTCGATCTATATTTATTAGTAGGGGTATTTCAGAATTGTGTGTTGCAATACGTTTTAATTGGACGGAAAATGCTATTGTATCAGTAATAAGATTATGATTGCAATAAATGATATAGTTTTAAATAAAGTCAAACTCCATTATAATGATCATTATGGGACCGAATTATTCCTCTGTTCTAACGATTTCTCGTTATCTCAATGTGACATAAATTATCTATCTCTCTCTCTCTCTCTCTATATATATATATATATAAATTTATAAAATCAAAATTATCCACAAAAAAATTTTATAAAACAACACGTTCGAAAAAATAATCTATCTGCGAGAATGTTTACGCAGACATACTAACATATACATTGTGTGTATATAGTATATATATATACATATATATATATATATATATATATATATATATTTATATACATATATATATATATATATATATATATATATATATATATAGATCCATGACGTCGACTTATCTATTTGAAAAGTGGCTTCTATGATGCCCAAATATGTTTATTGTTTCATTCGGTTACATATACATGCTTATAATTGACAAGTGGGCCAGCGCGGCAAGACTGATGAGCATGGCGAGCAGGAGTCGAAGCCCCCTAGTTTTATATCAAATGAAATATAATCTCAAAGTATATTACTGATATGGTTATAAGTTCCAAATATATCTGGTGTTTATATCAAGAAAAATTAGAATTTTCTTGTTGAATCTTTTCGGGTCCTTTTTAGGTTTATAGGTACAAATACCACAAATCTTTTGTAAAAATATTTCAAAATTGAGATTACACTCCCACTTATATTACATCTCCATAACCAAGGAATGAAGTTCTTAGAGAAGACGAAAATTGTTCATTATATTTTTTCCTGGTAATAGAAGTCAGCAATACAAATCATGTCAGAGTTGAATAGAAGTCAGAAGTTGGTAACAAGAATAGAAGAATCTCCAGGTACACCAGCAACAAGAAGAAGTATACAGAGAAGAAATAAAATTCAGAAATTCAAGAACAAAACTAACCTAATTTTTTTTTATTATGTGTGAAATGAGTTCGTTACAAGAGGGAAAATATTTGTATGCGATTTGTAAGAATAAAAATCCACATCAATTATAGCTCAAATCTTTATAAATAAGTTTAATTGTATATTTAAAAATATCTTATATATATATATATATATATATATGGGTTAGCCAAAAAGTAATTGCGTTTTTTTCTAATAGATAGACATGTATGTCTTGAAATGTAACTTCATTTTAAACCGCCAATTCATTATATTACTTCACATCTGACAATTCAAGTTTGTTTTAGGAAAAGAAAGTGCACAATTTCATTAACAATTGTTTGTTTGCTGTAGACTTCAAAATGGAAAATCAAAAGGTACATTTTCGTATTTTGCTGCATATATATATAACTTCCGAAAAGGAAAAAAAACACCGTTTAAGCTTACAAAAAATTATGTGGTGTGTATGGTGAAGATGCCTTAAAACAACAGTAGGTCAGAATTGGTTTGTTAAATTTCGACCTGGAGATTCAGATAAAAATGTACCATGCTCAAAAAGGTCAATCGAAATTGATGAGAAAATAAAAGCATTGATGGAATCCAATCAGCGTTCAACTACACGAGAGATTGCTGAGAATCATAATATATCGAAATCGAGCGTTGAAAACCATTTAAAACTATTTTGATACTTTAGTAGTCGAAAGTGGATATTTGGGTACCCCACGAGCTCAAAGAAATTCATTTCACAAAGCGTATTGACATCTGCGGTTCTCTCTTGAAACGTGAAGAAAATAATCGATTTTTAAACATATGATAACAGACGATGAAAAATGGATCGTCTACAACAACGTCGAACGAAAAAGATCGTGAAGAACCTGATGAGCGTGATGAACCTGTTCAAAGCACTTCAAAACTATATATTTACCAAAGGAAGGTTATGCTGTCAGTCTGGTGGAATTTCAAAGGTATTGTGTATTTTGAGTTGCTTTCAAGGTACCAAATCATTAATTCGGACGTGTACTGGTCGTCAACTGCATAGATTAAATGATGCCATTCAATAAATGCATTCAGAATTGCTGAATTGCGACGGTGGTGTGTTTCACCATTATAACACTAGACCACATATAAGTTTGATCACTCGTCAAGAAAATTTGCACCTTGAAAGGGATGTATTACCACATCCACCGTATTCGCCAAATCTGACACCATCAGACTACCATTTGTTTTGTTTAAAACGCCTTGAATGGTAAAACCTTCGTTATCGATGAGAATATCACATCGTTCTCGGAACTGTTTTCATACCGAAAAAAGTAAGAACTTTTTTGAGCGCGGAATCATAAGTTACTTGAAAAATGACGAAGATAATCGAACAAAATGGACAATATATTGTATAATAAAGTTCTCGTTCCTTATGAAAAATTCGCCTTTCATTAACATAGTAAAAAAAACGTAATTACAATTTGGCCAATTCTCTCTCTCTCTCTCTGTATATATATATATATATATATATATATATATACACACACACATTTGAGGAGAGAAGAAGTTATTTTTGAAAGCCAATTTAGTCACAATGCCATAACTATATTACAGATACTTATATACTTCCTATCAAAAATGAAATACAATTATTTTATTTGATGATTTTTCTGGAATTAATAAAAATAGTTTTTTTTTAAAGTTTAGAAAATAAATTATAAGTATAATTATGTATTATATGCTATAATAATTCAATACAGAATAACCACTTTTCTTAATTATTCAAAATAGATTATGGACTAGAATGACTAACAATAATAACTTCATTTACATTTAAACTGATGAAAGGGTGAGGGTATCCATTAATCACACTGTACGGTCATAAAGGAGGACGAATGTCAACTAATTCTTCTACATATTTTACTTTAAAGGGATGTGAAGTTTGATTATTTTCTTATATGAGATCTCAAATATCAATTTTATAATTTTTCAACAATAAAATAGTGTGCCCAGAAAATTAATTCTTAAGTTGTGATAAAAAATAATTCGAGCTTTTTTGATAATTACATGATAAAACAAAATTGAATTACATTACATAGCTGTCTCTTCTATATTTGTGAAATGCGAAACAGTTATGAAAAAAGCATTGAAAATGTTTTGTTGGCAACATTTAATACATTGAATATATATATACACACACACACACCACACACATCCATTTATACGTACATACATAGCGTGACACAGATTGAAGCAGATCCGTAAGTTCGTTATAACTTGTTTGAACGAATTATATATGTTTAAGTACAATGCGTGCATAATTTATAAAACAAAGAATAAGTTTGTAGAAGTCAGTTACGATAGGAAGTGTATTATTGTCATGTGGTATATGTGAAGATTATTTATCAATTATGTGAATAGAAGTACGCAGTCGGTGGTCAGAGCTGAGAATAGATAATTCTGTTTATAATGAACCAGATATAATTGAAAATCTGCTTAAGTTATTCTATGAAATTATTTATAGAAAAATAATACAACTGACAATTATGTACTCTAGGATATAAAAATGTACGTATATGAACAGTTCGTATTTTGTCATACAAAAGTATAAACATATGTAAGAAGTAACGAAGATATTTACGTTAAAAGATGTCAAATACTTCGAAAGAAACATTAAGAAAGATATTTTTAACACGAGACATTCAAGAAAAAAAAACGTTTACCATTTTTCATCAAATAAAACACAATTCACAGTGTATAGTAGCAATATTTTAAGTTTATTTCTTGTCAAATGACAACTAATTTATTTACTTTAAGAGTAGAAAAATGTAAACAGTTAAATTATCATACATTATCAAATATAACCTATTTACAGTATTTGTGGATGAATATAACATTTCAGTTATTGAATTATAAAGTTGAAAATGTGTATTCTGGACAATAATTCGATTGTATTGGATAATATTTTAAGATATCGTAATTTAACAAGTGTATACATAAATTTGAAGCCCAATTTTTAACGGAGGTATTGTTGTAATTAAACTACTCTTCCTACAGTCAAACGTTTTCCAATATTTACTTTGAATTTTGAAATTGCGTTTTGATTTATAAAATTACAAGTACAACAGAAGTGTAAAAAAGTAAAAATTAGTTGAAATTCGTGAAGTAATCTCTCAAAATTAAGAAATATTTACTGATCACCTGAAATATCGGTCGAGGATGTATTGAGGTTGATTCAATTTAGGTTTCCACATGGAAATATTAAAGGGAGGCGCAGGAGTTAAAAAAAGTCGTGTTATTTTTTATTTAGTACTTTAGTTCAATTCAATATTGAAATACAATTGAACTAAAATACTAAATAGGGAATACCATGTTTTTTTTTTAATAAAAAAAAACAAATTGTGTTTTTTTTCAATACTTTCGTGTGACAACCTATGCTGAATCTCCTATATAAACATCATAGTAAAGAAAAATCTAAAATATTAATGATACTAAAAGATTATATCCATATGAATATTTTTGACCAGTAGGGGGAAACGTGACGTTACAATTGTTTGTTTTTTCAACTGAGATCCCGTTAATGCGTTATTTTGATGGTCTTCATTCTTGTGAATCAGTAAAGTGTATGATTTCCGAATAGTTTCGACACATGAATTGTTTCCTAGTATATTTTAAATACATGGTTAATAGATAATCGGTTTTCGACTAAACAGAACGAAGACCAACAGTCAACGGGACCGCAGATATAAAAACAATCAGTTATAATTGTAAATATCGCCAGCAAGATAACAGTTCTATATAAATATCAGTTATCTAAAATATATATCACGATAAATGTAATAAAAATTATAGTAAAAGACAACTTTTTATGAGTTTCGGTACTATAAACTACGTTTTTTTTGTGAATAATTCTTTAATAATAAAAAATTCAGACACGTAAACTCTTTTCTTCTGTATTTTTGATTCACATACTGAAAAAATATCGACTTCGATTTTCAATCGTATTTGTTTTAAATCTACAGTTAAGGGTTTCGTTCATAAGTAGCTAACCTAAACATTTTTAACATTTATTTACCTTTTTCTTGGTAAATATTCATTGTAAAAATATTTTCTACTTTCTTGACAGATTTCGATATATTCATTCGTTAACGATTTCAATAGCTTTTGATATACAAACTGTGCATTAATGACTCGATATTCTCTTCCATTTAGTTACTTTGAAACGCCATTCAAAAATTTAATAGCATGATACACAAACATCCAGCTTTTTTTAGTCTTCCTAGAATATTTTAAAAATTACACTCGGATGCACATTAAATGAGTCTGTAATACTAAATAATCGATTTTTGTTACTTATTAAAAAAATATAAAATGGATTAATATAAAATTAATTTTTAAAACATGGTTAAATATATTTTGTTTTGTAATCAATGAATTATATTTTGTAACAATTTATGACAAAAAACTCTATTTTAACTACATGATATAATTATTGTAATAATGTAAATTTATTTTTACAATTGAATTATTCTTTCAGTGACAAATCAAAAAAATGTTTCTGATAAAAAATATCTAACAAACATTACTAATATTTTCATTGGTGGTTATGTACGTTAAGTGACGATGCTCTTATCCTCAGAGCGTTCAGGTACAGAAAAATCTCAAAACGACTTTCTGATATATTTCGGCACAAATCACCTAATTCTATTTTAAAACTTGATCATACTTTCAAATCATTAGTTTTTTAAAAAAAAATCTACAGAACTATTATATAAATTATACAATGTACTTTTTGAATTAAAATGTTTAGAAAGATAACAAATAAGTAAAGAACAAAACAGTGTGTCTACAATTCCTGAATTCAGAGAAAAAAGACATGAAGAATAGTGTTTTGTATTAAATGTTTTATTTTAATTTAAAAGAAGAAAATTTGAAACTAATATCTTGTTTTATTATGGACAAAAAGCCAAATTTTAGCAGTATGTTACATAACTTTTAATAATTACACTAACAACTAAAGTGTTTGTTTGTTTATTTGCAGAGATTAATAAAAAAAATCGATGAGTGCACGCTACAAACATACATAACAAACTGTTTCTTTTTACGTAATACCACCATTATAAATCTTGAATGTATAATTATACAGAGAGATAAATACTATTGACTATGTATATTGCATACGGTTGGTTTGGAATGTACAAGACACTATTGTTTATGCTGTCTGGCAAAATTGTTGCACATGATGGTAATTACATATATTTATTTTGATAAGATGTATCGTATAACGTCACATCCGTTCAATACAATCACACGTATAAACCACGAAGTTTCCGGTTTATATACGTCATATTTACATGTTTAAATGTGCGTCATTCGTTGTTTTCCTATCTTTCTTTTTGAAAAGTGCGCGGGACACCTATCTGTTTCAGTAAATTATGAATAAACATACACAGGTGTGCGTTGCGTAAACGCCTATGTATATATCAAAACATAATGTATGATAAAGTTGACTCAATATTGTTATACAAATAAAAATTTAAGTAGAAATAACGGCTATTAAAAAGAATTTCTTACGTAAAACAGACTAATTTCCAACCAATCTTTAAATTTTTTTTGTCGATCCCATATTACAAAACATTTTAAAAAAGTTCATAAGTTGGTTTCGTACAAAAAAAGAATCTTGTGCTATTTCAAATTTAGATATAAATTTAAATACGAAATCAATAAGAGAATCCCGAAAAGTTAAACAATAAAAAAAAAGTAAACAGAGGAAATCAATTTTCAGTAATTCTAAAGACTTACTATAACAAGCTCAATTTGAAATAATATCAAAGAACTTTAAACAATTCTTACGGTGACTCCCAGTCGAATTCGTCGACTATGTATTAGAAAGCAAACATATTTCATTATATATTAATATTTTCATTTCTTCTTTCTTCGTAAGACATATATGTAATAAAAAACAATTTTGAGTATCGTTTTAATTCAAAATTTAAATTACAATGACAAGAAAAATTAAGTGTGAACATAGTGTCTCACATTCGTATTCGTACAAAGCAGAAAAGTTGTATGTTTAGGGAATTCTCAACGTTCGCATTTGGGATTTGTACGTAAAGTATATTTTTAAGTTAATATAGATCATTAAGTAGATTAAGTCAATTCAATTAAGTGATTTTTTTTAGCATTTTAGAAGTTTTTAATACCTATTGGAAGAAGGCAGACAGACATAATTTAAACATCGAAAATTGATTTATAAATAATTATGCACATGGAAAGAATATACGGACAATAAGCAATATTATTGTCATTTTACGGTACAATACGTAACAAAACGTTGCACAACAAACCGCAGGACTAAAATAAACATGGAAAAGCCGATAGAAAATTGCAAAATAAGCGCGAAGAGCAGTGGATTATGAAATAGATTAAAACAAATCAGAAAATGAATGATTAGAAACTTCTTATGAAGTTAGAAACGGGTGATGGAAAATGTGTTCGAACTGAAACAGTTCATCGAGTCATAAAAAAAATGGATACCAGGACAGAATATCCAGAAAGAAACTTTTCATAAATAAACATAATAGATTAAGTCGCCTTGAATTTGTAAAATACAAAAACTGCACATTTAACTTTTGAAAGCAGGCAATTTTAATAGACGAGAGAAAGTTCAACGATTTTTAATCTGTAAGGAAGCATGTGGCTTGGAGAAAATTTGGCTATGGAGATATTTTTTCACTTTTGGTGTTGGGAAATTTCATTTTTAAACTGAATTACAGACAAATTGACAAACAATGGTATTTTAAAGCAAAATGTGAAGTGCAATGCGATTCGTTTGGTATTTCCAGGCAATTATATATTCTATCAAGATAACAATCCCAATCATAAGGCTTATATAACACAAAAATGGCTTTTATAAAATAGTTTTCAATTTATAGGAACCCCCGTTCAACTCAAAGCAAACTGATTAAAATTTTGTGGACAGAGCTTAAACGCAGAATCCAGAAATACGAAATTATAAGCAACAATGAATTCAAAAAGAGACTGGATGCGGAGTGGGTGAATATCTGCTCTGAAATTACCAAATTAGATACAAAGTTGTCTAACGAATTATTCATTATAAGATTTGATCATTTTTGTTTAATTTATAGATTGTGTTCTTACGATAAACTTATTTTGTACAAATACGAGCGCAAGAACTGTTTTCATTTTGAATTTTTTTGCCTGTTTGTTAATGAACTAATATTTGAAATCATGTAACGTTTAAAGTAACTTATTGTTATATGGAATATCTAAAATTGAATTAATAAAAATATTTAAATTTAGTGGTCTGTTCCTCTTAATTGATAGCTTTCTCGTGTAATGAATATAACTGGGAGTAACTGTATATTAACCAATTCGAGACAAAAGATTTCTTATAAGACGATCCCTTGGAGCTAAATTTTTTTTTATGTTAACAATTTAGAAAAGAGAAAATGTTTGAAAGGTGAGAAACTAATATTGTAGACATTTTATATACAAATTAGATGATGACACACTGTGGCTCTTCAGTATTTTTATATTACGAAGGACCGATGACACACCATGTGTGCCGTACATAAAAAATAAAAAAACAAAGTAGAAAACAACATTTATTTCCACAATACTAAATAAATATAAAAACATTTAGTTTAAATTCAGCAATTAAAACTAAAATTTGAAGATAACCAACCAATAAAAATTAGAAAACAATACAGAAGTAATAAGAATCTATGATATTTACATCAGAAAAAAAATATTTTTTTTGCTTGTGGTAATCCTTAAAACATTCTTCCACATACAACCCAGGAATATTTTTATAAATAGGAAAAAAGTAATTAATCGCTTTTTCTATACGATTACGGTAACATTGTTTACAATTTTTTCTTTTTGCCTTGTTATTTTTACTTCTAGGCAACATTTCAGTTCCGATATTTTTTAAACATTAAGGAAATTATCTTGGGAATTTCCAAATATATATATATATATATATATATATATATAGTCCTCACATTTCATATCACTATCCTCTAAAATCATTTTTCGACTTATTTTTCTGTTATTTTGAAACAAACAGTCATCACTTTCAACGTCATTGTTCATTTTTTGCAGTCCCTACGCTCCTGGTCGTGGGTTACAAATTTTTAGGATCTTAGCTTGAAAACAATACAAATTTCATTTTTTACATACTTTTAACTATTACTTTATTTAAAAACTACTTTATCTCCACGTCAAGTTCTTTACTACTAACTGATAATATAAATTCATGCTCATGACACACAAGGTGTGTCTTTCGTCTTTTTGGCTAGGTACTGAATTACACACTTTGTGTGTAATGTGCCTCGAATGGGTTAAAGTACTGTATAAAAAATGTAATAACTACATAAGAAAACGAGAGTAAATAAATATGCATATAAAAAAAGATTTTCATATATTCAGACTATCATAACTTTTATATTCTGTGAATTTAAACTTTTCTTATTACATCAAGTACAAGGAACAAACGTAAATATAAAACGTATATACGTTAATAAAAACGAATAAAACATTTATTTGGAAATGTAACTTATGTTTACTTCACAATTCAGTTGAAACACGCTCGCAAATTAATTCCGTATTTATATCGCAAGTTATTTATATGGAAAGTTGGAGAATATAATTTGACTAAAATTAGAGAAAATAGGCAACGCACAGAAAGGGCGTATTTGACATTTGTCCGACCTTAAAGTAGATCGATTACAACAAGGCATATAATATAATATAATATAATATATATATATATATATGTACATATATATATATATATATATATATATATATATATATATATATATATATATATATATATGTACATATATATATATATATATATATATATATATATATATATATATATATATATGTTTATTTATTGATGTATACACAATGTATATGTATACAAAATGACAATCAAGAATTCATATGAAATATACAGGGTTGTCAAATATATTTCTTCGAATATTTTCTATTTAATAAAGACTTTTATTTTATATAATAATTTTAATTATACACACAAAACAGACACAGTATTCTAGTGTTATAATAATTTAAAATACATTATACAACGAATAGAAATTTGAAAGAATGCAGTGGCAAAAAGGTATCGGTGGAAAACTGCCAGATATTGCTTGAATTTAGAAAATGTTATTAATTAGCAACTGATGGACTAATGACCAAATCTATGAAAGTAAACTTGAATAGTTTCTATTTGATAACCAGAAGAAAGTTTAGTCTAAGAATATAGAATATAATAAAATGTGAAATATGGAATATAGTAAATTAATAACATGTGTTGGTGTAAAATATAGTAGTGGATATGTAATGATTTGAATGTGTACGTCGTTCAATAAAGTGAATAATTTATTATTTTTTCAAAGAAATAATAAGTGTTCATAAGTTCATCAAGATTATTGAATTTGGTAGAAAAATAATTGCGGAATATGGCCTTCAAATTCATATACATGTTTCTCTTTTTTCAGATTCCTAGCTGTTTTAAGTGATCCAGAACTATTGGACGTCTAACGCATGACTTTTGTGAAAGCTCTCTAATTATTGTGTGTGGTTCTGATTCAACTAAAGCCTTCAATTGGTCATTATCAACAGAAAAAGGACGCTCGCGACCTTCATCATATCAAGGTTCTCGTTCTCAGAACGAATTTTTTGTAACCACTATTGCATCATATGTTTGGTGTGGATACTTAACAGTGCCCACATCAAAAGCATCATTTAGTTTACGGGCAGTTCCTGTTGCTTTACCACCCGTTTTGATCTCATACAAAAAATGCTTTTATTTGCTTCTTTTCCATCTTTAATTCAATACCTCAATTTGAAGCAAAACTAATAATAAATCCAAAGTCAATGTTATCAAAATGTAGACTGAAAAATTGCACTTTAAAATGATATTAACATGATGAAATAACACTTTCGTTGAAAAACATTAAGGTCAGAATTCAGAAAACAAAAACACAAATTATTTTCCTAACCACCCTAATAATATATTCATTAATATTGACAGATTTAGTTAAGATAGGAAGGTTTTTGTATAATATTCAGCAAATACTAACTACATCCGTTTAGTTTCTGGATATTCATAAATTAAAACCTTTAGAACACATTTTTTATTTTAAAATTCGAAAACACAAACTTTCATGCAAAGCCAATTTAAAAAAGATATTAAAGAATAATCTAAGTATATTTAATATAAAATTAAGTCGAAAATATCATTTTAAAGGAAATTAAAACATCTTTTTAATCAAGCGTTGTATGTCTATAAACATTTTTGTACACTTTTCATCCCTGAATAAGTATACAAATTTAAGGAATATTGTGGGACAGTTACACAGACACACATATGTGTGTATGTATATATATATATATATATATATATATATATATATATATATATATATATATATGTGTGTGTGTGTGTGTGATGTTATGAGTTCATACAAATATAGGTGACACAATTTCTCATGCGTTCTATAACGCGAAAGTGATGAGAGACGTTCACTGCACCTAATCATAACATCACTGAGAGAGAAAGAACATTTATTGAGTTTTTCAAGTATTTGCTTTATGGTTTTAATCAATGCTCGAGTTGACAACAAAAAGAGAACGCATTGTTATATAAAGCAAGATTTGGGTCAGGGTTTATTTGCATTTTGAACTTGTATATTTTTTATATAAATTGACAATAACACACTTGGGTAGTGACCGTGAAAAACACACCATGTATTTAAAAAATGTTATATAAAAATGTATAGTAAATTGTATGAGAAAAATATTTTATACATAAATGGATATATAAATGTTAACATTTTACGATAATGAAAACATTATCCCCTTAAAAAAAATATAAAATAACTGCAATATCTATGAAAAATTAATTACTATTTTATACTTGTATCATGTTTCAATCACACGTATATGTCTATATCAGAAAATTACTAATATGAAACATAACCTTTTATAAATATTTAAATTTCAGAATTTAAACAAAACTTTTATTGTTTTTATATGTGATAGTAAACTGTTTTAAAATAACTATAAATATTGTACATAATTTTGTTTAATAATATGTAACAATTAATAATTATATACAAATGGATATATAAATATGAACATTTTACAATAAAGAAAACATTATCCTCTTAAAAAAATATATATAAAATAAACGCAATACCTGTAAAAACTAATTACCATTTTTATATGTGTATCATGGTTTCAATCACATGTATATATCTATTTCATTAAATTACTGATATGAAAGTCAATCTTTTATAAATATTTAAATTTCAGAATCTAAACTAAACATTTGTTTTTATATGTGATAGTAAACTGTTTTAAGATAACTATAAATATTGTACATAATTTTGTTTAATAATATGTAACAATTAATAATTATATATAAATGAATATATAAATATTAACATTGTACAATAATAAAAAAATTATCCTATTAAAAAAAATATAAAATAAACGCAATACCTGCAAAATTAATGACCATTATTATACTTGTGTCATGTTTCAATCACACGTATATGTCAATTTCATAAAATTACTGATATGAAACAATCTTTCATAAATATTTAAATTTCAGAATTTAAACTAAACATTTATTACTTTTGTATGTGATAGTAAACTGTTTTAAGATAACTATAAATATTATACATAATTTTGTTTAATAATATGTAACAATTAATAAATCACAAAAATATTAGTTATCATTACAGAAGTGATTGATAATGACAAACTAATCATTATTTATTATATTATATTGCCATTATTATTGTTATTGTAAACACGAATAGATATATTGAATACATTATTAGATCGGTGCAATTTAAATGCTTAATTTGTAAACTGAATTAGAAGTCAGGCATTTCAATTAATTCTACCGGATTCATTAGATTATTTTCGATTGTTTGATAGTGAATAAAATCTATTTTTATAAAACTCTTGATTTTGCTTATAAAATTCAATAGTAGAATTTTTAGTAAAATCTTATTTTCAATAATTTCTATTGTGATAAATTATTCACTCATTTGAAAAATTAAAATCAAGACGAGTAAAAAAAAATACACTACTGATATGTTTACTGACTATTACATTTTTCTTAGATATCAGAAATGGCTATTATGAAGCTAAGATCAAGCATTAAAATTAAGAAATAAAAGTCCATTAACCAATATATATTGTTTTTGATGCATATTCATGCTTCCTTGGCAGTATTTCTATATTTCAATTGTGACAGCATATTACAAAAAAATGTATTGTATCAAATTTAGCGAATCTGTATTCGTTATTTTGAAGTCTAGGGATTTTTACTGTGATGATTTGAAGTTTCATCTATATCAAAGTCATTATGCCTTCTGTTTAACCAATTACATTCAGATTATAATTTCTCTTGAACCAGCTACGTATGGAAGATCTCATATTCAATATTTTAAATTAACGTTACTAAATTTACGTGACAATAAATTGAAATAACTACAGAGATAGTGAAGGACTGAATGATGAACTTTGAACTCTTCAATGAATATGATTTAGTAATTATCGTTTCCTGTTTTTCCACCAAAAATTGTTCGAATATTTTACATAGCTTATTTTGAATGAACTAATTAAAAAAAAACATGTATTTGAAAAAAAACACTGTTCGTTCACTGACAGTTTACACTCGGTGTAAATTGTAAGTTGTCGCAACTTTATTACTATTTAATTTGAAATTGCATTTGCATTTGGTGTGAAACCACTTAGATTACACAAACTTTACATAAAAAAAACAACGTAAATCGTCGACACAAACAATAATATTGCTTGAAAACTTACATAGTTAGCTTGTAAATGACACTTTACATTATAGGACTATTTGGGGAGAAATGGTTGGATTTATTTGTCAACGCTATTCACTACACGTGTAGGAAGGAAATTATAAAAACGTTGGACTTAATTATAATATATTTTTGGAACTGAGATTGAATTCACATTTACAAAAAAAAAAATTCACTTAATCCAGAAACCATAAAAATATTTTCTGATTGAAAATGTTCAATAATATAGATAATTGAGGATCTTCAGATGCGGTTAAGTACAGAAAAAAACTGTACTTTAGCGTTCCGAGGATGATGAAATAGGCACCGAAATGCATTTAAGTAATAATCAATAACCAATTATTTAACAGTTTTAATTAGATTTTTTTTAAAATGAGTATGGGTGAGTGAAAAATGAATTACTGAAATTGAACTGAATATATAAGTTGACTTGTCAAAATAATGTTCGATATATTAGGTTGGAAAATAATTGCGGTTCTTGTTTCCTCAATTCTGACCTTAATTCTTTTCAATGAAAATGTAATTTTATTGTGTTCATGTTTATATCATTTTAAAGTGAATTTTTCGGTCTGTATTTCGGTAAAATCGATTTTGAGTTTATTATTAATTTTATTTCAAATTGGGCTATCGAATTAAAAATGGAAAAGAAGCCAATAAGAGCAATTTTTTGTATGTGTTCAAAACGGGTGGTAAAGCAGCAGAAACTGCTCGTAAACTAAAGATGCTTTTGGTGTAGGTACTGTTCAGGAATGTACGATGCAATGGTGGCTCCAAACATTTCGCGCTAGGGATGAGAGCCTTGAAGATGAAGAAGGTTGCGGGCGTCATAACGACCAACTATTGAAGGCGATAGTTGATTCAGAACCACGCACCATTAGAGAGCTTGTACAAAAGTTAGGTGTTTGGCACCCAACAGTTTTGAATTACTTAAAACAGCTAGGAAAAATCTTGACAAATGGGCGCATAAACCACAATTACTTTTTTACCAACATTATAATGAAAAATTTACTTAGAAATATTCTAAGAAAAACTGTCGGAATCCAATGTTTAAATTATAAAATAACTTTAAAATTATTTTCCTTCAATACCTATAGATGATAATATGCAAATATTTTGATTATTTTTGTCATTACATCTCTCTGTAATATTACCATGTAAAATAAGGTAAACGATTATTTCTCTAACTTTTACAAATAGGTGGTTTGATTGTGTTTTCTTTGCATGCATGTATATATATATTATATATATATATATATATATATATATATATATATATATATATATATACGAGTATATATATATATATATATAATGTGTATGTAGAGCTAGTAAAGTGTACAATATTTACAATTTAGAAACTGAATTGAGAATTTTTATACCAAATCTGTAAAATATTTTTAATTGATACTAGTGAAAAAATTGATGCAAACACAATATATGCTATCCATTAATTAATAATTTATTTATATTTTACGGTCTATATTATAAATTCTTGAATATAAACATGTTTCAAGTTTTAAATGAATACAAATTATAATTTTGAGAATTATTTGTCTGTCCCTCTGTATATTTCGCGTTCTATTTTTTTTATTCCCTCACAAGACATTCTCCATCCTTTAAGAAATTCTGATAAAATATTATTTTTTGCAAGTATTATTTATACTTTGTAATATGGAAAAAATTGATACAAACAATATAGTTGTGTGTATATATATATATATATATATATATATATATATATATATATATATGTGTGTGTGTGTGCGTGTTATGTATGTGTGTGTTAAGATAAAGAGTTCGCTGAACAACTAAGATAAAAAAATTGTTTCATTGAAGATAAAGTTAATAAATATGTATGGTTTCAAAGCCCATAATAATCACTGTACGTAATAAACAAAAGAATAGCGTAAAGTAACATTTGAGTAACTTATTTCTTCAATGACATTACTTAATTTATATCAATCAGAATATGAGCTCGGTCTATTTAATATAATGCCTCAAGTTATCAAATTAAACTGTTGTTTAAACACGTATATGTAATATAATGCGTTAATATTTAGTGCTCTACAACAGAACATGTTTAACAAACTAGTAAAGACAAGACTGAATGACGAAACGTATCGAGACACATTGTGAACTAACTGCAAATCTAATAATATATTATAACAATAAATAATATTAAAATCACAAATACAAATTTTACACCTTTACAAAATAATAATAAAATCACAAATACAAATTTTACACCTTTACATGAATACTCGCTCTAATTAAATTTATTTTCCATCACAAAACTTGCTACACACTATAAACATTTCTGTTAAAAATGATTATAATAAATTAAAAATCTGTAATTATTGTAAATACAAATTATATGATTCATATTCAAGATGAAATATGTATGTATATCACTTACACGTTTTTTTTCAATTTTTTATAATAGAAAAGGTATGTAAAGGAAATTTAACACGGAAGTATACTTGATTATCACTAGCTTGTCAAAAGCGTACAATCATATGGTGTTATGTGCATTATGAAGGCTAGAGGTCAGTAACCTTTATATCTGAAAATATGCAATGCAAAATTTTAAAAAGATATTTGTATGAAACAGTGAATTATTTTAAATGGGTAATATGTAGGAGTACTTTATTTAAAATCGGTACATTTGCCAAAATTTCAGTAATGTTAGAATATCGACCGAGAGGTTTTGTCATGTGCTGGGAATGCTTTTGAGCGCTTTTAAAAATATGTCCTAAATTGATATGACAGAATCTTGACATGTAGCAAATAGTGCCTTCAGATTTAATACCTACTATGAAATAAAAGACATATATATATATATATATATATATATATATATATATATATATATATATATATATATATATTCTAATACAAAATAGTTTAAAATTTAAGTACGAAATACCGGTAATAAAATATTTTAAATTCATGTAAAGACTAAATTTTCTGTGGATAAGGACATTTATCTTTTGTTGATATAAAAGCTGGAATACCTTTTGGTGAATAACGCAATTTATCTTCAGTAACTTATTATTCAATAAATGTTCCTACACTTTTATAAACTTGTGTGTTTGCTAATTTCCTATATAATTTGAAAATTTCCCATTTGGTGTCATTAGTAATACACAAGTGACAGCATAAATATCAACGCCTGAAAGAGACTTCTTTGTTTGATGATGTACATATGATGTCATTTTAAATAGAATCAAAACAATAATTGCAAATAGAATTATTCAAATCAAATGCAGACTGTCAATTACTATCAAAATTACTCAAAACAAGAGAAAAAAACCGTTAACAATTATTGAATAAACGTAGTTTTTGTTTCACCATGATAAATCCTCTACTGTATGGATAATACTACAAACACTAACTGTGAACTCGTCACATTCATCTTACTCGCTAAATACTATTTAGCGACTTTAATGCTACGAAGGCTCTAGAATTTTTATCGACAAGAACATTAACACTAACAATAAAGTCTATAAATCAGTGACGAATTATTTCTTTTTCAAGTTAAAACGGGACTTCTACACTAATGTAATCAACAAATGACAGTAATACTAACACATATTGTTAATAATGATGATATATATATATATATATATATATACAGCTGATTAAAAATAATTAACTTATTTGTCTCAAATATTCACATGAATTTATAAACTGATCTGATAGAACCGATCATATTAATTTAGTATAGTACTAAAATTTTATATTGTATCATCTTTGATCATTCTTTAAAGTTTTTTTAAATTATTTCATTTTTATTGCAAAGAACTAATATCAATAACAATATGATTCACTGATAATACGTAAATGACAATGCAATTTTTGATTACGAAACGTATTAAACTTAGAACACTTGGTCGACAAATACAAATTCAATATAGCGATTCTGGTCGTGGAATGAATTAGTTTATTTCAAAACAATCATGAAATGAAGAAACAGAGACTATTAGTGTCAATAACAAGATCATTTGAAAGCACAGTAGAACTCCAATTAACCGGAAAACCGATTACCCGGTCAGTAATTATAATATATATATATATACACATACATACATACATACATACATACATACATACATACATATATACATATATACACACGTTATAATGCTTATACCGACAAATCATTTAATCGTTTTTTTAATTTCAACACAAACAATCTTATTATGAGTGAATGAAATTGAGATAAGATATGAATATTCTTTCGTTGTCTCAATTATTTTGTTTGTTAATTTTGCTGGCATTTGATGATATATTTTTAAGCATATTTCGTTCTCAAATCAATCATTTAACCATTGAACTGATTGTTTCTGGTGCTATTTAATAAAACGGATACAGAAAAATCTAAAATAAGAAAGCATGTAGTGCTCACATTAGATGATATTCATAAAATCTTTGGTTTATTGAAAAAAGGTGTTACAGTACAGAAAATATGTCGTGATTACACAACATTGGATCATCAACTGTCTATAACCTAAAGAAAAATGGAGCAGAAATTTTTAAATTTCAAAAAGATATCGAAGCTGGTGGACCAAGTCGAAAAAATAATGAGAAAACCAGAAAACAGCTTTGGGTGAAGCATTTTTTGTTTGCTTTTTGCAAAAACGTAGTCTCGAAAATTCTATACCAGGTAATGTTCTATGCGAACAAGTGCTTCTTTTAAATGAAAAATTGGATGGAGAATCCGATTTCAAAGCAAGACAAGGTTGGTTAAGAAACTTCAAATCACATCATGGAATTAGACACCTCTGATTTTACGGAGAAAAGCTCTCGACTGATGCATCAGCTGCAGATATTTTACACGAGATACTTGGTTGCTTAGATTGTAATTACGATTACATCTGAGAATGACTAAACAGAGATGAGAATGAAGTTGGATACCATGAATTTGAAATGTCTAAGAAATCGTCAGCAAAGTTTTTCAAGAGCCCATAACTGAAGAGGAAGAAGAAAGAACTTCGCGCCAGCCAGCAATTAGCCACGTTCATGCATATTCAAAAACCCACACAATCTGCTTATCAGGAAATTTTATTATCTGGCATAGCCGTGTCAGAGGTTATGCTGGATAACTAACTGAGTTCTACTGTAATTGAAGACATGACAATAAATTTAATAATCAATTGATGAAACAATAACAAAATATTAATCGTGATTTGTTATAACTGAAGGAATGATATTAAATAATGATAGTCAACTTATTGAAGTCATATAACATTGAATAAACAAATGTACAACTGAAAAAAGTTTTTTGACAAGACACAAAAATGTTAATGTTTAATAAAGTACAGTTAAGTCTTTGAATATTCCACAGAAAAACAATCCTTTTTTCTTCTTGTAATAAATACATTTTTTAAAAAAAATATCATTAGTATATTTTTGAATATGTAAAATAAAAGTTGAGAATAAAATTAGGTAAGTACAAAAGTACTATTTTAATTGAACAAATATCGACATATCGAACCGAAAACATTGAGATACATGGGAGAAAATATTTTCTTTTTATATCAACCATTGGTAAAGTATATATATCTTTGTTTTTATGTGAGTATATTATATATATATATATATATATATATATATATATATATATATATATATATATATATTGCGTGTGCGTTTATGACGTACGTGTTTTCATTCTCAATTACAGATGAAATCAATTTATACTCACCCCAAGAAATATATTTCGTGACGAATCAAATCCTGCGGCTAGAATACGTGCAGAATGCGGCGGATTCCTATCAGCAAGAATACGACATGCGAATCTTGAGATAGTACTCTGCATCACCTTGCCATCTGATGAGCCGCCACTGCTGCTTCCAACTCCACTACTATTCATAGAAGCACCTCCGCCGCCGGCGTTCGAAACGCTGCCGCCGGCCACAGTATCCATAACAACGAAATCGATCGGCGTTTCCGATGATCGGCCGATCTAAAATGAACAAAATTTTGAAAATGAGAATTTAACATTTTGGTTAATTCATTCTGCAAAAAATTATAAATATTAAATCATCTCTTTATATTGTAATACAAATACAATCTGCACAAATAAAAATACTAAAAAAAAATTAAAATTCATTATTTTTTTATGTAATTTAAATGAAACAAATGAAGAATAAGCGATATTAGTGTCTCTCAATCATATACAATTTTATTCACCGTGAAACATCTTGAAATCTTCACAATATGAACATAGTTTCCAAATATTGTATCAGTAAAATATACATACAAACTCGAAACAGTTCCCATGCTGTTCCGAAACAATTTCTATATTTATTATTATACAATCATTTAGAGATATTTTCCAATAGTACCGAAACTGTATCCAGTTAATCTACGTAAATCTACTTTTAGGATATTATGTTTAGTAACAATATTCATAGTGTGGACTAAGCTTTCGAATTAATGTATAAGGTCTCAGAAAATATCCTTCGATTTTCAAATAGAAGGTAATATATATATATATATATATATATATATATATATATATATATATATATATATATATATATATATTACACGAATATGTAATCAACAAGTGAAGCAGTACTTATGCCCAACTCGATTTGTTTTTCTTAATGAAAATGGAAATTATTTTTTACAAATGATATTCAACTTTAAGGAGAGAAAATAAAAATATTGCTGTATTGTTTATAAAATTATTAAATATAAAATAGACAACCAAACATTATTTCTTTAATTTCTTTCTGAGATTTATTATCATGCAGTAGGAAAAGTTCAGTTGTCTATCACATTTTTGGAAAAACTGGAAATATTTTTAACGCCTTGTTAGTATTTTATATGCGGGATTTAAAAGTTCGCAGCCTAACATATAAATAGGGGAAATATTTTAAAACATTTGTGGCGCATTACAAAACGATATCTATCGTATACATAACCTCAGTCTATAATTAATGTGTCAAGCAGTTTGCTGCAAACATCAATTAAAATAAAGGTCTTTTTGTTTCGTTGTTGAAATGGATAAAGTTGAACATCGTGCACTGATAAAGTTTTCAAAAAAGGTTTAATGCAAACATAAATGTTTAATGAGATGAAAAATGTACTGGATATTAGTGCACCTTCGTATAAAGCCATAAAGAAGTGGGGAGTTGAATTTAAATATCGTCGTGCAAGCTTAGAAGATAAGTCAAATAGTGGACTTCCAAAAACTGCAACGACAGAAGAAATCATTCACAAAGTGCACGATATTATCGTACAGATCGGCAATTCAAGGTGTCCGAAATTGCTAAGGTTATGAGTGTCTCAGATGAACGCATGTATATCACATCCTAACTGAAGACAGGTATGAAAAAGCTATTGGCAAGATGGTTGCCACGTTTACTGACAATTGATCATAAACGAATTCAAGTATAAATTTATCTAGACTGTCTGAATCAATTTAAGAGGGATACGAATGACTTTATCCTGCGATTTGTAACTACATATGAGACTTGAATTCACCATCACACTTCAGAGTCAAAATAACAATCGAGGCAATAGAAACATGGTGATTCTCCACCACCAAAAAAAGCACAATCAGTTTTAACCACTGGAAACATTAAGGCTTCAATTTTTTGGAATGCTAAAGGAATCTTGATAATTAACTACCTTTCAGAGGGTCAAACGATGACGAGAGACTATTATGCTAAACTTTTGGATCCAATAATCGATTAAACAATTCGTGATAAAAGACCAGGTTTACCAAAAAAAAAATAATTTTTCATCAGGATAATACCTGTCCCCATACAAGTGCTGTTATCCATGGTAAAATTCGCTGAACTGAAGTACAGCTTGTTGCTCCATCCAACCTATTCTTCAGACTTAGCCCCCTCAGTTTTCCATCCGTTTCCAAAACTTAAGAAATACTTTGGTGGTAGGCAATTTTCGTCACATGAGAAACTGAGTAATAGTGAATCGTTATTTTGAGGAATTCCAAGAAAAGGATTTTCGAGACGGCATAAAAGCACGGGAGCATCGCTGAATGCAGTACATTGAAGTTCATGGGAACCATGTTGGAAAATAAAAATAATTTAAAAACACAAATTATGTTTTCAGATATCTTGCCTTGATGGATTAACAAATTTATAAGCTCTTCTAAATAATAATATCTCATTTTCAACGCGCCATAAAAAGAATAGTTTTATATGCCATTTTATTAGAATTTTTAACCACATTGAGTGGTACTATAATTTGTTTTTATTAATAACAATATCGTACTAAAAGTAAAATTATTTGCTAAAACACCTAATATATCATTTTATCATTATGTCCAGCGGCTTGTAAAATTATTAAATTTAAAAAATAGTTCAATATTAATAACTAAATAACAATTAGACTTCATTTTCTCATTACTTTTAGTCGATTAAGCTAGTTAATTTGGATACTGTTAAAAACTATTTTATAACAACTTTGAATTTGCAATTCGAATTCAATTTTGAAAAGTATGGGAAATGGTGATGAAAAAAGGGTACTATCAAAATAATTATCACAAATGAAACTAGATTAGTGAATCGTAACAATAACATTGTAAACTGAAAACAGAAATTCGTATAAAAATGACCCTATTTATTGTTGCGTGGGAGTGATGTTTGTTCCGGATGACTGATTCTAATGAGAAAAGAATAGTCATAATATATTGTAGAATGTAGACATAGGTTTTTAGTGAAAAATGTATTCTAAGTGAAATTTTCTTCTAGGAAAGATACAAAACAATCCCATATCAATGATACAGAATCTTTTCAGTTGATAAAATCGTTCTGAAGTAATACAATAGCGCGTCTAGTTTTCTTCAGAGGAGTAAGTCTTTAATTAAGATGCTAGCGACATTAAAAATGTTCCTTTATGAAATCATCATTCTGTATTGTATAAATTTCGTGAAAGTATGAACATTTTGCAAAATACATTTTGAATTTCACGTAGACCACGAGACCTCGCTGTAAACTTTAAGTTGAAAACCGCTATTATAAATTAAAACAACGCATATATTTATATTGTTAAGGAATAGCTGCCAACAATTTTTTTTAAAAAAATGCTTTTACGTCCTAAAAGTTCACACGACATTGTGCGATTAAAATTTTATCATTTTTAAATCATAGAATTATTCATGTGAAAAAAACTTGAAAGTATCCGAGGTATGTAAAACTGAAAGTTTATAAAAAATGGACTTAAATACTTTTACACAGACAACAAAAAATTATCAACAATGAAAATATATTTGATTGAATTTAATTGTATTTTAAAACAGTGAAAAAAGATAAAAATTAAATAATATTTATGAGTGGTCTGATATAAAACTCATACATTAAAACACAGTCGTGAATTTTACGTGTATAATAATAATAACTTTATAAAATAACGCTGGAAAAATATTTACTTCACTAAACGATTTTAAAATTTAATTACAGTTGATATGATATATATATATATATATATATATATATATATATATATATATATATATATGTATATATATATATATATGAATTTACTTCGAAAATGTTTTTTTTTTCTCTTTTTTTGCAGAAACTAATTCTTTGACTTTCAGGTATAGTTTGCCGGCAAAATAATTACATAGATTATTAAGCGGTAATTTCAATAAGAAACTTCAGAGATAGTGACGTTAATATGACATATGACATAGTTGTCATAAATATTTTCTGATATTGCGGGAACGCTACACTAGCTGTCCAAATTGTGATAATTATTGTATATAATTAATATAATAAGAATCTTTTGCGTTGATCTGATAATATTTTGATACCATAAATAGTAGATTGGTAGGAAAATAATTGCGTTTTTTGTTTTTTGAATTCTAACCTTAATTTTCTTCAATGAAAATAACATTTCATTGTGTTCATGCCAATACCATTTTAAAGTACATTTTTCGGTCTACATTTTGGTAACAACGACTTTGATTTTATTATTAATTTTGTTTCAAATTGGGCTATTGAATTAAATATGAAAAAGAAGCAAATAAAAGCAATTTTTTGTACGAGTTCAAAACGGGCGACAAAGCAACAAAAACTACTAGTAAACTAAAGATGCTTTTGGTGTGGATACTGTTAAGGAATGTACGGTGCAATGGCGGTTCTAAAAATTGCGTGCTGAGGACGAGAGCATTGAAGATGAAGAAGATCGCGTGCATTTTTCTTCAGTTCATAACGACTAACTGAAGGAGTTAGTTGAATCAGAACTACGCACAATTCGAGAGCAAATACAAAAGTTAGACGTTAATCATCCAACAATGTTGGACTACTTAAATCAGCTGGGAATATCAAGAAAGAGAAAAATGTATATGAATTTAAAGGCCATAAACCGCAATTACTTTTCTATCAACATAATACTAAAGTATAAAAATGTCGATGTTCTGAAAAAAGTAAATAAATATGTGAGTAAATACAAACTCACTAACCATATTAGTAAAAAAATGCGAGTTTTTTCTAAATCTATATATTATTTCTCTGATCAGTGTATACGATACTATAATTTTTATTTTTAAATAAAATTGGTAGTTATTGTCTGTTGTACGAAATATAAACACACAGTTTAAAAACTTACATAAGTAAAACATCCCTACAGATTTTACAAACGCATTCAGATGTTTGTTGGAGTAGTAAGTCGTTCAGCTTTAACTTTTGATAGGTGTTGCTTTCACGTTATCAAACTGCAGTCACTTTTCTTATTTAGTACAGCCAACCATTCTTTTACCAAGGCAGTCCTTTAAACGGTGTAATTGTGCAGAATATATCTCTCTTGAGATAGTGTCACCGAGTAGGCGTCTCAAAATATCTTGTATATTCCATCAAAAGCACAACATTATTCATTTGGGTGTAATTCTTTTGTTTTCTTTGAATATTGTTAACTTATTATATAGTATTTTACAACACTATGTCTAAATAATGTAGACTTCATCTTTAACTTTTCGTTTATTAAAAAATCCTAACTAAAATTAAATAGTAGTAATTGAATTATTCGTTTTTTTTTTATATTAACGCCTTACCTTTTCGATGTAAATATTATTTTCAGCAATTTTAAATGCTGGAGTATGGGGAACTGAAATCAATTTCACATTTCTATCAGATTGTTAAATAAATACGTTAATTTTTTTAAATCTTATAGGACCTATTTTCTGTATATTCTTGAAAACCAAATCCGATGTTTTTTTACAGAGTGAAGTAGGAGACTACAATCGATATAAATCTCATAATTCAGACTCCAAATTTTCTGTTTTATTTCTTATAACGATTTATGCTTTATTGAACTGTACTTATGGTTCTACAAAAACGTTTTGCTATGATCCCCATTTTCAAAACTGTTTAATATATTAAATACTTTAAATATAAAGTCTGAAAAAGAACTAATTCATTTATTTGGTTTATACTAATACTATTTTGATATAAATCTCACATGGAACTTAATACATTGCAATCTGAGTCCGAGGCTTGGAAATATTTTTTTGGGTTTTCTTTTTTTTCAAAAAAACAAATCTTTGACATCTCTCTTCTAAAACTAGAGGTGTTTACAAAGCTCTAGAATTCGTACAATTTATTTTCTTACGTGCATTTACAACATTATTCTTTAATTTTCGCATTCACTTTCTATTAAATAATATATTTTTTTCAATATAGAATTGGTTCCATTAAATCTTCTTCACATTTTTTCTGGAATGTCTTTTACTTAAAACATATTCATTGCAGTTATTTCATAGATGAAAATAAGCGGTAGTCATTCGCGGTTAATTCTGATGAATAGAACCGATCAGATAACAATTCTATTTTCAAATAGATCAAATGTATCTTCAGTTGTTATGTAGTACGCGGCCTCGTACTGTCAACCTTCAGAAAAATCTAGCTGCGAAGCTTTAAAAATTGCTTTACAATTAGTACCTAGAATAATAGCCCAAAAATTTCCGAATAATACTACATGTTGATTGCAACATCTCTTGGAAGATCATTTACAATGATTATGTCTAATTATACCAAATTACCGCTATAATTACATTGATAATTGAGCAAACAACAATCATAAGATTAAATAGGTGGGTTGTTTTTTGACACTACTCTCGGTTTTGATCATCTCGACTTTTGGATTTGTTTCTGAATTACGGAAAGTACATATTTTTTTCAAAAACACCTAATAATTTTAAACGTTTAATGACCAGGAGGCTCTGCTCCCTACTCGCTACGCTCGCCGGCCCCGGGAGAACCCACTCCCGCTTGTTTCCCTGGATCGCTAATCGCAACGGGTTATAATCGGTAATGATTTGGGAAACATCGGAAATGATCGAGAATGGAAATGGTTAAAGTGCTAATTGTATAAAACAGCAGGGGAAGCGGCGTTGCGAGGAAGTGGATTACACGAAAAAAAATTTTTTATGTAAATGTTACTATGGAATTATTTTTTTTATATATAGAAAGATTATATAATATAAATTTGAGTATAGATCATTTTAATTATATTAATATATTCATTCAATTCAAAATGTAAATATTGATATATAAGCTAACATTGAATGTTAGGAAAATGTAAAACAAAAAATATGTATAAAACGATGATAAAAATGCGTCTTCAGAAAGAGCCGATGTAACTATAAAGCAGTGAAAAAGTGAAAATAAATTGTATAGAATTCCATTGATTTCTTGTCACTGGCAATGCAGTACCAATGAGGGTAGAGAACAAATGCCAGCAATGAATAAAATATTAAACTTAAAAGCATTTCACTACTTTTCTTGCCGTAACATCGATAATAGATAAGTACGTAATTCTAAAATAATAATGTATTTGTGTGTATGGATGTGCACATAGGCGTACACATATTTTATTAATACACGCCTACATATCTGTGTGTGTATAAATTGGATATTTTTGTGCGAGTATAAATGCAGGTAACTTATTTGACGATTATAATACTTTATAACACTGTATCTACGTGTTCGTGTATGTGTGTGGATATGTGTATATATACCCATAAATATATATATATATATATATATATATATATGTATTATATATATATAATACATGAAAACAATATTAGATTAACAATTCATTTAAAACATAAACAAGTTCGTTTTTATTTTCTGTTTATTTCATTAGTTATTTGAAGATTTTTCCCTCTTTTTTCGTGTTATTTTAAAGATTTTTTGAGTGTATAAGACTACCCTCTACTTTTTGAAGAATTTTTTGAATTTTAAGGAGCCCTATACGCCGAGATATACAGTATTTGCCTTTTTCATTTTTTGATGGCTTAGTTCAAATTGAAATATAACTATTAAAACATTAAGATGCTGATAGTAAAAACTGATGATAGAAACACATTTTCCATGTTTATAAATGATTCAAATGGTATTTATTTAAATTAAACTTTTTTCCATTGAAAATTTGTCCATACTATCCAAAAAGATAGCAAGTTATCATTAACAATAGAACAAAATTGCGAAATGTCAATTTATATCTTCTGGATTGTGTATCTTGTACACGGTAAGAATTCCTGTTATTACATTTTGCTTTTATTATTACAAGATTCATCGCATGCAAATTATGAGAACGATTTACTCTGGTTAGTACTTTTGTCTTAAGTACTAACAAATAAGTCTAAGAAGTCTTTAAAGAACAACTGAAAAAAAGTACGAAAATGTATTATATAGTACAAAAGCTAGTACAAAAACAATAAAAAACTTTAAAACATCTATATATATATATATATATATATATATATATATATATATATATATATATATATATGTACTACTAAGTTTCCCTAAACGACAACTTAAAATTTTCTTTGAAAATGCTTAACCCCTTGACATACAAAGACGTGTCTGATACGTCATCTTTCTTATGCCATTATAAACACTGATGGTCTTGATATGAACACAGATTTAATTCGCTTTAATGCAGCTACAAAGCAAATATTAGAAAGAAATAATTATATATAATCAGTGTTAAAGTGTGAACCATAGAAAGGAACCTACATGTCTGTTTTGACTGTTTGAAAGTGATAGTTAAGCCCCGTGCACACTACTGTCAAGTCACGCCACGACATGCAGCCAAATATATCTTCACATGTTAGAGGGTTGCACACTATCATCGTCACTATGAACGTCACATTTTGTATTGCGCAGCCGCATGCACACAATCGTCAAGACTTGTGTTTGCGCGCCACTAACATATAGCTGGACTTCATTGATTTTATTATTGAAATTATAATGGAGAGCGAAACAAGTAGTTCTTCTGAGTTTGATGAAGAAGTAGCAAGTATTTGTACTGTGATAGCTCATAATCAAATTCATAAGAAAAGAATGTGGGTTCATGATCTAAATTTAAAAAGGAAAGAAAAGAACGAGTTCCATCGTCTTGTGAAGGAGCTTCAAGAGCACCCCAATCGGTACAAGGTGTACTTCAGGCTGTCGAAAGAAAAGTTCGAGTCCTTGCATGGCCTTATCGAAGAGGATATAAGATACAAAAACGCACAACTACGAGAAGTCATTAGTAAGGAAGAAAAACTCGCCCTGTGTTTAAGGTAAATGTAACACAAAGCAACTATCTTAATTTATTTAT
Organism: Acanthacorydalis orientalis; assembly: GCA_034766995.1. Taxonomy (NCBI): domain Eukaryota; kingdom Metazoa; phylum Arthropoda; class Insecta; order Megaloptera; family Corydalidae; genus Acanthacorydalis; species Acanthacorydalis orientalis. The sequence continues at coordinate 33,114,961 of CM068318.1, read as the reverse complement.
TTATTATTTTCTTGTAATGCTACAAGTATATGTTGCACTTCGCTCTCAGCGGTAGAGTGCGAAGTAGAATGTAGAGCTGTCGACGAATTCTGTATATTCTTGATGTTTGTTGTCGTTTTTCGAGTACGTAAAGGTAGTATCAAAAAATACATTCTCCTCTCGAACTTCAGGCGACTGTAAAATACGACATTCGCTGTCCAACATTCCACCTTTTTCTGCCGTTTACAAAACTTTTTAAATTGAACATTTTATTTTTAGATTTGTTGCCACGGAAACTCTTTCAAGAGCTTTGAATTCAGTTATCGCATGGGATTCAGCACAGGACAGATAGATCTATTTGCTATGCTATTTGGTAGAGATTGAATGCAATTTTTTTGCCGGTGCCGAATTAAAACATTTGGAAAACGTTGGCTGAAAAACTTAAAAATTTGTGTTTAAAAATCAATTCCTAAACTGCATTGCAGCAATTGATGGGAAGCATCACCATGCAGTGTCCGATTCGAGGAGGCTCGAAATATTTTAATCATAAAAGCTTCCGTTCACTAGTTTTACTTGGAAAAAAATTGCAGGACCAAGTACTTTTTACACCACCAGACTACCCATTGAGTGAAAATTCTCCACCGCTTCCCTACGTTATAGTTGGAGATAAAATTTTCCCGCTGAAATCATACTGACTTCGACCATATAGTAGACATCACCGTGCAGGAGATGAAAACAAAAAGATATTCGATTATCGACTGACGAGAGCTCGAAGAGTCATTGAAAATGCGTTTGGCATTCTCACATCACGATGCAGAGTATTTCGTCAGCCTCTACACTGTTCTCTGTATGAATTACACCGTTAGAAGATGTTAGGCATCATGTCGTAGCAGTTTCACAATTTTATATTGCTACGTTTACCCTTGCCTAGATTTTGGAAATAATGTGTTGAGCGCTATCATGATTTTTTATATTATTTGATAATAATTGTTATAAAAAATATGTTAATAAATAACAATGTTGTTAATTTATTTTAGACTATACTATTGTATATATTATACTATATGTTACATTATTTATACTATACTATAATAAAATACATTTTTATGTTATTTTCAATTAAAATCGACACATTTTTAATTTATCTCGAAACTTTTCAAACTGAAATGTCAATTGACAACTGATTCAAAAGTGTTTTCACGTCACGAAATATCTGCAGAAACAGAAATACGTGAGAACGTATTAACACTAGTCGAGATAAGAACCGTACGTGTCAGGTGTGATATGTATGAAGTGACAGTAGTGTGCATCGATACCATTGAAACCAATGTAAAATTAGCTCTCACATATGTTTTTATCACGTGATTGTATGTGACGTGTCAGTAGTGTGCACGGGGCTTGAAAGCCAAATGGGCTATTCGAGTGACAGTACATTTATCTGAACATATCTTCCACCGGTAAAAAGAAACATCCTGCAAAGAGATGTCACGTGTGCTCAAAAAATAATATAAGAAGTGAAACGGCTTA
>CM068318.1:33093455-33110955 GCA_034766995.1 Acanthacorydalis orientalis | reverse complement strand
ATGAATGTATATATATATATATATATACACAAAGTTGAAACATTTTTTTACGAGATGCATTTTTACAGTAAAGTTCGTTTTGTAATTACCGCCGATTAAACGTGAAAGATGAAACTGCGCATGCGCAATATCGGCTTCATGGACTAGTCATCAGCCATTCTGTCGCCTTCGAATTCTTGTTTAATACCAGATGTGAATGATTTATAATGAGTCCAACAATAAATAAGCCTTCCAGCTGCGATGTACGTGCTGTGATCGGATTTTTGTTAGTAAGAAACAATAGTGCTGCTAAAATTCACAGGCAACTTTGTGAGGTGTAAGGGCAAAGTGTTACGAGTGACAATGAGATCAGACTAGGGTGTCGTTTATTTAAAGAAGGGCGAACGAATATTCATGACGAAGAGCATAGTGGCCGGCCTCAAATTAAGACAGATTATTTAGTGGAAAAAATCGAGAAATTCATCGTTTCATAATTTCACAACTGTCTATTGTATTTCCAGAAGGTTCACGGTCAGTGATTTAAGATATTGTGACAGAAAAGCTAGATTACAAAAAACTTTGCATTAAATGAGTACCAAAAATGTTAACAGATGCACATGTGCAGAAACGTGAGGATTCAGTTAACCAACTTTTGCAATGCCAGAAAAATTAAGGAGACGACTTTTACTGACAATTACTTTCTGTTCTTGCACCTAAAGAAATAGCATTTCAACGCAGTGAAATTGATGAAAAACAAAAGACAGGCGTTAATAACTGATTCAAGTCACAGGTGGTGTATTTCTTCGACATGAGAATAAGCGCAAGCTTGCACCATGACAGCAAAAACCCGTGAAAGTCAATGATGTCTATGTACGAGGGTGATTTAAAATGTTTGCGGTCAAACATATAAGTGGCGGTAATATTTTAAATATTTGTGGCGCATTACAAAACGATATCTACCTTATGCATGACGTCTAAGTCTATAATTAATGTGTAAAGCAGTTTGTTGCAAATATCAATTTAAATAAAGGTCTTCTTGTGCTTTTGTTGAAACTGATAAAGTTGAACATCGTACAGTGAATTTTCTATCAAAAAGGCTTAATGTCAACAGAAATCTTTAATGGGTTGAAAAATGTACTGGGTGATAGTGCACCTTCGTATACAACCGTTAAAAAAGTGAGTACCTGAATTTAAATGTGGTCGTACAAACATAGAAGATAACCTGCGTAGTGGATGTCCGAAAACCGCAACGATAGAAGAAATCATGCACAAAATGGACAATATTGATTTACAGGAACGGCGATTGAAACTGCTAAGGTTGTGGGTGTTTTATATAAATGTGTGTATCACATCCTAACTGAAGAGTTAGAAAGTTATCAACAAGAGGAATGCCACGTTTGCTGACAATTAATCATAAACGCATTCGAGTCCAAATTTTCCAAAACTGTTTTCGATTTAAGAGGGATACGACTGACTATCTGGCGATTTGTGATTACAGATTAAACTTGGATTCATCATTACACTCCAGAGTGAAAACAACAATCAAAACAATGGAAGCATGATCATTCTCTGCCACTAAAAAAGCAAAAACAGTTTTATTCGCTGAAAAAGTTATGGCTTCAATTCTTTGAGTTGCTAAAGGGATCCTGCTAATTAACTACCTTCCAAAGGACCAAGCGATAATGGGGTAGTGTTATACTAAAGTTTTGTATCGACTCGATCAAACAATTCGTGAGAAACGACCAGGTTTATCAAAGAAAGAAATCATTGTCCATCACGACAATGTACGTCTCCATGCAAGTGTTATAGCCATAGAAAAAGCCGCTGACTAAAGTACAACTTGCTGCCCCATCCAGACTATTCTCCTGATTTTGCATCCACAGATTTTAATCTGTTCCCAAAACTCAAAAATATCTCTTGGTGGTAGGTGATTTTCGTCAGATGAAGAACTGATAGCAACAGTGAATCGCTATTTTGAGGACCTCCAAGAAAAGGATTTATGAGACGGTATAAAAGTACTGGAGCATTGCTGGTTAAAGTGCATTGAAGTTCACGAGGACCATATTGAAAAATAAAAGTAATTTAAAAAGAAAGTTATATTCCTTCACAGACCGCGAACTTTTCAAATTGCCTTCGTATATACGTAGATGTATTTTGCCTGTAATAAATAAATTTTATCATTGATGTTTTTTTTTCTAATTGCTGAACGTACTTTACTTTAAAACGCTCCTCGTATATCAATATTAATAGTTTACTGTACGACTTTGTGATATTTTCCTAAAAATCACCATGGAATTAGAATTTTTTGTATGGAAGAAAAGATATTAAAAAATATATTGTTATCACTTTTATGTATAGTGATTTTTTTAAACAACAAATATGCTTCATAGATACTATAGACAGATAAATATGCATCATAAAATATTGTTTTCCGTGGTTAATAAGAAGTTTAATAATCACTATGTATCACAATGTAGTTTAGCACTGTGACTAAATTTACTTACACATTTTTTTACTCACATCAGCAACTACAAAAAGTTTATGAACAAAAATGTTCAATAATGGACATTGTTTGTTTTTGATCGTTATTTGCGTGCATTTAAATGACGCCACTATCATCTTGAGAATGAAAAAGTGAAGATAAATTTTAACTGTGCTTTTTCATCACCTTAGCGCTTTAGCGATGACGACATCGTCATTGTAATAAACAACGAGCTAAAATGATCAATAATTGTTATAGGAATTTATTTTGAGATTTAAAGAATATGTAAGAAGTCACTTGTTGAAAATAGACAGATATTGGTTCATATGCGATAGGGGGTTAATATGTAAACAGAATAAGAAGTACTCTACGTAGTAAAAAAAATGTTTTTAAAGCATTATTTTATAAACATTTTGTTGCTAATAAATATTATTTTTTGTAACAAAAATTAAATTATTTTCACTATTCATTTTCTTATTATTTATATATTTTATGCATAAATATATTAAAACAGATCTATTAAAATAGTTCACAAGGCTACAATAATGAAAATATAATTAAAAGTATATTAAGCATACAAAATAAATGTCAGTTTTAAATAAGCTTTTTATACTAAATATGAGTTTAAGAATATATTTAGTATAATTTTATAATTAGCGACATTGTTACTAACACCCCACCGATGTTAAAATGCATAAAATATGTCTTAATATTTTACTTCGCATTATAATTTGTCTCATCTTCATAACATTGCACGCAAAGTAAGCATTATTTGCACGAATGGTTTAGTTGTCATTAATAGAAGAATTAAGAATTTTTAATATAAGTGATATTTTTTTTAATACACAAAAAAGTAAATGTGTGTTAAATATTCCTAACAATACTTTTATATATTGTCTACTTACTTTGGACTTAAAAAAATATTTTGTTAGCTTTTGCTACTATATATTACAAGATATTATTTGTAATTATTTAATTAAAATGGCAGAACACTTGCATCAGAGAACTATATTCAAAAAAAAAAATTGTTACTCAAGTTTCACTATGAAAAACAAAACGGGATATTTAAGATTAAAAAATATAAAAATATACATAGAAAAGTATTCTTCTTTGAAGATATTAGACATTTAACTCATTGTGCTTGTATTTTAAAAAAAAAAATAATTCATACAAAATGGCTATTTAAATTGAAAGGAAGTAGAAAGTCTTGCACAATTTTTTTGAAACAAAATAAATTTCATTTTATTTCCAAAGTATTCTTTGATCGTAGGACCCGAATGTCTTCAGACAGGACAGTGTTGCATTTATTTTAACTTATACAAAGATTGCACGAGTCTAACTAGCGATTGACTGAAAGTATTTTCTACAATTCATGAGTCACTTATCCACAAGAGATTCATGCACAAGGGGTTAAAGAATCTGTTTTCATTTTATATGAATATTGTTCAGACAAACATAAACATTAACGTAGTACTAACTGTTGAAATTAAAGATAGTTTCAAATACACATTTTAAAAGTTATTGGAGATTTTTGACCATTATACTATGAGGATAACGTTCAAACTGATAATAACACGAACATGGAAATAATAAGATTAGATATCGTAGAATTTTTGATAATTTTAAACGGAAAAAATAATCAGTTCGTATATTTATTTTAAAGCCTCTAACATAATGACCAGTTTTTTGATTAAAAATCTCCAATAATTAATTACTGTCCACTTTTTATTGTTGCTTATACGCATTTAGATAGATATGTCGTTATCCTTAGAGTTACAGACCAGATCTGTTTTATACTTTTGAATGACAATATTACCATTTAAATGCATGCAACCAAATCAACTATTGATAAGGAAAAAATTGTAAATTTTGGAAAAGTAAAAAGTTAATTTGTGAAAGTGAACTTAATCAGTATCCAAAAACTATTATGTATTATTTTATATTTTAAAACACTAACTGTTAAAAATAATGGGACTTAAGCATTAATAGTTTACTTATTTTATAGATTTAATAATGCACGAAATGTATGAAGAAACTGTAAATAACACTTTGTGATAATTATTTTTAACACATTCGCAATTTACACGAAATGAATTTTATCAACATTAATTACAAAACGGGTAGTAAAGCAGCAGAAACTGCTCATAAACTAAACGATGCTTTTGGCGTGGGCACTGTTGAGGAACGTACGGTGCAAAGACGGTTCCTATAATTTTCTGCTGGCGACGAGAGCCTTTATGATGAAGAGGGTCATTCTTTAGTTAAGGTTGCGAGGGTTCTTCTTTAGTTCATAACGACCAACTGAAGGTGTTAGTTGAATAAGAACCACGCACAATTCATAAGCATGCATAAAAATTAAGCATTAGTCATCCAAAAGTTCTGGACCACTTAAAATTACTTAAATTAAAAAACGATATATGAATTTGAAGGTCATAAACCGTAATTATTTTTCTATCGACCTAATAACAATATTACTAATTTTTCTCCATATAATTAATATATTTTTTCTCCATATACTTCACAAGTATTTTGAACTGAATATTGAATGTATACGACTATATAAACAAGATCAACAGAAAAAGAGTGTATTTCATCTACAACCACAAACAAATATGAGATTTGTATCTATGATCCATAATAAATACAGATGACAGATAATTCTGTCGCTGCTTTATTTATAGCATACAAAACAAGCTGAGTTCTGTTCTCTCGCAACCCTCTGCGTAGTCTTTTCCGGTCTTACCTTTCATCTTTATCGTAAATGCTAGGAAGTGTCTTAATGAAGTATGTTCATTTTTGAATGAATAAATAGAATAAAATATATAAAGAAGTTGCAAATATTGTAACATATTATCCGAAAGTTACCTCAGACAAAAATAATTAACAGTTCAGTTCGTTTACCTTTGGCCACTGAAGGTAAATGTAACAAAATATATCAACATTAAAGTAACGTTTAAAACATATCTCAGGCAAAATAAAAGAACATATTTATTCGTTTCCAGTGACTTCGGTCGCTGAAAGTGAATTTGATAAAATATATCAATATTTTCCGGGTCGAGAACATTTTTTCATACAATCCAAATATAAACTTCAAACGATTAAAAGGAAGATAAAAAATATTGATCGGACATACAGTCCAATGGAGTAAAATAAAATTAAATATTACTAGTTATATTAATATATACCTGAAATAGTACATGTGATGAAACTAGTAGTCCATAACAGACACTCAAATAATTCAAAAGAACGAAAACTATCAGGATAATATTTGAAACACTTGTTAAATTCTGTGGTTTTTTGAGTAATTATAATACATCATTTTGTAACAAACTAATTATTTTAATTTTGATCCAGTTAACGCTTTAACGCAGTTAATATAATCACAGTTTTAATGACTGAAGATATTTTTCTTAAAAAAAAAAATAGAATGAATCACCTAGGAATCCATTATAAAACTTAGTTTTAAATTTCGAAACGTTTGAATCATAAATAAAAATTCAGACGTGAATAAGTTAAAGGAAAACACAAAAACCAAGAAATCATATATTAAAAGAATGTGATTATTAAAAAGTACCATCTCCAAATATTTGAAGCAAATGTGCATGTCTTAATATTTTACAAGGTTAAAAAATTCGCGGAATGCTCGTAGTAGCGGGGAATGGGGGAGTTTGGGTTTGCGCATTCGAAAGTAGATTCCTTTAACAGTATATGTACCAAGCTACAAGTTATTTTAAGTAGTAGTGTACATGTTATCACTTCAAACGCACGTTAAATCATAAACAAGTCCACAAAATGAGGAACTTTGGTTTCCCGCAGTCATTAAATTCATCACAAGAAAAAAAACCTCAAATGATTATCGAAAAGGAGATATCAGTTCACGGTGACTCTTGACCTGGGCAAAGGCAGTGAGTCAATAGAAGCCGACACACGGTCAGGAAGGCCCGTTGAGGCAATTTCGATAGAAATTGTTAAAAAAGTAGAGAATGTAATATTGGATGATGCTCGTTTAAAGAAGAATCAAATCGTAGAAATGGCTGGAGTACGAATATTTTACATAGTCATCATGTCATGTAAAAGGTCATCGCAAGACGGGTACCCAGAATCCACACACAGCTTCAAATGCGACACCGTATTGGGGCGTCAAAGGAGTTTTGAACCTCTGTAAAAACAATCACGATGAAACCGTGAAAACTTATTTGTACCGAATAAGTACTGGAGATAAATCTTAGGTTCATCTCTATGAGATTGAATCAAAACAGGAGTTCAAGCAGTAGATTAAAAAGGTACACAATCCCTTAAAAAGTCGAAAGTGTCGCCGTCAACTAAATAGCTGTTGGCCATTGTTTCTTGGGGTATAGAGGGTACCTTGCTGATCCATTACAAAATTAAGGGTGTGACTATAAATGGAGAATACTACGCCACTATGATGGAACAACACAAAATATCAGTAAAGGAAAAAGGAAGGGGAAATTGAGAAAAAGTGTATTGCTCTTGCGAGACAAGAGCAATACACAGTTTACAAAAAGAGCAATGTTGCAATGAATGCCATTCATAAATGCGGTTTCAAAATCCTAAATCAGCTTCTGTATGTCAGATATAGCTCCTAGAGATTTTTATTTGGTCCCAAATTTGAAAAAAAGAGTTACGTGAGATGACATTTGTGAGCGACGAAGAGGTCAAGGCAGCAATTTCGGCTCGTTGTGGGTCGAAGGACAAAAAATATTTTTATGAGGATTTAAGGAAACTTATTCGAAGATCTGAAACGTGTATTAGACTAAAGGGAAAATATAATGGAAAAAAAATAATGACTGGTTTGTTTTACCCCTCTTGCCCTTTGTTCTGCGAATATTTTGACCTTCCCTCGTATTTATAACTTATAGGATAATTATTTATGTTTGGTTATTGTGTCATATTATCAAATACTAAAACTACGCAGTCTTTATATAATCAATCCAGATGTTAAGAACTTTTAAATTTATAATTATTAAAAATATCTTAGATTTTAGCACAGATATTTTTGTTTTATATAAAACTAATATTTTTTTACTTCTCTTTTTACATTTTACTTTCACAAATCCATAGCATTAACCTTCATTTTTGAAAAATATATGTACACGATATATCAAATTATAGAGCACGTCTAATAAAACATTTAAAATCTTTTTGTTTGTAGAAAGAAGTAAGTAAAACTACAATATTATGAATAATAAAAACATTACATTTTAAAACTTGACAAATTACTAACATTCTATAAAAAATTCAAAATATCATTTCATATACAAGATTCGACTTCTCTTTTGAATCAAAAAATGTTTCATTTTTAACTACATATCATTTTTGAAGTGAATTGAAAATAATAGCAATGTATTGACGTACCTATAAATAGATGATATTTTTATAATTGTCTCCATGTCTAATGCATAAAAACATGATTTCTATCTAGTTAAAATGGGCAACAATGCATCGTTACAAAACTTCAATAGCATTCATGTAATGAGTTTAGATACGAGACATTAACGATAGCGAATCGAAATGTTAATGGCGTTTGAATGTGAGAAAATGTCATCTGGAAAAAGTAAACAGATCTGGTGTCAAATCGTAGCTAGTTTATGTTTTATCTGATGAAAAAATGATAGAAAAGATACTTTCGAAACATTTAATATAAAATAACAATGAACAAGTAGTTTAAAATTGTATTTAAAAATGGTACAATGTCATACAATGACAAATATAGATTAGAAAAGAAAACATATTAAAAACAAGATTTGCTTTACTTTGCATTAACTTTCTCTACATCTGAGATATGGTTTCTTCAGTTTATATGGGTTCAATAATATATAAGTGTATTAAAATATATTTTATACGCATAACTGGTTGAAATGAATTCTTTAATATGTGTGGCACATGTTTTGTCCTCGTGTATGCATTATTTAGTAGTCATCAACTTTTATTTCTTGTAATATATATACAAAAGAGAAAAATACATTCTTCAAATTAAAAAAATAAATTGATTCATTAAATATTAATATAAAAAAAGACATTTAAGCATTTTGATAAGGAATTTGTGAAATATAACAACGAAAATATAGGTGAAAAATATTACTTATGAAAAAACATAACTTTGTAACAGTAAATATGAAAATGATTTCGGAATGATACGCTGCTTCTTGTATTCTTTTATCCAGTCTATATTTATAAGACAATATATTTGAAATATTGACGCATATTATACGTTCTATCACAATAGAAATTAGTATTAGGCTGTTTTTTTCAGTTTTGCATGATCTTACTTGAGACTTTTTTGATTTAAATAACACTCACTGTTACTTCAAAAAAATAATTGTGTAATATATTTGAGATCCCACTTAAAAATAATAAGGTATGTTGATAATGCAGTTTTAATTTAAATTATAGACATTATGTTTTCTTCAAAATATCCTCTAGGGCATAGATATAACGAAGCTAGCAATTTCGTAATCATTTCAATTCTTGTTTCGTAATACTGACAAGAACTTGCTGTAAACTCAGTTAAATCTATTCAATCTTTTTAAATTTTCTTATTGTTTCATTTTAAAGAAATGGAAGACATTGCAAGAAGTAAGGGATGAGAAACAAAAGTAAAGAACCATTTGGTTTTTGGTTTTACTAAAACTCAACACAATTTGAAAAAGCGTGTTTTTCTTTCAACTTGAAGAAATTGTATGTAATTTGTTAACGAATTATGATTAAATAGGACAGTTACAGAAATACTACAAAATTGATGAAAAAATAAGATTTTGTAGTCTTTTTTCAATTTGAAACTGTAAGTAAAAGTATTATTTATTTTTTTAAAAAATAAAAATTTTAATTATACTATTTTTACACTAGCTCTCATAAGGAAAAATCTCACTTTCAAATATAACAGAATGAAAAATGAAGAAAAATAACTGTTTCATCTTTTGTGGGTATTTTATCACTAAAAGAAATTATCTGTAAAATTTCATTATGATTCACATCTTTTACTAACCCTTAAAGGTCGACATTTTGTTTATAGTATATGCCTACAAGTCGAAAAATAGAGAAAATTTGTATAATAAAAAACAGAAACAATATTTATAAAAATGAAATATTTATCTATGCAAATGTAAAAAAAATATTGATAATTTATAGCATAACTGTGATAACCACTGTGTGGCCGTTTGTTTTTTATAACACAATTGTGATGGCCACTCTCTTTCGACCATTAAGGGTTAATTTGTGTGAACAAATCAGATCATTTAAATTGTAAATATATGCTTTCACTGCATTCAAATCAGAACATCAGGATTTGTAGGTCTTATAATATTAATAAATTTAGTTAAAATATTTGGAAATGAAAAATATTACAATAAGAGTTCTGACACTGTGGCTAAATTCGCTTTCATAATTGAATTTTTTTTCATTCCATAAACCACTTCAAATTTTTCGATGACAAATATTCAATAAATTATTATTACTTTCGATTGTCGTTTATTCGCATTTCGATGACATGCCACCATCCTCAGAGCGTCAAGTTACCGAAAAATCTGGCATGGCTTGTAGGGTGGAAAAAGAATTCATTAAACATGAATATGTCCTATTTAGTAAGTGGAATTATGTATTAATTTAAAATTTTGGTACTTTAGTTCGATATTTTTTAAATATATAATCAGTAATATTACAATATTGTACTAAGGTAAATATATATATATATATATATATATATATATATATATATATATATATGTCTGTGCATAAACCAGGAACAAAATGATGTAATGGCCGCGCATACAATTACGAGTATACAATATCATAATTACATATTGACAAATATTGTATTAAATTTTCTAAGAAAAACAAAATTATTGTAGTTCTTAAATCTATATATATATATCAATTTATTAGGTTGGTTGGAAAATAATTTCGGTTTTTGTTTTCTCAATTCTAATTTTAATTATTTCAATGAAAGTGTTGTTTCATCGTGTTCATGTTAATATCATTTTAAAGTGCATTTCGGTCTGCATTTTAGTAACATACACTTTGATTTTGTTATTAATTTCACTTAGAATTGGGCTACTGAATTAAAGATTGAAGAAAAGCAAATAGGAGAATTTTTTGTATGAGTTCAAACCGGGTGGTAAAGCAGCAAAAAATGCTTGTAAACTAAACACGATGCTTTTAGTGTGGGCATTGTTAAGAAAACTAAGATGCAATGGTGGGTCCAAAACTTTCGTACTAGGGACGAGAATCTTGAAGATGAAAAAGGTCGTAGGCATCCTTCTTCAGTTCATAACGATCAACTGAAGGAATTAGTTGAATCAGAACTATGCACAACACAAGTCGAGAGCTTGTACAAAAGGTAGGCGTTAGTCATCCAAAAGTTCTGGACCACTTAATTTAAAAAATGCATATGAATTTGAAGGTCATAAACCGAAATTATTTTTTTACCAACCTAATACAACATTCCTATTTCTAACATTGACATTAACGCTCGACAGGAGACATTTCAATGATAGTAGACGACAACAAGAGCTACGAGAATAATTGTACTAGATACCAGGCATAAACCCATAACCCATGTCTCGATATAATGCGCTGACGAATCCAACTCAAATGTTGCATGATTTACGAAAAAATACAGACCGAAGAGCTCCAGGCGCAACAGAAGGTTGTGTCCTCTTCGGGCTGTGCTCATAGTCTAAGGGGCGACGTCGCTCTTCGCGTCAACAGCCGCGGTCTTTTACATCTATACCATTTCAATGATATTAAGGAGATTGAAAACAATTTATAGCAATACTTTATCCACGAAAAAAAAAAGAAAAATTTTTTTTAGATTGTTTGTAACAATAATAGCGCTTTCAGGTTGATTGTGTTAATATTGAAGTGATTTCTTTCAAAGAGTACCCTGTTATCTAATTATGTAATTTAAGCTCAAATTGAATTTTTAATATGCTCTCATTCCTTTCAAATAAGTACCTCGTTATTTTTTACTTGTAAACATTACAAAAGTAACACTTTTTATTGAAAATCAACATAAATATAAATGTATTGTCAATTACGAGTAGAAAATTTCTAATATTAACCAGAAATATGTTTATTCCACTTAAACTTACAATAACAATTTGAACGATTCTATTATTTTTTTTTACAATTACTATAACAAAAGTAGGTAAAATAAATATTATATATTGGAAACAGTTGATTGGTAAGGTACTTTATTTATCAAATAAAGATAAATTTAACCTTATCCTACTAATCCACTTCTTTGTTGTAATAATCAGACGTCAAAATTGTATTATCTCTGATCAGAAAATTATTTTTTATATTTTGTTCACCACAACAATATAAACACGTGTACTGCTTAATTATATTTAGAAAAAAACAGAATGTTTTGAAAGACTATTTGTAATACTTTCTTTATTTTACATTTACTGAACATATTTAATTCAAAGTTGCATATATTTTTCTTCATTCCTGCATAATTTCATTTTAATTTTGAATAAAATAAATAATTTACCTAAGTAAGAGACCACTTTTCCGTGACCATGTATTTCAGGTCCTCCACTTTAGTGTTTTTGTTGATTAAGTCATTTAACATGATTTATATAATTTTGAATTCATTAATATATTTAAATTTTGCCACAAATCCATTTTTAATTTATATATATATATATACACACACGAGTATATACTATTTATATAGTACTTTAACTTATTTAGTTTTATAATATTACAATCTCTCGCAGTAATCAATGATATGTTGAATCTAGTGCTATACATTTAAATAGTATTTTAACAGTATTAAAATAACTAGTATCTACCCCGTCAAAACTGACAGGAAAATAAAAATAAATATAGAAAAAAAAGATTGTTTATTGGTTTTTACATCATAATATATTTAAACATAAAATATACCTAAGAATGAAACTTCGTCACTTTGTCCTGCGGACAAAGTGACGATTAATATTCATTATATATATATATATATATATATATATATATATATATATATATAAGAAGATTAAATTTCTTAAATAGTGATATTTATTCTCTATATACTAGTCCATTTAAATCAAAAATTCTTCGATTAGTGACTAAATTGGAATAGACTGGATCGGTAAAAGATTTTAAAAAACACAACACGTGTTCGTAGTACTTGTTCTGAAGAAAATATTGACTTTGTTCGTGAAAGTGTAACGGAAGAGCCCAGGAATGTCAATTCCACGACGTTCACGACCAATGGGCCCTTGTACAGACGAGTACATTATGTATTTTGCATAAGGATTTATTACTGAAGGTTTGTAAGTTTCAATTAACACAAGAATTGAAGCCAGTGGACAATTCACTACGCCAAAGATTTGTTAATTGGGTATTGGAACAACATCGTTTTTCTAAAAAAGTCCTCTTTAACGATGTAGTTTATTTCGAACTCTCTGACTACGTTAACAACTAAAACTGCCAAATATAGGGTAAAGAAAATCCTAGGGCGATTGTTGAGAAGCCATTATATAGAAAAAAAGTGACTGGTGAGCACTATGGTCTAGTGGAGTCATTTCTCCCTACTTTTTTGGGAATCAGGTTGATAAAGCGTTTACTGTATATAGAGAAATATATTAAAACATAATAACTCATTTTTTTGTAGGTAGTACTGGATGACAATCTGAAGGACGATGCAGGATCCAGCAGGACGATGCAACAAGCCACACAGTTGGTGAAACAATTGACTTATTAAGGATTAAATTTCCTGGTCCTGTTATTTCCAGAAATGGAGACATTAATCATCCACAGAGATCCTGCGATTTAATACCGTCGGACTACATTCCTTGGAGTCGCGTTAAAGGATATGTGTACGTCAATACTCCTAAAACAATTCCCGACTTGCAAGATTAAATCCGAAGAGTAATTGGTGAGATAGAACCACAATTGTGAAGAATGTTATTGAAAATTTTAATAAAATTATCATTACTTATATGAAAGCACGCGGAATATTATTTTTCATTTATAAATGACATGCCCCGAATTATTATTTACAATAAATACATTTGAAATTTCAGTACAATTTTGTGTTTTACTTCAAATTAAAAAAAATGCGTCCTTATTGGAAAACTCTGTATTTAGCATGATTCAGAGAACTCATCGAATCATACATAAAAAATTAAACAAAATAATGTAGAAGTTAAAAAAATTATTAAAATAATACCAACCTGAAACATATCCGTGTCATTGTCGGGTGTATATTCGACTATAACAGCTTGATTTCGGGACAACGTGTACGAAATTGAGTGTTGTCGTGCATCTAAAATGGCCTGTGAACTATGTGGTGTCTTCACTACGTAGTGCTTGGAACGTTTTACTCCGGTTGGTGTTGCTCGTCGATGAAGTACGAATTTACTACGTCTTCGTCCACGATCACCTTGCGGTAACGATCCATTATATCTGTACAAAGGAAATAATTATTAAATGCTTTCAAAAAATGTTATTAACTAAAGAAAACATTTTAGAAAAAAATTATAGAACAATAAACTTTCTAAACAATATACTTATAAAGCAAAAATATAAAGTGAACAAATTAATTCGGTGCCCTTTTTATAGAAATTTATTTCTTTACAGAAAAATTGAACACATTTCAATCCTCAAAATATCCCTCATTATCTTACATAACTTCTCAATATGTCAGGTAACTGACGAATCTCTTATTGAAAACAAGATGGCGGTTTTGAGTCTATGAAGTAATGCATTTTCGCATCTCTTCCATTGTTTTAGTATTTTTTGCATGTTTTATGCATCACAACACCTTCCCCAAAATTGAACAAATCATTCCCACCGTTCCGGCAGCATTTTTTTTCGACTGGAATGTGAAAAATAAGCAATGTCTAATATGATTGTTTTCGGAGGTCATCGTATTTATTACTCTCTTGTGAAGTTATACCAACTGCGTGGCAGAGATATATGGTGTTTTTAAGAGTTAAGCTTGGAGCTTCAAAATATGTACTAAAACGACGAAAAAATATCTCATTTAAAACGAATTTATTAATGATTCAATTTAAAAGCACCGAATTAATTTTTACAACTAACATAAATAATTATCTAAATAATTATTTTGTCTACATTTATATGTTGTTTGTTTTTGATGGATAGTGTAAGTGGGTTTTGATTTCTATAAGTTCTAGAATTTACGTTCATCTACTTTATCTAATCAGACTACTTTAAAATTGCTTTATAGAATCGGATTACTTTGCACAATATGAGTTTGTATGGTTTGTTAGCAGTTAGTAAACTTTATATTAAACCATTTTAATAGTACAGGAGTTAATATCAATAAGTTATCTGTTTCAGGATTATAACAACTCATTTTAATATTGGAATAATTAATTTGTAGGCATCTTCTATTGTTTTAATTTCGGTGTTATCCGTATTTATAATCTGTCACTGATCTCAAATTATATATATATATATATATATATATACATATATATATATATATATATATATATATATATATATATATATATATTCACATACATACATACATATATATATATATATATTTACGCATGCATAAACCAAGTATCTGTATCTACCTATAAACTTTTTCTATTAGTGTAATTTAGTTATCGAAGTCTAGCTATATAAAAAAATTAACATTTTTATAACAGTAATTTCGTCCAGTATTTATTTCTTTAATACTATGCAAAACATTTTTTTTTTGGAAAAATTTCTCCAAAAAAATTTTTTTGATTCTTTTAAATTTAAAAATTACTCTTCTATAATTACGTTTACTACCCCTTTATTCATTGCCACACGACACAATTTTATCATTAATACAACTTTCAGCAACGGGGTAATTTGCTTTAAATCCAATAAAAAATGAAGGTAAATAGTTACTGACTCAATTTAATGTTTAACAAGACACACTTTATATTTAAGTAATAATGGAATGAAAATGAAATGTACATAAAATATAAATTATAATTTAATTTCGATTTACTTGAGTATAAAATATTTCTCCATTCAAAAAAGTTTTTTTTTCGATAAAAAATATATATGATACTTGATTACGATTTTTCACTGAACAAATTTAATACTTGTAAATTTTAGCACCTGAAACATAATTTTTTAAACGTTTTATAAATTACTCATCTGACATACAAATATTAAAAAATGAGGAATATTTTTATAAAAAGACACTTCAGTAATTGCTATATGTGAACAGTAGAAAACGGCTTCTGATCTACTATTTAAATATTCTGTATGATCATCTTGCAAAAGAAAGTGACTTTCATCTTAAGATTATATCTTCTTTCAATCTTTAATAGTCGCCCTTTGTTTTAAATTTTTGTTTGTAATATTTGTGTTTTTTCGTAACTAGTATTAAACATTGTGTTTTTCTAAAATTTATTTGAATTTTTAATGAAAAAAATATATATTATTTTTTCTTATTGTTTACAGTAAAATTCATTTCATGCCACAAACATAATATATATTCATTTTTATTTCTGACATTTTTTCTATAGAGTATAGTAAGTGCGA
Organism: Acanthacorydalis orientalis; assembly: GCA_034766995.1. Classification (NCBI taxonomy): domain Eukaryota; kingdom Metazoa; phylum Arthropoda; class Insecta; order Megaloptera; family Corydalidae; genus Acanthacorydalis; species Acanthacorydalis orientalis. The sequence goes on along the minus strand of CM068318.1, from coordinate 33,094,967 downwards.
ATGAATTATCGATTAATTCAACTTTAACATTTCTTTATGTGTCTTTTAATTTTAAAACAGATTTAGTTTTTTTAATATTTTAAATAATTATTCATTTCAAATATTTAGACGACTTTTCGAGTGAAAAATAGAAATATTTAAATGATTCCTTTTACTCATTTTAAACAGTTTTTTTTTATCTAATGTTCCTGTTTTAAAATATTCTCAGATACAATATTAATAAAATTTCAATTTAGTTTTCAAATTTATATTTGGCATAATTTTATAAAAATTAAATGACAAATACATTTTACTTTCATAAAGTCTTAATACACTGAAACGCTAACTGACTACTAAATAATGTTTCAAGTTTTATACTCAAACAAAATATATGACAAATGGTGAGAATGTATACACTAATCACATGTTTTATTTTCACAAATGACGAAATGACAGTTTTTTTTTGTTAAACAGTAATTTTCATAACAGGTTGCACCGTTACATACAATGTTCTATGTAATTAACTGTACATACGTGTAAGTACATTTGTTAATACATGCTTTATGTTCACATTCAGGTATCGCGCATAAATTATTAGAATACTGAATGATACTTGAAAATTGAAAGTAGAGAACTTACGATTAATGAGTAGGAATTGTTTCTTATATTTAATATAAATAATAACAATAATAACAGTACAAACTAAGAAAAAAAATCAAATAAACCAACTTCCTTTCATTAATAAGATTCTAACACATTTTCTGTTTCGCTCTATTGTTAAATACATTTACAAGAAAAGACAAGAGCACTAATATAAATCAACGCGATTAGTGTGCAGAAGAGTTTTTATAAAATCACAGTCTGACTACGCCTGGTGAGAGTGATTTTTTTTTTGCAACAGTGCCATTTCTCGATGCGTGGATGTGTTATTACGTTTGCCATTTCAGCTAAGGCCACCCAAAATTTCAGAGCGCTAGGATGTCTGCATCATTAGTTTTGATGTTAACTGTCGCAGTACCTTATTGTGGGTCGTCGAAAAAACAGTACGGAACACAAAAAGGTAATAAGTGACGAATCATGGTGTTTTCAATATAAGTCACTCGCAAAGGAGATGAGTGCGGAATGGCGGAGCCCAGAATATACAAAACCAAAGAAAGTGCGCAAGCAGCAGAGCCAAATCAAGACATTTCTTACCGTTTTCCTCAATTTAATAAGGATAGTCTACAAGGAATTCATACCGGAAGGCCAAACGGTGAACGCTAATTATTATTTGGGGTATCCCTGAATCGTTGGTGTAGAACTGAAGGCTTCAAGTTCGGCCTGAATACCGAAAGTAAGGGCTTTGGTTGCTTCTGCACGATAATGCTCCGGGGCGCACAAATTCAAAATTGTACGCAATTTCTTAGCCAGAAAAGGTAGCAAAGTGCTCAAACACCTCCGTATTTGCATGATTCGGCTCCGTATGAATTCTGGCTATTCTCAAAACTCAATTTGGCGTTGAAAGGAAAGCGTTAAAACATCATTCAGGACAAC